>JABMCL010000020.1:1575000-1585000 GCA_018857735.1 Alviniconcha marisindica | reverse complement strand
GTCAGATAATCGCGCAGTCATTCTACCTGACGGAGACCGCTTTCCAATGCTCGTACTGTTGATAGCGTGATGAAAGATGGAGACAGACTTACTCACAGTTACTGTACACAACCATCGATGAAGGATAAAACGGGAGTCGATGTTGTTGCAGAGATATGTAATGATACCTAGCTCTTGTTTGACATGTGGGTCTTGCTTTTGCTGGTTAGGGTTCTTTCCACACTCCGAGCATCGCTTTCCGGCACCTTGCTCCAAAGAAGGACGTCATAAACCAGTACTTGGAGTTTGGGTTCTTTCTTATCCTCCCCCCCCCCCCCCCACCATCAGCATACATCACAGTCAGCATGAGCATGGCCATTCCATTCTAACTTCCACATAGTATACCACGAACACACTGCAGGTCATGAACCACATTTTTGAGAATACTAGTGGTTACACATGGTTAGCTTACCGGCATTTATTATTAAATAACGAAAATGTCAGATTTTTTCCCCTTTACAGGCAACGGCTTCGACTGTGTGTAGCAATGTAACAGCAGCAAAGGCGCTGAACCAAAACGCTGCACTCACACCCCGCATTACACGTTTCCCTTCCCTATAAATCAGCATGCATTAAGCTTACACTCCGTCCCCTGAACACCCGCCCCTCCACCGAAACTACCACCGCCCATAAAGCAACCCTGGGGACGAGAGAGTGGGGCCCTTTCATTAAACCCGTGGCTGGTCAGAGTGGACGGTACGAGTCTTTATGGCCATTCTAATTGCTCCCTCCGTCGCTAGGGATCGGGGGAGGCGTGGGTGGGGTGGGGCGGGGGGTGGGAGTGCTGGCAGGAAGAGAGTGTGTGTGTGTGTGTGTGTGGGGGGGGGGGGGGGGGACCATGATGGCTTGTTGAGACAGCACGTAGCGCAGGTCGACGGTCAGTAAAAGGACACCGTGGATGGTCTTCAGGGACACGCTGCAGTGGCTGTGTTTGACAAGTCAGCTCGTACCCATGAACAACCCTTGTACGAACAGCCTTAGCTGTACAATCGTTGTGGACAGTACCCTATCGCCAAATCTGGTCTGTTGTTGTTTGTGTTTGTTATCTGCTCCTCGTCTGTCCGGTCTATAATTACTACAGTAGGACAACGTGTAAAAGTTCATAATGATGTACTTGCGAATGTTACTTTTTGTCTATTGTCTACAGCCTAGATACGACCTTTCAATGGAAAAAAAAGAGGAGAAAACTTCCAAACTTCCAAAATTGGAGCGAAGACTGTTCAAGTTCCGGCCAAAGACACAACCCGTGACGAATCACTCGCCGCAGATAAGGTGGTGCACGCACTGAACTGTCTGAAATTAAGCTGGACAAGCACCTGATGCAAGCGCACGTATCCGGGTTGACAGTGGCAGGCCCTATTCATTTCAGTGAGAAAACCGTTTCCTGTACGGTAAGTATCACATGCGATAAAGGCAAAAGATCCTGAAGCGCCGACAAGGAAAGTTACCGAGGTTGTTCACGTAATAACTGACCGAGCACCCGGTAACACCCGCCACATTAGCACATAAGTATACAGATTCACCTGCTCACGAGTGCAAGTGAGAAGCTCCCGGGCCCCCAGGGCTTCAATAAAACATCTTGTCACTCAAAGCCGGCAACCACAAAAGGGTCCTGTCAGTGTCACGAGACATCTTGATCAGTACCGAGGTGACAGTGTCCACTGGGAGGAACTCCCGGAAACCACGCTGCCATTTCCGTCCTATGATAGCCTGCGGACTCGTGTCCAGTGACATTAGACGAGCATGGGAAGACCGAAACTTCCTTGACTTCTCCGAGTGCATGTAGTACGTACAGTTCTCATAAAGTCACACACACACACAGCTGCTCGCGGGGGAACGTGCTCGCAGCAGACAAAATTAAAAAGCCAAGCGAATGCAATCTGCAGAGCAGTCAATAAGGTGCTTCAAAAACATTTGAACTCCATGTTGTATTACTTTATGTGTGTATGCATGCATATGCTTCAAAAATGAACACACACACGCACGCACACACACACACACACACACACACACACACACAACACACACACACACACACATTTAACAAAATATCTGAATACAGTATATACTGGCCTACGTCAGTGTAGCATCACTGGACAACCAAAACAAATTTAAAAACACTATTATTTACAATGAACGCACACACATTCATAAAACTAGTAAATTCTTACGCACAAGAAATTTTCGACAACGGAAATCAACTGTTCGGTCGACTCAATCGAGCGATTCTGTCGTTCAGCCAAGCGAATGCAATCTGCAGAGCAGTCAATAAGGTGCTTCAAAAACATTTGAACTCCATGTTGTATTACTTTATGTGTGTATGTATGCATATGCTTCAAGAATGAACACACACACGCACACACACACACGTTTAACAAAATATCTGAATACAGTATATACTGGCCTACGTCAGTGAAGCATCACTGGACATCCAAAACAAATTTGAAAACACTATTATTTACAATGAACGCACACACATTCATAAAACTAGTAAATTCTTACGCACAAGAAATTTTCGACAACGGAAATCAACTGTTCGGTCGACTCAATCGAGCGATTCTGTCGTTCAGCCAAGGAATGCTATCTGCAAAAGCGGGTCCAGGAAGGTGGGTTCAAAAAACATTGAAGCTTTGTTGAAATTCCCCCTTTTGTGGCGTATGTATGCATATGCTTCAAGAATGAACACACACACGCACACACACACACGTTTAACAAAATATCTGAATACAGTATATACTGGCCTACGTCAGTGAAGCATCACTGGACATCCAAAACAAATTTGAAAACACTATTATTTACAATGAACGCACACACATTCATAAAACTAGTAAATTCTTACGCACAAGAAATTTTCGACAACGGAAATCAACTGTTCGGTCGACTCAATCGAGCGATTCTGTCGTTCAGCCAAGCGAAAACCCAAACAAAAAAAAACTAAACTCGACTACCCTTTGGACTACAAGCAGGCCAGGCCCAGACGATGTGGGTTCATAAGATGCCGCAGACAAGAGAGCTTTCTCTGCCTACCATTCACCACAAGATCTGCCCTTGCTGGCCGTCATGCCTAGCTGATCGGAAATGGAGTATTTAATTAGATGCAACGCACGCCGGGAAGGTCTAATACTTAATTCGACCGCTATGACAAGAGTAGGAGGGGCGCGCGGGGGGGTGGGGGGGGGGGGTTGACACGAGGAGGTGGCAGAGGGGGGTATGACAGAGGGAGGAGGGGGGTGCTGGACAAAGTGGAGAAGAGATGGTGGTTCTCCCTTTGTCCCCAATATGTCAGCCCGACATCCGAGGACATTATGCCCCACACCATCATGGTTCTCCTGCTGAGAGAGCGAGAAATGACGAATTGGGGGTGGAGTGGAGGTCGAAGTTAGAGCAACACTTAATTAAGTTTTTGGTGTGTATCCAGCCTGTTGACGTCGCAGATGAATCGACGCAGTGAGTCTGGTTTACAACAAGCACCACAAACAGCGTCAAGCCCAACACTCCCCCTGCAACACTGCAACCGACTACAGTATATATAATATATATATATATATATATATATATATATATATATATATATATATATATATATAATTTCATATCATGATTTCATCTGTCTTGCACAAGTCTGAATTGTCTGTCTGTCTGTCTGTCTGTCTGTCTGTCTGTCTGTCTGTCTCTCTCTCTCTCCCTCACACACACACACACACACACACACACACACACACATTTAAAGCTAATTTGATTTTCTCCGTTTTATATAATATATATAAACCACCCGACATACATGTACCGACTAATTCCCATCTTTCACTAGTCCCAACGCTGTTAAGAAACTAATCTGCGACACAGGAGATTCTGCCGCAGTAAACTGTACCGGCAAACCGCTGCCAACACGCTAGGTATAATTCTGTTAAAAGTGGCATCCTGTCACCCTCGGTTATTATCCCTGTCGATTCCACCGTTCCCCCGTGGCAGCAAATTAAATCACGGACCCGCTAGTATCTGCAGAAAACCTCTGACTGAACTCGGTGGTGATTCGGCCAGACACTATACACTAAAGAGACACTATACACTACTTGCTGTAGTTTCTCTAATTTGACTGAGGTGAAGGACGAAGAGAGAGAGAGTGCAGTGCATCCATTGTTCTGGCGACCCGGATTGATTAAAGGCGCTAGCCTTCTAAAAACGTTTTCTCCGACGAAAGAGACCAAATAAACACTTTAAGATTTTTTATTTTTTTTTCTTCTTCTTTCTTTAAAATGACCTTTTGATTTTATATCGAATTTAGAAGAAGAAAACGACTTTTTTCTTCTTCTTCGTTTTTTTTTTTTTGGGGGGGGGGGCAACCCACGTTCACCGACGTGAAACGTGTCCGTATATCAAAGGATTCCCCGTGTGCGATAGGCGAGAACCGACAACTAGGTTCTGTATATCGCTGATCGTGACGAACGAAACTCGGTTTCTAAATTCGAAATAAAATCAATGAGGCATATCAGTTAAAACCACATGTTTAACATCTCAAGTTCTAATTTGATCTCTTCTATTTCTGCATGCTGGGCAACACAACAACAACACGATTTCAGAGGGCCTAGTTCCTTTAACCAGTGACACTGAGATGGTGCTTTTTCGAACTTTTTCACCCCGACCAGACCCCGAACCTGTCAAACGCAGACACCGCTGCATCCGGAGAAGGCTTTGGAAAAGCAGGTGTCAAGGGGGATTCCGCACTTGTTTCAGACCTCTGCTCTCCGCCCGCAGTAAAACAATAGTCTCAGCGTTTGTGACACTACGACATCCACAACACAGGGCAACATATTGCCTGCCGCTACAATGATCCGAGCTGCATGCTGCACTCACACACACACACACACACACACACACACACACACACACACTCTCTCTCTCTCTCTCTCTCTCTCTCTCTCTCTCTCTCTCTCTCTCTCTCTCTCCTCTCCTCTAACCACACACACACACACACACACACACACACTCTCTCTCTCTCTCTCTCTCTCTCTCTCTCTCTCTCTCTCTCTCTCTCCACCACACACACACACACACACACACACACACACACACACACACACACACACTCACACACACACACACACCACACACACACACACACACACACACTGACACAGTGACACACACACACTCGTAGACGGTCAGTCTTGGACCTCAGTCAGTCAGTAACTCACCCCGTCGCCACCGAGTTCCTCCGACTGTAATTCCGCCATGTTGATCAAACTCCCCAAACCACCTTCAACCTCATCAGTATTTCGGCCTGAAAACATCATCCAGGAATCTCCAACTTTCCCGCATGATTCACCGCGAGATAGGCCACACACCCCGTGCGCCAGTTGCATACTAGTCCGTGATGCAGCCACACGCAAGGCGGGAGATTCCAAAGCAGACGACACAAAACCAAGCGCAGGCCGGCCGGACAACACGGGTAACCGCTAAAGACGCCAGATGACCAGTAATTGAAATTCCGAGGAAAAGTGTAAATATGATGAGGCCGCGCTAAACTGTGGCGAAGGCAGTCAGGAATTTGGGGGGAAATGCGAAACAATGCCGGTGGAAGGCCAAGGTTTTGAGATGAGCCCGTCACTGAACACAGACGTAAGAAAGCGCGGAGTTCAATTTCCTGTTCTCCGACGCCTGCGCGTTGGTTGCGTGAAGACCCGGTAACGACAGGCAGACATTACGTATAGTACACTGTCCTCTCTCTGACGTATAGCACGCCGTTGTTTATGTTGATTAGCTCAGGGTGCCGTGTGTGTGTGTGCTGTGTGTGTGTGTGAGTGAGTGTGTGTGTGTGACAGTCTGTCTGTCTGTCTGTCTGTCATCTGACTGTCACGGACACAACATCAAACACACACACTATACTACACTACACACACGTGACACACACACAATATAAAGACATTGTTAGTTTCATGACTCAGTACAATGGGTCTGAGACTGACGTATCACAATGGGACTGAACAGATAGTAGTTACCGCGACAGATGATAGGGCTAACGAAAAAGGCTGTTTTTGTTGTTGTTTGTTTGTTTTTGTTGTTGTTTTAGTCTTTCGTTTGTTGCCTTTCACTTTTTGACAACAATTTGCCATCTTGCCATCGTAAATGTCTGTGTAATTATCATTATGTCTATAGGTAACACTCAAATAAGCATACTGCTTTTGTGTTTCCTGTACTCATTTGTTGAGCTTATGATTACGATGAATGAATACAATTTTGTTTAAACGAAAAAGGCTGCACTCGGACTTCGCCCACAGAACTGGACCGACTCGATTCGTCTGAGCATGGGCTGAAAACGTCGCGTAGAAGTTGATGGCAGAATTAATGGCAAACTTCATCTAGTCACAAGTAAACAAAAATCCTTCGGATGAGACAACAAACCGAGCGAGACCACCCATGTAATATCGCCTGTACACTTGCAAAAAGATCTGTGTGTGTGAGTGTGTGTGTGTGTGTGTGTGTGTGTGTGTGTGTGTGTTTAATGCATCAACGCATTCGTACCAGTGTGCATGTTTGTGTGCTCAGAAAATAGTATAACAAGCCTGATGTAGTTTTAACGTGTTCTTTCCATATTTGTTTTCAATCCGCAGCCTCACAGTGTGTACTCACCACTGAACCACATTTTGGCCCTGACCGTCCAAGTGTGCAGCGATCAGGTGTGGCGGCTGACAGTGAAGGAAGGTGTGTGCGTTGCGGGGGGGCTGGGGGTGGGGGTGTAGTTGTATGGTCAGTGTCAACATTGTCATGTCCTGTGCACTGTCTCTGGCCCGCGTCCTTCTGCCTTGTCTGATGCGCTGTGTTTGCTGTCTACCGCCCCCCCCCCCCCCCCCCCCCCCCTCACCTCCCCCCCTCCTCCGAACACCTCCCTACCCCCTCCGCACCCCCGCTCTCTCTTTCATCTTTCTCTACCATGGTGGCTAGCACTTGTGTCTGCCTCAAACACACATGCACGATCACGCACACACACACACGCACACACACACACACACACACACACACACACACACACACACACACACACACACACACACACACAACACACACACAACACGCACACACACACATACCACACACACACACACACGCACACACACACACACACACACACACATACACACAACATACACACGCACGCACACACGCACGCACGCACACACACACACACACACACACACACACACACACACACACACACACACACACACACACACACACACACACACACACAGAGTCAAACAATCACATCCCTACTACAACTACTCGAGCATTGGGGAGGGCCAGGGAAAACCAGTAACATCGTTACCGACTTAGACATTTTGAAGCTTACTCTTCACAGAAGGAGAAACAGGAACCGCAACAGGGTGATGGAGGTGGGCCGAAAACCCAATCAATACCAACAAAAATCAATTGTGTTATCAGTCCACTAAACAACGCCGTCCTCCGCTTCCACGGAAACCATACAGCTGCCGCTTCAGTTTCGTTGCCGATAGAGGTGGGAGTTGGGGGGGGGGGGGGGGGGGGGGGGGGGGGGGGGGGGGGGGGGGGGGGGAGTAGTACTGAAACCAGCCAACTCTTCGTGAAAGTCTAGCAGGTGAGCATGGAGGAAAAACAACTGGCGAGTTAAGACTGGGAATCGGAACTCAGGAGCTGTGTCAGTGAAAGTGGAGGTGGCCGTCTTGGGCCGTCCCGGGCTCCCCGTCCCTAATAGTCCGTACGGTTTTTGTGGACGTAAAGCAACGTTGAGGATGAACTGACCGGGAACCGCGACAGTTTCTAAGTCTCCCAGTAACATCCGGCTGGAAATACGTAAAATCTCAAAACGCCCCTTTTATGCAATACGACCCGGACATTGTCCAGTTCAGTATTACTGGTGCGAGTTTGTAGGTACATCCCGCCACTCAACTAAATGTGCATTTTTTATTATTATTATTATTATTATTTTATCTCAGTGGTGGCCCACGTCCAGTTCAGTACCACAGAAGCCATCAGGCTTATTAGGGACGGAAGCCAAGGATGGCCACCGCGACTTTCACATAGCTTCTGAGCTCTGTGACAGACCCCAGTTACCGTGCGGGTATTGATAATATACATACCGGTCACCCAGTCTGTTTTGTCTACGGATCTGCATTGAGTGCATTTTGTTGGTAGTTCAGTCCCGTACACTCCTTTCTGTTGCTAACACATCAACCCCCAGTTCAAAACCAACGGTTTTCAACCAGTTACCTAGTAGAACATGACATTTTTTGTTTTTGTTTTTTGTTGTTGTTGTTGTTGTTTTCATTTGGTTTAAACAAAATGTATTCATACATCGTAATCATAAGCTCAACAAGTACAGGAAACACAAAAGCAGTATGCTTATTTGAGAGTTACCTATAGAGGAAATAATAACTACAGATATACATTTTACGATGGCGAATTACTGTCAAAAGTCAAAGGCAACAAACCAAACCAAAAGCCAAAAAACACACTTGCCAAACTGCTGATGACATGTGCACTAGAAAAACTGAAAAGAAATATAAAAACACGTCATAAAACCCCACTGTTTTGTCGAAGTACTCCGTTTAGCCCACAGAACCCAGTGTCAGCTCCCCAGATTCAGTCCCGCTTCATAAACGACAAAACAAAGAAACAACAGCAAAAGCAAACAAACAAAGAGAAAAAAAAGGGAAAAAAAGACACCAAACATTGACAGCTACAAAATGTTGCAGCGGAAAAGGCAACGAAACGAACACAAGATAAGATAGCCCAGTACGTGACTAGCATAGCGAGAACGTGGCCGTGACCGGAAGAAAGGGCAACCCGTGACCAAATAATAAATATTCATTGCTTTCCAATTACCAGAGTCATCGAGCAAGCGGGGTGGCTGGCACAACAGAACCCGACAGGCTATTCATATATATAATATATATATATATATATATATATATATATATATATATATATATAAAACCACGCAAAGTTGACAGAATTTCCAGAGTTCAGGAGCCGTGTGAACAGGGAGGTGGGCCTAGGCTCTCGTTCCCTGTCTCACTCTTCCCGTGTCCCTTATAAACCATACGGTTTCTGTGGACGTAAAGCACCGAGACAGAAGAAGAAGAACGACCGAATTTCAGCTCTGAGGAGCAGCGTGAAAGTCGAGGTGTGTGTCCTGGGCTCCCCGTTCCTAGCAAGCCTTGTGGTTTCTGTGGGCGTAAAGCGCCGTGAAAGGAGAAGAAGACAGAATTTCAAGAGCTCCGGAGCTGTGCGGAAAGTCGAGGTTGCCGTTCTGGGCTCCCCGTCTCTAACAGTCGTCATGGTCTCTGTGGACGTAAAGCAACACTGAACTGAACGCACGGAGAGCTCAAGAGCTGTGTGAAAGTCGAGGTGGGGGGTTCTGGGCTCCCCGTCCCTACGAATTCAGTGGTCTCTGTGGACGTGAAGCAACACTGAACCGAACAGAATTTTGCTCGGTGACTGGACGAAGCACAGCGCTGGGACCTAGAGCGCCGGTCAACACAGAATGTCGACACCAATCCAGTGAACGTCGGGCAATTGATCGTCGGAGGCCAACAGCTTGAGGTCTCTTATGGCCGTAGTAACCATGCATGCACCCTCCCATGGAGATCTCAGCACGTCCAGAGGCAAACGGCAGATGAAGAAGACAGCGGGGAAAAGACGAGGTAGGTGGGTAGTGTTGCTTAATGTCCTCAGATGTCAGTTGACATATTAGGGACAAGCTGAGACCAGTGCCGAAGCATGGTTCAATATAGCTTTACGTCCTCGGAAGCCAGAAGGCTCGTTAGGACGGACAGCCCAGGACGGCCACCTCGACTCTCACACAGCTCCTGAACTACGAAAGGGAAAAGACGATGGTCGATACAGATAGCTATAGCATAAAGCCTTTCAAAAACAGCGGGTTAAGTAATAGACCCGCACTACGCACATGACTTACCACTGTTCA
>JABMCL010000020.1:1560000-1572500 GCA_018857735.1 Alviniconcha marisindica | reverse complement strand
GGACACAGACAACCCACTGACGGTTATGTGTTATGTGAACCGTACATCTGGACCGGCATCACTTATAGTTATACCATCTTATGTTATGTGAACCGTACATCTGGACCGACATCACTTATACTATCTGTGTTATGTGAACCGTACATCTGGACCGGCATCACTTATACTATCTGTGTTATGTGAACCGTACATCTGGCAGGCATCATTTATACTATCTGTGTTATGTGAACCGTGCATCTGGACCGGCATCACTTATACTATCTGTGTTATGTGAACGTACATCTGGACCGGCATCATTTATACTATCTGTGTTATGTCAACCGTACATCTGGCAGACATCACTTATACTATCTGTGCTATGTGAACCGTACATCTGGCAGGCATCATTTATACTATCTGTGTTATGTGAACCGTACATCTGGACCGGCATCACTTATACTATCTGTGTTATGACAACCGTACATCTGGACCGGCATCAGTGCTTCATATTTTCTCTTCAGTGTAGAAAACACAGACAACCCACTGATGGTTATGAATGACGCATTATACTGTGTTATATAAACCGCACATATGGACCGGCATCAATGCCTCTTATTTTCTCTTGTAGTTTCAGGTTTCCTCAAAATACGTGGGTCCTAATTGTAAACAGGTAAACCGCACAGGCAAGCACATTTTCCACAAAGGTCTCGTTCTCAATGAAGGGAATCTCGTTCTTCTCGTGTGATCTCGCAGGGCTTCTTGCTAGGAGATGAAACTCACAGGTAAACCGCATAAACCACAGAGGTAGATCAAAGCACACAGGTAACCACATAGGTAAAGTACACAGGTGAAACACACAAAAGCCTCAGTGGTAAACGACGCGGGTGAACCACACAGCTACATCACACAGGCGAATCTTTATAGGTGTAAAGCCGCTTGACAATGGGAATACAAAACACTGACGCAGAAGCGTCCTAGTACACTCCAGACACGAGCTAACCAGCTCACACACACCACAGGCGATGATCACACCACAGGTGAAGACACACACTGTAAGTAAACCCTCCACGGTCCCGCTTGAACAGGTGAACTGTTCAGGAAACAACACACACACACACACACACACACACACACACACACACACACACACACACACACACACACACACACAGCTTTACGCGATGGAAGGCACGTTCCGTTGGATCACGCTTCCCACACCGTCCATAGGCAAAAAGGTCCGACAAACAAAACTCTCTCTCTCTCTCTCTCTCTCTCTCTCTCTCCTCTCTCTCTCTCTCTCTCTCTCTCTCTCTCTCTCGTACAATCCTTGTAAAATAAAGTTTTCGAGTTCGAATTCTCTCTCTCTCTCTCTCTCTCGCCCAGCCCCCCTCCCCCCAGCACACACAACCCTAACCCCATCTCCACATACACACCAGCACCCGCACCCACCCACCCCACAAATAAACACACACACACACACACACACACACACACACACACACACACACACACACACACACACACACTACCCCCCTCCTCCCCACACACAACCACCAACACCAAACATATACCCCCCCCCCCCCCCAATACACACATATAATAATAAATTTCTCGCGGCTGCTTTATCTCGAAACATCACCAGCTGTGCCTACTGGCTGTTGTTGCTGTTGTTACACAACACCAAACAATGCATTTTACGTCGTAGGCGGGGGAAAATGCCGAGATGGAAAATCAGCTGTGCATGTCAGTAATTGCAATGGGGCTGACATACACTACAGCTCACAGTTTTTACTGCAGCCTCCTTTCACATAATTCGAACCATAGCAATACGTCCGCGATACTTCTAGTTGCCATGTTCCTCTTCTTCTTTTCTTCTTCTTTCATAATGGTTTTTACGTCCACAGAAACCATAACAGAGGCTGATTAGCGAGGGGCGAATGGAGGTGGGGGATGAGGTAGATTATATACCTATCGCTACACTGCCGGCACCAGAATGACTCCTGCCGCGTTAAGATGGGCAGCGATGAGGGCCATTTTAATGTTTCATTAATTGTGAGGGACAAAGTCGCCGGACAGTGTCGCAAACCACGACCTTTTGAAGAGAAGGGAGAGCCGAAGCGGAATCGAGCCTTCTGCTTATCAGCCTAACGCCTTACCGCTGGGCCAAACCGACCGGCTCACCCCCACCATGTTCCCCTTCCTGGTAGATTTTTACACTATTAAAGAGCGAGAGAGAGAGCGAGGGAGAGAGAGAGAGAAGGAGAGAGAGAGAAAGAGAAGAAGAAAAAAGGGGTGGGGGGGGGTGTCTACAACCACTAAACCACCACCAGATAGTGACGTCAGAGTTCGGAGCGGCTCGGCCGGTGCCCGTCTTTAGTCTGTCGTTCAGCATATCCCTAGATTATCCCTGTTACTCCAGTCGCCGCTGTGTGTCGGATAACTCACCGGAGGAGGCACAGACAGCCGTGACCACTGGCCGATAATTGACCCGGCCCTGCCTGCCTCACTGATCCAGTTCTCCCTGGGAAAGGCGAGAAATGTTGCATAACTCGCCCGGTCCGATGAGCAGCTAATCCAGCAGGGATGACTTCCCTTGCTGGGGGTCAGGTCGCCCGCCGAACGCGAAAGCGCCCTCGGTCTTGG
The DNA here is from genome assembly GCA_018857735.1 of Alviniconcha marisindica. Lineage (NCBI taxonomy): Eukaryota > Metazoa > Mollusca > Gastropoda > Provannidae > Alviniconcha > Alviniconcha marisindica. Next base: position 1,569,878 of record JABMCL010000020.1, on the reverse strand, counting down.
CGGCAAGCTAACAGCCTGTACAACTGGCCGCATAGCGGACAGAAAAACAAACTGTCCGATTTATCAAAAGACAAGCTAACAGCCTGTACAACTGGCCGCATAGCGGACAGAAAAACAAACTGTCCGATTTATCAACAGGCAAGCTAACAGCCTGTACAACTGGCCATATAGCGGACAGAAAAACAAACTGATTTATCAACAGGCAAGCTAACAGCCTGTACAACTGGCCGCATAGCGGACAGAAAAACAAACTGTCCGATTTATCAACAGGCAAGCTAACAGCCAGTACAACTGGCCGCATAGCGGACAGAAAAACAAACTGTCCGATTTATCAACAGGCAAGCTAACAGCCTGTACAACTGGCCATATAGCGGACAGAAAAACAAACTGATTTATCAACAGGCAAGCTAACAGCCTGTACAACTGGCCGCATAGCGGACAGAAAAACAAACTGTCCGATTTATCAACAGACAAGCTAACAGCCTGTACAACTGGCCGCATAGCGGACAGAAAAACAAACTGTCCGATTTATCAACAGGCAAGCTAACAGCCTGTACAACTGGCCATATAGCGGACAGAAAAACAAACTGATTTATCAACAGGCAAGCTAACAGCCTGTACAACTGGCCGCATAGCGGACAGAAAAACAAACTGTCCGATTTATCAACAGGCAAGCTAACAGCCTGTACAACTGGCCGCATAGCGGACAGAAAAACAAACTGTCCGATTTATCAACAGGCAAGCTAACAGCCTGTACAACTGGCCATATAGCGGACAGAAAAACAAACTGATTTATCAACAGGCAAGCTAACAGCCTGTACAACTGGCCGTATAGCGGGCAGAAAAACAAACTGTCCGATTTATCAACAGGCAAGCTAACAGCCTGTACAACTGGCCGCATAGCGGACAGAAAAACAAACTGTCCGATTTATCAACAGGCAAGCTAACAGCCTGTACAACTGGCCATATAGCGGACAGAAAAACAAACTGATTTATCAACAGGCAAGCTAACAGCCTGTACAACTGGCCGTATAGCGGGCAGAAAAACAAACTGTCCGATTTATCAACAGGCAAGCTAACAGCCTGTACAACTGGCCATATAGCGGACAGAAAAACAAACTGATCTATCAACAGGCAAGCTAACAGCCTGTACAACTAGCCGTATAGCGGGCAGAAAAACAAACTGTCCGATTTATCAACAGGCAAGCTAACAGCCTGTACAACTGGCCGCATAGCGGACAGAAAAACAAACTGTCCGATTTATCAACAGGCAAGCTAACAGCCTGTACAACTGGCCATATAGCGGACAGAAAAACAAACTGATTTATCAACAGGCAAGCTAACAGCCTGTACAACTGGCCGTATAGCGGGCAGAAAAACAAACTGTCCGATTTATCAACAGGCAAGCTAACAGCCTGTACAACTGGCCGTATAGCGGACAGAAAAACAAACTGTCCGATTTATCAACAGGCAAGCTAACAGCCTGTACAACTGGCCATATAGCGGACAGAAAAACAAACTGATTTATCAACAGGCAAGCTAACAGCCTGTACAACTGGCCGTATAGCGGGCAGAAAAACAAACTGTCCGATTTATCAACTGGCAAGCTAACAGCCTGTACAACTGGCCATATAGCGGACAGAAAAACAAACTGTCCGATTTATCAACAGGCAAGCTAACAGCCTGTACAACTGGCCATAGAGCGGACAGAAAAACAAACTGTCCGATCTATGAACTGGCCCCGTTCGTTCGTTCAAACTGAAGCGATGCGATACAACTTAATTCCTTCGGATGAGACTATAAACCGAGGTCCCCAGCGTGTATACGCGTGCAAAAAGATCGCATACGCACGTTAAAGATCCTGTAGTCCATGTTAGAGTTCGGTGGACTATGGAAACAACAAAATAACCCAGCATGCACTAAAATGACAGTGATAGCCAACCTTGTGGCGGATGGTCATTGACGGAAGAAGAAGACTTGTTTTGCGTAGCTGTAATGTAAAAGAGTTTTTGTAAGGCACTTACACCTAATGCGAGTACGGCGGCGAAGCGCATAATACAAAAAAAAGCAACAAGGCCAACAACTGAAATATACATAAGCAAACTCAGTAGAGCACAGTGAACCCTAATTAATTACATAAACACACTACGACACACCATTCAACAACATATCTCTCATCACTACCCCCTACCCTACCCCCCCCCCCCCCCCACCCCCCTCCACACACACACAGACACGCACACACAGACACGCACACACGCTCGAAACCGATGGCACACAACGCGGCACGCAAACACGCAAAGCATTGACAGCCATCCAGACCGAGGAGAAAAGGTGGGTCTTGAGGGCAGATTTGAAAGATTATCAATGGAAGGAGAGTGTCGGAGGGGTACTGGCGGGGACCGATATCTATGGGGGAGGAAGTTGAGGGGGTAGGGGTGGCCGGAAGGGAACTTAACTAACGCTAACGTACCACTGTTATCACCAGAATTTCCATACGTTAAGATTAACTAACGCTAACGTACCACTGTTATCACCAGAATTTTCATACATTAAGATGGGCAGCGATCAGAGCCGTTTTCATGTTTCATCAGACATTGTGACTGAGGTGCAAAGTTAAAAACGAAAGAGAAAGAGTGGCAAGACAGACAGAAGAGACATAGCGTTTTGGATACAGTTCGGTCGAGACTCGATTTACAACACCACGTCTGTCCTTTCTCTTCAAACATTGTGGCTTACGGTGGCTTACGGTGCGTGACCGTAAGCCACAATGTTTGAAGAGAAAGGACAGACGTGGTGTTATAAATCGAGTCTCGACCGAACTGTATCCAAAACGCTATGTCTCTTCTGTCTGTCTTGCCACTCTTTCTCTTTCTCCTTCCCACCTTTCATTTCCCTTCCCACCCCCACCCCCACCCCCCGGCTTCTCTCTCTCTCTCTCTCTCTCTCTCTCTCTCTCTCTCTCTCTCTCTCTTTGAAAAGCTAGTGTTATAGTATCAGCCTTCCCATCCGTCAAATGATGCCTGTCCTTTTATATTTACTCATCAGTAGCTTAGCAAGGACTAGCTGTTAGGTTTTTAACTGAACCTAAACCACAATCCTCGTAAAAAATAAAGTTTTCGAGTTCTCTCTCTCTCTCTCTCTCTCTCTCTCTCTCTCTTCTCTCTCTCTCTCTCTCTCTCTCGTTGAAAATCTAGTGTTATAGTGTTATTCTTCCCACCACATCATAGTTTACATCGGTCATTTTGAGCGTCTCATATTAGTTTATTTGTTTGACGCTCCGAAACACGTTCTGTTATTGTCTGTTGGTATGCTTTTATTAATAATAACATTTTGTTTGTTTATCTGCTTGTTTAAACCAAGCGGAACCGTGAAGCGAGAAACCGAACCCGACGTCCTCCGCTTCAGTACCATCTTTACCGCTGGGCCAAACCGGCTCACCTGGCACCGTTGAGGTGTAAGTAATCGCGGAGCTTTACGTCCACAGAAACCATGATGGCCTATTAGGAACGGGTGAAAGGGGCGGGGAGGGTACCAATGACAGCAGCTCGTCCCTGCGCTCCGACCCATAAAGACCGCCGAGACCGACCGCCGACTACTGGGGGGCATAGTTCAGGAGCTCTGTGAGAGTCGAGGTGGCCGTCCTGGGCTGTCCGTCCGAACGAGCCTTCTGGTTTCCGTGGACGTAAAGAATTATTGCACCGTGCTTCGGCATTGGTCACAACTTGTCCCTAATATGTCAACTGACATCTGAGGACATTAGGCAACACTTCACCACCACCAAAGATTGACATATACTTCAGGAGCTGTGTGAGAGTCGAGGTGGCCGTCCTGGTCCTAAAGAGCCTTCTGGTTTCCGTGGACGTAAAGCTATATTGAATCATGCTTCGGCATTGGTCACAACTTGTCCCTAATATGTCAACTGACATCTGAGGAAATTAAGTATCACTTCACTACCACCGCCGCCAGCCACCGCCAGAACAACAACGTTAACCCCTTCACTGCCCCAGCCTGTGAAATTTCCGGGCTGAAAAATGCACGGAGGTGCCTGCAAACAGTATATTCCGGTCCTATAACACATCTACCCTCAATGCTGTGCGTTTAGATGAAGATTCTTTCACATGCCAGTGCGAAAAAAGAAAACAAAAAAGGGTTAAGGGTTTCAAATTACGGACTTTAGTTGGTCGTTTTCAGGTGACCTCATGGCAGTGAAGGGGTTAAGGAGGTGGGGACCCGGCCAGTGTCAAGCAACTTGTGTACTCCGCTAATTGCTGCTTCAGTCAACAAAGTCACAAAGACGGTGTTTGAAAAGAAACTACTGAGGAACAACTCGGCGGCAAGACAACCCATCCAGCTACGAGAGCCCAGCTCCTCCCTCTCCCTCATGTTCGTTCAATGTCGTTTTACGTCCACAGAGACGGTACGGACTATTAGGGACGGTGAGCCCAGGATGTCCACTTCGACTTTCACACAGCTCCTGAGTTCTATGGGGTATGGTATTCGTTTGATGTTGCTCTGCGTCCACAGAGACTATATTACGGACTATATAAAGCCCTCCAGTTGGTTGGTTGAAGTCATGGTTCAGGAGCTGTGTGAGAGTCGAGGTGGCCGTCCTGGACTGTCCGTCCTAACGAGCCTTCTGGTTTCCGTGGACGTAAAGATTTATTGCACCGTGCTTCGGCATTGGTCACAACTTGTCCCTAATATGTCAACTGACATCTGAGGACATAAAGCATCACTTCATCATCATTGGTTGAAGTGTTGCTTTACGTCCACAGAGACCGTAGGCTTATTAGGGACGGGAGCCCAGGACGGCCACCTCGACTTTCACACAGCTCCTGAACTCTGGGAGCCCAACTATGATGATGATGTGGAGCTTCATGTCCTCGGATGTCGGTTGACATACTACGGACAAACCGTGACCAGTGCGTAAGCATGGTTCAGTGTTGCTTTACGTCCACAGAAACCAGAAGGCTCGTTAGGACGGGGAGCCCAAGACGGCCACCTCGACTCTCACACAGCTCCTGAACTCTGGGAGCTCAGCATGTCCACTTCGACTTTCACACAGCTCCTGAGCTCAGAAAGACCAGGTGCGCGGACCTGAGCTGTTTGCTTGCTGGCTGGTCAGTCGGTGAACGGACAGTCCAACAAGGCCGTGAAATCTGGAGGGCTTTTCAGTCACAGATAGAATCCAACAAGGCCGTGAAATCTGGAGGGTTTTTCAGTCACAGATAGAGGCCGGCTGTCATGGCTAGCTGTCAAACTCATGAGCTGAAAAGTCACTGCTTGAATTAAACCATTTATACGAGCACTGTGCCGGCGTATCACAAAATTCATCACGTACACAGTTTCCGGCAATTAAAGCGCTTCCTTTTGCCGAGCCGGCTGCTCAGTTCCTGCATTCAAGTCCTAGAAAGCTAATAATTCATTCATCGTCATCATCATCGTCATCGTCATCGTCGTCGTCGTCGTCGTCATCATCGTCATCAACATCATCATCATCAGCGTGTCTGCTCGAGAGAGTAGTGCTATATAAATGCGATCATCATCATCATCATCATCAGCAGCAGCAGCAGCAGCAGCAGCAGCAGCAGCAGCAGCAGCGTGTCTGCTCGAGAGCGGAGAGTAGCGCTATATAAAAGCGATCATCATCGTCGTCGTCGTCATCATCATCATCATCATCGTCATCAACATCATCATCATCATCATTACACAACGTGCCACTATTAACCAATACAGCTGGCCGTCCAGGACTGACTGACGAGGGAGCTGGCCGCAAGGTCGCAGTGACCAAGTGGCCTCACCATCCACCTTTGACCCCCACAACCGACGAGTCAGGCCGCGAGGGCGACAGGACCGACCGAGGGGAAAGCCGGCGTCTAGTTCATCGTGTCGACAGCTAGCGGTCCATGCAAGCGGACCACCATCGCCTTTCCCGCTTGGTGTCAAGTCAAAACTGAACCCCTCACAACCGAGCGGACAGAATCTCTAAGCTCTATGCCCCAACATCGGCCTCGGCAGTTTGTTTGCCGTTTGCACCGGGAGACATATAATTTACATAATTATTACAGCTGGGGGGTGGCGACGAAGCGGAAGCCGACCTCACATTGACCTGATGATTTAACCAATCGGCGCATCCGTGTCCAACTCATTTGCATAATTCTGCCAGGATGAAAGAAATGTAGAAGATTAGACTGCCACCACCACTCACCAGATCCCGAGACAAATTGCTGCGTTGAGGCGGAATTGAACCGCCCTGAGACCCCCCGACCCCTCCCCCCCACAACCATCACCACCATCACCACTACCACCGACATACTATGCAAAACTCCTGCCGATGAATGTCAGGGAATGAAAGCCTCAGCCACCTCGCCTCCTGTAAAGGACAAGTTTGCCAACCGAATGTGAATGTTCTGCAGAACTGATGAAACAGTGACTATAATTATACGCTCCGTTTCACTGTGAAAAAGCCACTTGCATTGAACCACGATGATGAAGTGTTGCTTAATGTCCTCAGATGTCAGTTGACATATTAGGGACAAGCTGAGACCAATGCCGAAGCATGGTTCAATATAGCTTTACGTCCACGGAAACCAGAAGGCTCTTTAGGACGGACAGCCCAGGACGGCCACCTCGACTCTCACACAGCTCCTGAACTATGCACTGAACCACCTCGTTACTAATTCCTACGACTGGGGCAAAAGCAACCAACAAAAACAACGCCCGGAGTACCTAAAGAAGGTGGCACTCATCTCCAAGAACTCCTTGCGCGTCATTATTAGTTCTTACAGTTTACAAGTGCGTCCGTCCCTAATAAGTCTTAGGGTTTCTGTGGACGTTAAGCACCAGGTTTACTTACAAGCGCGTCCGTCCCTAATAAGTCTTAGGGTTTCTGTGGACGTTAAGCACCAGGTTTACTTACAAGCGCGTCCGTCCCTAATAAGTCTTAGGGTTTCTGTGGACGTTAAGCACCAGGTTTACTTACAAGCGCGTCCGTCCCTAATAAGTCTTAGGGTTTCTGTGGACGTTAAGCACCAGGTTTACTTACAAGCGCGTGACACCTCTGCGTACGCTCCAAGTTACGGCCAGCAACAATCGACGTTTAGCTAAAGGTAATGTAGGGGGTAGGCTGTGTGTTATTTCACTTGTATGTTTTATGCAGTCGTAAGGCAAATTTCTATGTCATTCACAGACAATAAAGATTCTGTATTCTGTCCCTCCGACCGTCAGTGACGACCACAACCACAGACCAGCAGAGCACATTCCAGACAGGCATTTCTATGAAGAAGAATAGCAGGAAATTAACGAGGAGCGTTTCGGTTTTAGCGCCATAGTATTTAAAATTAAGGTCGTCTCAGACTGTGAGGTTCCACGATGCAGTTGCTCGGGCAAATGAAAAAGGCACAGGTAAATACTTTCCCCTGGGGACGCACAGGGACACTTAATAATAGAGATCCATTCAATTTTATCAGAAGCAAGCAAACAGACGATGGACAAACGGACAGATGAACGGGTAGACGAACAAAATAATCACTACAGAGATGGACAGACTGAAGGACAGACACCATTGACATATAACATGGATACAGTATGACTGGCAACGCCATTGTGCGTGCGTGCGCGAGAGAGAACACACACACGCACGCACGCACGCACGCACGACACACACACACACACACACACACACACACACACACACACACACACACACACACACACACACACACAGAAAACGGTGAAGAAAACAACAACAACACTCACATCTCCAAGCTGCAGTTGCTCTCTGATCTGGGCGCCCCCTACGGTGTGACGTCTGGGCGCGAGTCGTCTGCCCTGGCCGCTAGATCCCTGGGGAGTAGTCTCCCCGTCAGACTCGCTGATGTGGACTGACTTCCCTTGGCTCCTCCTCAAGCTGCCGTACAAGCTGTCAAGGTCGGAGTTCTGGTCCGACGACGACAGATCGTCCAGATGCTTGGGTTTGGGCGGTGGCTGTCGCGGTAGCGGCTGCTGTGGTGGAGGTTGTGGCTGGTGGTGATGGGGCTGAGGAGAGGGGGTAGGCTGTCTTTGGGGCGGGCTGTCCTGCATCTGCGACGCTTGTTGTTGTTGTTGTTGTTGTTGTTGTTGTTGTTGGTTGTTGCTGTTGGTCCTGCTGCTGCTGCTGTAGCTCTTCTGGCGGCGGCTGTGGCGACGGCGAGTCTTTCCGGTCATGGGGCGACTTGTTGCCGCCGCCGCCACCGCTGGTACTGCCGCTGCTACCATCCCCTTTTTCTGTCTTCTTGCTGGTCGCCGCTGCAAACAGAACAGCAGAACGTTCACATTTCTGACGGTCATTAGGACTGATCCTTTCCCAATCCACACATGCACGCGCGCGCGCACGCACGCACGCACGCACGCACGCACGCACGCACGCACGCACGCACACACACACACACACACACACACACAAACACACACATACTAAAAGGTGTGAATAAACTGGTCACACACACACACACACACACACACACACACACACACACACACACACACACACACACCACACACACAACAAAGGAGTGAATAAACTGGTCAGAAGAGTTCCTCTTCCTTAAAAGTGAAGAAGACACAAGGACACACGGACTCTGTGATCAGCCTACCTTGGGAAGTTTGGGGGCAATGAAGATGAAAGCATGACCAGCGTATTAAGGAAAGATGATCAAGAGAAGTCACAAAAAGAGGCAGGTGTTGTCGACCATGTAGCTGCATGTGCTCTAGGAATGGTGTTTATTAGAATTCAAATAGCAAACTGATGTCGGATCTACATTTCTGTATACACTGCAGATGTGTAGTTTCTTAATGTACCTAACAATCAAACGATAATTACAGACGGAAAGGCAAAAAGTACTCTGCATCCGATAAACGTTCGCTGGCCGCCTTAGCAACGCCACACATGGCGTTACAGTGAAATCAGTCAGTGTTCCTGCGACGCCACGCATGGCGTTACAGTAAAATCAGCCAGTGTTACAGCAACGCCACACATGGCGTTACAGTAAAATCAGCCAGTGTTACAGCCACGCCACACATGGCGTTACAGAAAAAGTCCGTCAGTGTTCCAGCGACGCCACACATGGCGTTACAGTAAAATCAGCCAGTGTTACAGGCAACGCCACACATGGCGTTACAGAAAAAGTCCGTCAGTGTTCCAGCGAAGAACATGGCGTTACAGTGAAGTCAGCCAGTGCTCCTGCGACGCCACATGTGGCGTTACAGTAAAATAAGTCAGAGTTCCAGCCACGCCACACATGATGTTAGTGAAGTCAGCCAGTGTTTCGCGACGCCACACATGGCGTTACAGTGTTTCAGCCACGACAAATCAGCCAGTGTTCCAGCGACGCCACACATGGCGTTACAGTGTTTCAGCCACGCCAAATCAGCCAGTGTTCCAGCGACGCCACACGTGGCGTTACAGTCAAGTCAGCCAGTGTCCCAGCGACGCCACAAATGGCGTTTTACAGCGATGCCACAGCAGGCGTTACGCCAACGACAGCAGCGTTACTCCCAGACGGCCCTGCACCGACGCGACAAACGAGGGGATAGTTACGCCACAGCGTTACAAGGGAAGGCTCCAGACAAGGTTACAGCCGCAAGGCCACAGACGGTGCCCACCGCGGAGATAAAGCGTATCACGTGCCCGAACAACCTGCGCCAACAGCATTCTGCCGCCTCGCTCCACGGGTAAAAATTACCTGCGCGAGATACCTCTCAGCAATTATCCCATTCCGCTCCAGGCTCCAACAACAGGTGAAAACCGCACGACCGCGATACCGGCAACCCAATTATACATAAATTATTAGACCGGCAGCCGTCGCCATCCAGACGCTCGGCATCAAACCGTTTCC
>JABMCL010000020.1:1545000-1555000 GCA_018857735.1 Alviniconcha marisindica | reverse complement strand
AAACAAAAGGGGAGATTACGTGAAAGATATATGTACAAATCTTGAAACAGAAGGGGACACTACGTGAAAGCATATATATGTATAAATAATCATTTTATGCGGCAGTTGCTTAGTGGCGAAACACTCAAGTGGGCTTTAAAAGTCGAATCCACATACATTAACAGCTAGCATGATGATGATGTAGAGCTTAATGTCCTCAGATGTCGAGCTGACATATCAGGGACATACTAACAGCACACTTCATGTGAAGCGTTATAGATGCAATGAAACCCGACTGAACGTGAGCCGGTTTGGCCCAGCGGTATGGCTGGCATGCGGATGACGTCGGTTCGATTCCCCGCCTCCGTTCTCTAGTCCTTGCTCTTAAAAAGTAGCGATTTATGGACACAGCCTTGTGACTTTGTCCCTCACAATTATTAATGAAACATTAAAATGGGTCTCATCGTTGCCCGTCTTGATGCAGGAGTCATTCTGGTGGTGGCAGTAGCGATAAGCATAGTTTCCCCCCTACCCCCGCCTCCTGGGATCTCGGTCCCCGCCAGCACCTCTCCGGAGACGATCCGGCGTTAAACAAACGAAACCTGAATCAGGTGATACTTGTGAGCCGGTTTGGCCTAGCGGTAAGGCGCTAGGCTGGTAAGCAGAGGGACTCGGTTCGAAACCGCTTCGGCTCTCCTTTCTCGGTCTGTGGACACTGTCTTGTGACTTTGTCCCTCACAATTAATGAAACATTAAAATGGCTCTCATCGCTGCCCACCTTAATGCAGGAGTCATTCTGGTGGTGAGTGTAGCGATAGGTATATATTATATAAACTCCCTCCTCCCCCACCTCCACACCCCCTTGCCCCCCTTCTCCCCGTCCTTATGGTTTCTGTGGATGTTTACCTATTTTGAGATGATACAGGTCGTCTCCTTGTATTCCCCTGAACGTCCCCTCAGCTTATGGTTTCTGTGGACGTTAAGCATCATGTTTACTTAGTTTCAGATAATTCAGGTCTTCTTCTTCTATTCTCCTGAACGTCCTCTCAGCTGGACGTTCTAGTCGTCTGTACGTACGACAATGCACGCGGGGCCAGTTTCTGGTCAGTTTCCGAATACTGATTTCACGATTCACGACACCCAGTCCCACAGCAAGTTCCTCCACTGACGTGAAGCAGATGGTGCCGCTGCACGAACAGTGAAGGGTGATTGTTGATGTTCATAGTTCAGTAACCCCCAAACAACCGTACTACCGTACGGTCAACCGGGAAGGTGGTAATTATTAGGGCGAAACACAAGTCGCCCCATCACAAATAAAGGTGTCATTCGCTGCTCAGCGCCACTTTCCATTTGAAGAGGAACTGTGAAAAATGAAGTTGACTGAACCGGGAAGGCAGAGAGGGCTTATCCTGGCAGTAGGCATAAAAATAAAATAAAATAAAAACGCTACACGTACGTGTGCATTGTGTTATATATAAGAAAATGGGCTATAAGCCGGCGCGGGTCGCAATGAGTCGAGCTCAAACACTCGCCGGTCGTCTCTCCACAAGCCTGCCTTTGCCAGAACTCATCATTGCAAACAGAGCGTGCCAGCTTTGCCAGAACCTGCTGGCAGTGGCGAATAAGAGCGAGGCATGCATGCGTGCACAGGTCTGCCAAACAGATGGAACGCATCATTGCAAGGTCGGTCTATTCTGGTGCGTGCAGGAATCAAATCAACTGTAAATAGGTGCGAAAACATCGTTATTGCACAACAGGTAGACTCAGTCAGTACATGGGCGAAACGCTCTAGGCGAGAGAGAGAGAGAGAGAGAGAGAGAGAGAGAGAGAGAGAGAGAGAGACAGACAGACAGACAGACAGACAGACAGACAGACAGACAGACAGCGACACAGAGAGAGACAGAGACACAGAGAGAGAGAGACAGACAGACAGAGACAGACAGACAGAGAGTGTGAGCGAGAGGGAGAGACAGACAGAGACAGACAGAGACAGACCGACAGAGACAGAGAGAGCGAGCGAGAGGGAGAGAGAGAAAGAGAGCGAGAGAGAGACTGAGAGACAGAGAGAGACTTTGATTCCTCACTGCTTCAAAGTCCGTAACAATGTGGTGAAATCAAAGTCCAACTGATGTACTTAAAAATTTTGAGAGAGAGAGAGAGAGAGAGAGAGAGAGAGAGAGAGAGAGAGAGAGAGAGAGAGAGAGAGAGAGAGAGCCTGACACCCTAGACAGACAGAGAGGCAGACAGACCAAGACGAGGCAAACAGGGCCTACCGACTCGGAGACCGAGACATACAGTGAGGTAGACGACATGCACATTCAATGTTTCTCAAGGCAGAGATGGATCACGACGGTGGGTGAGAGAGCTTCACTGATTTGTGTTGCCGCAAATCCGGCTGGTGAATCGTCACGTCACCCTTTAGCCTGCTGACCAATCACCTAGCGCTCATTTTCATCTCAATTTGCATCATAGTCACTCTCAGACTTGCGTTGATGATGAAGTGATGCTTTATGTCCTCAGATGTCAGTTGACATATTAGGGACAAGTTGTGACCAATGCCGAAGCACGGTGCAATAAATCTTTACGTCCACGGAAACCAGAAGGCTCGTTAAGGACGGACAGTCCAGGACGTCCACCTCGACTCTCACACAGCTCCTGAACCATGAGACTTGCGTCTCTCTGAATCGCCTTTTATAGTGTATTGCCTTACAGCCTATGCCGTGCTTGGACAGCTCGTTTTTCGAACTGGGACAGGCGCATTAGAAATAATCAATATTATCATTACCGACTAAAAGCAACAACACTGACACAGGCAAAAATAACTTGACCACCGCGTGTATGACTTGCAGGGAACGTGAAGCAGATCTATACCGATAAATCAACTCAGCGGAGATGGGAGGTGGGGGGGGGGGGGGGGGGGGGGGGGGTTGTGGCTAAAGTGGAAGCCGCAACTGACTGAGCCTGGCATCGATCACTACTGGGTTAATTAAACTATACATCATTCATCGTTGACATGCCTCATCCAGGAGATAAGGCGGCATTACATAATTATAAAGACTGTTTTCAACGGCTGCAGGATATAGTCGTGTTTTCAACTGCTGCAGGTTATAGTCGTGTTTTCAACGGCCGCAGGTTATAGTCGCGTTTTCAACGGCCGCAGGTTATAGTCGTGTTTTCAACGGCCGCAGGTTATAGTCGTGTTTTCAACGGCCGCAGGTTATAGTCGCTTTTCAACGGCCGCAGGTTATAGTCGTGTTTTCAACGGCCGCAGGTTATAGTCGTGTTTTCAATGGCTGCAGGCCAGTCGATGCTCAAACCTGCAGTACGTGCAGCTGACATCACTGCCTGGATGCCCGTGCATAACGCTCGGGGGCGGCGAGGTCGTTCCGGGAAAAGGGCATCAGTCCAGGTATAGTCGTTGCTTTTGGCGCAAAGCTAGACTACCTCCCCGCGGCCACTGCTGCTATCTGCCCACGATCAGAGTGGTCAGCGTACTGCATGCACACCATGCACACCCTCTCACGCTACGATGTAGTTGTGTTCGTGGTTTGTGGCTACCCGTGACGGATGTGGCCACTTGATGTTCGACTCGGAAATCTCTGGTATGGGCACCGAGCGTGTTCGGATGAAGGAGGCAGAGTTCAACGGACCAGGAACACACACACACACGCACACACACACCACACCACACACACACACACACCACATACACACACACACACACACACACACACACACACAACAACACACACACACGCACACACACAACACACACACCACACACACAACACACACACACACTATATACACACATTTGTATATCACAGAATCACACACACAACACACCACCAACAACACACACACACCACACACAACACACAACACACACGTACACACACACACACACAACACACACAATACACACCACACAACTACAAAACAACACGTACACACATACCGCACACACCACACACACACACACACACACACACAGGCACGCACGCACACACACGCACACACACACACACACACACACACACACACACACACACACACACACACACACACACACACACACACACACACTGATACACACATATATGTATACACACCACATGCACATCACACACACACACACACACACACACACACACACACACACACACACACACACACACTCACACACACACACACACACACACACACACACACACACACACACACAACTGATACACACATATATGTATACACACATGCACATCACACACACACACACACACACACACACACACAACACACACACACACACACACACACACACACACACACACACGCACACACACAAACCCACACGTTTCAAAACGCTTATATTTTTGCCAGCTCCGAATCTATTAATAAATGCTACTTGTGCTGTGAAGTGTGTCATCAGGAATGTAACAAATGAAATGGGGACATCCTTGCTGCTTTGAACAATACAAAGCACCTCCCGCGGTGAACAACAAGGAGGCCAATTAGCTTGCTTAATTAAAAAACAAAAACAAATTAAAAACAGAAACAAGGTTAAGGAAAATGATATTACACTGGTGATCCGGATCCGGTTCGGGCTAAGGGCCACCACTCGTATTAACTTTCCAACACTTTCCAGGTTGTAAAACTTAAATTCTGAATCTGAAATCACTTGTCGAGCAAAGCGTTTTAGAGTGCAAACACAAATTACAAGGCGAACATGGCTTTAAAAACACACACACACAAAACAACAACAAAAAACAACAACAACTCTCTCTCTCTCTCTCTCTCTCTCTCTCTCTCTCTCTCTCTCTCTCTCTCTCTCTCTCTCTCACACACACACACACACACACACACACACACACACACACACACACAACTAACAAATGAAATCAATTGTGCGAACGTAAGCCAAATACAAGTGGCATAAAAACGATTCTGACGGTTATCAAGACATTAGAACACTCGCATTCTCCACCACCCCCGCGCTAAATACCAGTGACACAAAACAATAAAACATGCGAAACTTTACGTCATGAACAGCCTGGGGGAAATTTGCATGAAATGCTGCGAGACTAAGAGCAGCGGAAACGGTGGTCATGAGAGGATTTTTTTTTTTTTAACGGGAAATTGGACTGGAGGCCTGGCCGGCTGCCTCCAGTATGATTGCAAAACGAAAAAGAACACCCACGTACGCTTTGGCGCAGCGCACGTTGCAAAACACTGCAGCTGTACACAGAACAAAACGATCGCACGTGCATCCCGACTTTTTCTGCTGTACAGCGATGAAGACGGAGGTGCTGCGCATCCGGCCTCTCTTTCTCGATACTGGTGCCTTAGTTCTTCTGTTAAACCAGAACTGACAGTACCGATGTACCGGCTTAGTTTACTGATGTTTCCTTGGTTACACCCTCCGCTAATTCTTCGGCTAATTCGGGAGAACAAGAACGCTACATGAAGGCTATGAAGTTTTAAAGTATCTATCAGTGAATGCAAGTAGAGGTTTAAGGCGAAGCCTTAAGAGAAAAGGGAGCAACGGCGGGCGAGGAGAGAAGACAGAAAACAAGAAGAAGAATGTAATCAGATCTGAACTATATATTATACAAGACAGATGGGATAAACGAAACAAAAATAAAATAACATCGAAAACAAAACAAAAAGAGAGAAGAAGATAGCTTTTGTGTCACACTTCTTTACAACGAGTGGTGAATACTGCACAGAATCAAAGAGCAAAGCCAGTCAACTAGTGCTCGAAACGCGTCACAAGAACACAATAGCAAAGACCTGAATCGCCTAAGGTAACTGTCACATGGCATGCGAGTACAAGGTTCATAAACTCCCCCCCCCCCCCCCCCCCCACCCCCAGTGCATCCTAAAACTGACGAGGATGCATATCATATTGAGGATGCACTTCTGGTGGGGTTTACGTACCCAGTACTCGTCTGCCAGGTGAGGCTTACCGCAGGCGTTTCAGGTCTTTGTCATCGTGTTCTTGTGACTTCTTTCGAGCACTGATTATTTCCCGCTGTTTGTTGATTCAGCATAAGTGTTGTGGGCCTCATTCATTCGAGCACTGATTATTTCCCGCTGTTTGTTGATTCAGCATAAGTGTTGTGGGCCTCATTCTGTTCTAGACTATTACGCAAGTCTGCCCTGAGATTCCGGTGCGGTTGACTGGACGTAAAAATCCAGTTACTACACCTACAACAGCTCTTCGCCAAAGGAAAACAAACAGCAACAAAACAAACAAACAAACAACAAACATCACTACTGAAATACAACAGGAAAAAAATTAAAAGAAGGGGGGAAAAAAAGGAAGAAAAAAAGACAGAAAGAAAAGAAGAAGTAACGAACAACAATGTTTAATGAGACTACTATTACTCAGCATGGACATGCCAACACCATTTTATTTTCGCGACAACGTAACAAAAAATAAATCACTTACGATACGGCCCATCAATACTCTCGCCCTCAACAAAGAACCGGAAATCCACATCCATCAGACTCTGAACAGTTTCTTCAGCTGAAGCATTTGATTGATCAGATCCCCTGAAGCTGAAATACAACAGTCTGAACGGGGAGTGTAATGCTCGTAAGTCTACGCAGAAAGAAGAAACAAACAAACAAAAATAGCAGCACGTGTATGCAGATCGGTGAGCCAGTGATTTCTGAGGGACGAAAAGAGAGCCCGTGAAATTCCAGTTCTCCTTACTTGTATTGACTGGTCCAAAATGAAGAGACAAGTCTGATCAGGCACACGATCAGTAACGAAACGGTGATGAATTCGTCATTTCCGGGTAAATCATTCATGTCCGCCGTCATTTATTCAGAAACAATGTCAAACACACACGTACCAAACACAAACGATCAAGTCGTTGTCCTGTCGTAGGGAATAAGATCTCATCTTCCCGGCCAACATGGCGTCAGTCTTTCACTGAATCAATACTTTTTAACACGACGAAACAGCTTAGTTAATCTTCTCCTGCCGTTAGCCGAACAAGACTGTGTTTTGTAGCTCCAGCGAAAACGAGGGAAACTTTAACACTGATACAGTTTATCCTGGAAATCAATCAGGAGAGTACCCCGCGGCCGAATTTCCACTAAAACACGTCTCAAAACGTCCGCTCACTCCAATGTGCCTTTACTGTTGGCATAGAGTCCGTTCCTTATTGCGAGTTCAAGTGAAGTTCCACCTGTTCTGCTCTAACGTTTTGGACCAGTTCGAAAAACAAAAACAAACACACGCACAAAAAAACTCATGTGGCTTTGTAGACAAGTCGTATTTCCAATGCCGCTTATCCGCCCAGCATGTCAAACTTTCCGATCACACCGGCTCGGCATGCTTACGCAAGGTACGAGGCAAATATAGGTACGGGGAGATAACCGAGATAAGCCCCCCATCCCCCACTCCCACCATGTTGCTGCCTCCCTACTCAAAATATTGTCTGACAGCTTGCTCTATTGCCGTCAAAAGGTTTCTTGTCCCGGTGTTCAACAGCGATCGGCGGGAGGGAATACTCCGTGCTGACTTTCACCTGAAGAGGGTGTTTGGATCAAATCTCTTTTGGTAAGGAAGGAACGGTGCGTGAGACTGCAATCCTGCAAGGAATTTGGTATGGAACGGCAGGGGTGAGGAGAGCGGAGGGGGGGGGGGGGGGAGAGAGAGAGAGGCGGGAAGGAGGGGGCGGGGGGGAGAGAGAGAGACAGGCGGGAAGGAGGGGGAGAAAACTGAACGTGTTGTTGAAGACAGCAATACTGTTATAGCCGATAGTCTATGGTATTTGGATACTGAAATACGTCTGTTTACCACAACCACCCTCACGCACGCACGCACGCACACACACACACACACACACGCACGCACGCACGCACGCACACACACACACACACACACACACACACACACACACACACACACACACACACACACACACACACACTATAGTGTGGCTTGAAGGGGCGACAGCTGATCTGCAAGATGACAGTGAGCTTAATGACCGAACCTTGATTAAGGGACAGTGTTCCAAACAGACAGAGCAGCATTACTAAAAAGACCTCTGACCAAGCATGTGCCGTGCGTACAGACAGGAAAAATGTAGCCTATAAGTATCCGAGGAAGAGCGTAGCTGGAGGGCTGGTTCTTACTTCAGTCTAGTAGGCAGTAGGTAAGTAGCACAAAGAAGAAGACAAAAGGAATAGCCCTCGGATCCCCTGACACCAAACAATGCCCGCGAAGTAAGTAAGTAAACATGGTGCTTAACGTCCACAGAAACCATAAGGCTTATTACGGACGGGGAGAAGGGGGGAGGGGGGTATGGAGGTGGGGGAAGAGGGAGATTATATACCTATCGCTACACTGTCACCACCAGAATGATTCCTGCATTAAGAATGGGCAGCGATGAGAGCCATTTTAATGTTTCAGTAGGAAGGGATGGACAAAGTCACAACTTGAGACAGCGCCCACAAACCACAACCTTTTTGAAGAGAAAGGAGAGCCGAAGCGGTATCGAACCGAGGTCCTTCCGCTTACCAGCCTAACGCCTTACCGCTAGGCCAAACCGGCTCACTTGCGAAACGAACGGAAGCCACGTAAGTCTCGCGTCACGCATGCCAGCTCGATATGGAGCTTAATGTCCCCGGATGTCGGGTTGACATATTAGGGACAAGCTGAGACCAATGCGTGAGCATGGTTCAATGTTGCTTTACGTCCACAGAAACCACAAAGCTCATTAGGACGGGGAGCCCAGGACGGCCACCTCGACTTTCACACAGCTCTTGAATTCTGTGCCAGCTTGTAAACACGGTGCTTAACGTCCACAGAAACCATAAGGTTTATTAGGAACGGGGAGAAGGGGGGAAGGGGGTATGGAGGTGGTGGTGGGGGGGGGGGGGGGGGGGGGATTATATACTTATCGCTAAACTGTCACCACCAGAATGACTTATGCATTAAGGTGGGCAGCGATGAGAGCCATTTTAATGTTTCAGAATTGTGAGGGACAAAGCCACAAGACACACAGACCACAACTTTTGAAGAGAACGGAGAGCCGAAGCGGATTCGAACCGAGGTCCCTCCGCTTACCAGCCTAACGCCTTACCGCTAGGCCAAACCGGCTCACTTGCCAGCTTGGTGGTATTGCGGACTGGTTTTAAAGCCCAGACTACCTGTTTTCTTTCCCCCGTCTCCCGCCTGGTACTGTCAGTAAACGAAGACAGTCGGCGCGTTACGCAGCACGGCTCTACGCCACAAAACGCACAAATAAGCAATTATACACCTCCCGCTACCCACTCTCTCGTCTTGTCTGTAGCACGTTGAAACGGGACCCCTGGCAGCTAGCTGCCCACGCAAAATCTCACCCAGCGATGAGTGAGCCTCGTGAGTCTTGAGCAAAAACATCGTTTCGGCGTTCTTCCGCCAACAGCTGACTCACACAGCGGGAGAACGCCGAAACAATTTTCTTTCTTGGTGCTTTACGTCCACGGAGGCGAGATGGCCTATTAGGGACGGGGACAGAGTGGGAAGGAGCCGACAGAGTGAAGGCTCGACCGCGGAAACCGCCCGAAAAAGACAGGAGAGACCGTGGACCGCCGCCAGAACAATGGAAGTGTTAGGGCGGTGTCCCCTCGCCATTGCCCAGCGACTTGTGCACTGCGCAATTGCTGTTTCAACTGCTGTGCTTGGCCAGAGTCACAAAGACAATGTCCGTTGCATTGCGTTGACGAACAACTTGGACAACTCAAGCAAAGGAAGTCCAGCTTTCTTAGCCCAGCTCCACCCCCCTACTCATGATCTCTTCTGGGCTAAGTTGAGGGTCCAGCTCCACCTCCCTCCTCTAAGATCTCTTGATCTTTTGATCTCGCCTGGAACCCTGTCCGAAACAACGCTGATACACGGTTTATAAGCGGTACATCCGGAAACAGTCAAGAGTGAGCCGGTTTGGCCTAGCGGTAAGGCGTTAGGCTGGTAAGCGGAAGGACCTCGGTTCGATACCGCTTCGGCTCTCCTTTTTCTTCTAAA
>JABMCL010000020.1:1522500-1540000 GCA_018857735.1 Alviniconcha marisindica | reverse complement strand
GCTGTGCGCACGTATATAATTTACGAAACCTAACGACAGGGTAACAAGTAAAACTCGGCCGAAATCTCTCACCGGAAAAACTCGACTCAAATCTCACCGGCAAAATTCGGTTAAAAAATATCACCGGCAAAACGGCCATGAAAATCTCACCAGCAAAGCTTGAATGCAGAGATCTTACGGGCCGCAAAACTCGTGGAAACACACACACACACACACACACACACACACACACACACACACACACACACACACACACACACACACACACACACACACATTAAATGTATCGTAGTTCAACGTTGGCAAACCTTCAAGGAACAAAACAGACGCATGCAGCATAGATTAACACAGCCAAAATAGAAGCATTTAGCGTAGTTTGACTCAAATAGACGAACAGACAGAAAGAAAGAGAGTAAAACGGTGCAGTTTGTCGCAAGCAGACATCCACAAGAAAAAGACAAGCAGAGAGACAGACAGACAGTCAGAGAGGGGGGAGAGAGAGAGAGAGAGAGAGAGAGATTTACAGCTGAAAGAATGTATAAATATTAATTTTAAGACAGACAGACAGAGCGACACACACACACACACACACACACACACACACACACACACACACACACACACACACACACCACACACACACAGACGAGAAATAGAGAGTGAGAGACAGACAGACAGACAGGCAGGCAGGCAGGCAGAGACAGAGAGAGAAACGTAGGGGCTTAGCGTTGTCTTACAGACGTCTTACACGAACGAAACAGACGTACTTAGCGTAGTTGCACGTAAGCTGACAACTGTAAGCGGCCAGCGCGGTTTCCTGTCATTAACCGACTTCAGTAAGACATGACAGGTAATTTCTAGCAGAGCTAAGGGCACGTTCATCCGTTCTTCTTGTTGCTGGTCTTCCACCGCGATCTCTCCTTCGCTTTAGGCTTTCCTCCACCGGCAATAAGTAAGTAACTTGGTGTTTTACGCCCAGTCAACCAGTACGGTTATATCAGGGCGATGGCCGCATGGTTAGTAAGTAACCTGGTGTTTTACGCCCAGTCAACCAGTACGGTTATATCAGGGCGATGGCCGCATGGTTAGTAAGTAACCTGGTGTTTTACGCCCAGTCAACCAGCACGGTTATATCAGGGCGATGGCCGCATGGTTAGTAAGTAACTTGGTGTTTTACGCCCAGTCAACCAGCACGGTTATATCAGGGCGATGGCCGCATGATTAGTAAGTAACTTGGTGTTTTACGCCCAGTCAACCAGTACGGTTATATCAGGGCGATGGCCGCATGGTTAGTAAGTAACTTGGTGTTTTACGCCCAGTCAACCAGTACGGTTATATCAGGGCGATGGCCTCATGGTTAGTAAGTAACTTGGTGTTTTACGCCCAGTCAACCAGTACGGTTATATCAGGGTGATGGCCGCATGGTTAGTAAGTAACTTGGTGTTTTACGCCCAGTCAACCAGTACGGTTATATCAGGGCGATGACCGCATGGTTAGTAAGTAACCTGGTGTTTTACGCCCAGTCAACCAGTACGGTTATATCAGGGCAAGATTCTCCGGCAAAAACCAAGCCTTGTTTAAGATCCAAACTCACAAAAAGCTGAAAAGAACGCTATGTATTAGGACAAAACACCAACGATATTTATTAGGACGAAAAAGGCTTTTTGAACCAGCATTGTTTAGAACGTATTCATTTATAATGAAGTCATAACTACAGCACTGTTCGTCATCAACCCTACGATGCTGAAGAAATTCGTCATCAACATGCACGTCCCGTACCCTACGTGAAGAAACGTCGTCATCAACATGCAGTCGTCCCTTATAGCTCTTCGTGTACCCTGACGTGAAGAAACTTGTTCGTCATCAACATGCAGTCGTCCCTTATAGCTCTCGTGTACCCTGACGTGAAGAAACTTGTTCGTCATCAACATGCAGTCGTCCCTTATAGCTCTACGTGTACCCTGACGTGAAGAAACTTGTTCGTCATCAACATGCAGTCGTCCCTTATAGCTCTACGTGTACCCTGACGTGAAGAAACTTGTTCGTCATCAACATGCAGTCGTCCCTTATAGCTCTACGTGTACCCTGACGTGAAGAAACTTGCTCGTCATCAACATGCAGTCGTCCCTTATAGCTCTACGTGTACCCTGACGTGAAGAAAACTAGTTCGTCATCAACATGCAGTCGTCCCTTATAGCTCTACTGTATCCTCTGATCGTCGGAAGGGTCGTTGTTGCAGATTGTTATGCGTGTACGCGTCGGAGAAAATGGTAGTGGCAACAGGTCGCGGAGTTACGGTAGCGTGCGGACGAGAAATTTCTCTCTCTCTCTTCTTTCCTCGACTTTCAGTTGCGTGTCCTTACGAGTTACAATCCCGGACAAACCTATTATGCGGACGTTAGAGAAGAGAGAACCGGAGAGTCGGATGAGAGATGAGAGAGGAGAGGAGGGAAGGCAGCAGGCAGGAGCAGACGCAGAGAGAGAGAGAGACACACGAGAGAGACCAGAGAGAGAAGAGACAGAGAGATAGAAGACAGAGACAGACGACAAGCATACATGCGAGCGAGAGGAGAGAGAGAGAGAGAGAGAGAGAGAGAGAGAGAGAGAGAGAGACAATTTTTTGAAGGGGCTATCCATCACTTAACTGAAAAGCGAGTGGATCTCAGAAGAGGAAAACGCAAACATCATAACTGACACCCCATCCATCATATAGAGCAGAGAAAAGAGACAGAGACGTAGACAGACAGACAAGGCTTTGTTTAAGACCAAACACACAAAGTTGAAAAGAACGCCATGTATTAGGACAAAACACAAACGATATTATTAGGATGAAAAGGGCTTTTGTTTAGAACGCATTGTTTAGAACGTATCATTTACAATGAAGTCATAACTACAGCATGTTCGTCATCAACATGCAGTCGTCCCTTAGACGTGTACCCTGACGTGAAGAAACTTGCTCGTCATCAACATGCAGTCGTCCCTTATAGCTCTACGTGTACCCTGACGTGAAGAAACTTGTTCGTCATCAACATGCAGTCGTCCCTTATAGCTCTACGTGTACCCTGGCGTGAAAAAATTTAGTTCTGCTCAAGCGGTCGTTGTTTTTTAGTTCTTATTTCTGTTATCGTGGGGGTAGTGGCGGTATGGTTCAGGTGGTAGAGCGTCGGACCGAAAAGGCAGGCGCCGGTCGGGCGAGTTCGTTCCAGCGTCGGCCGAAAAGCCCCTCTCTCCTCTCTCTCTCTCTCCCTCCAGAGTCGACTTTCAGTTGCTGACTCTCTTCGATGTTAGACAATCCCTGTGAGTACATCAACCTATTTATGCGCGCACGTTAGGAAGAGAGAGAGAGAGAGAGAGAGAGAGAGAGAGAGAGAGACGAGGAGAGAGAGAGGAGAGAGGCAGGCGAGGCATGAGAGAGACATAGAGAGACAGAGAGAACCAGAGAGAGAGAGAGACAGAGAGAGATAGACAGACAGAGACAGAGCGCGAGTGAGCGAGCGAGAGAGAGAGAGAGAGAGAGAGAGAGAGAGAGAGAGAGAGAGAGAGAGAGAGATGACGATTGTTTGTGACACTGGGCCTCACTCCATCACTTAACTGAAAAGCGAGTTCGGATCTCAGAAACCAGGTAAAACGCAAACATCATAACTGACCCCCCCCCCCTCCAATCTAGAGACAGAGAGAAAGAGACAGACAGACGTAGACAAACAGACAAGGCCTTGTTTAAGATCCAAACACACAGAAGGTTGAAAAGAACGCTATGTATTAGGACAAAACACAAACGATATTTATTTGGATGAAAAGGGCTTTCTGTTTAGAACGCATTGTTTAGAACGTATTCATTTACAATGAAGTCATAGCTACAGCACTGTTCGTCATCAACATGCAGTCGTCCCTACGTGTACCCTGACGTGAAGAAACTTGCTCGTCATCAACATGCAGTCGTCCCTTATAGCTCTACGTGTACCCTGACGTGAAGAAACTTGTTCGTCATCAACATGCAGTCGTCCCTTATAGCTCTACGTGTACCCTGACGTGAAGAAACTTGTTCGTCATCAACATGCAGTCGTCCCTTATAGCTCTACGTGTACCCTGACGTGAAGAAACTTGCTCGTCATCAACATGCAGTCGTCCCTTATAGCTCTACGTGTACCCTGACGTGAAGAAACTTGTTCGTCATCAACATGCAGTCATCCCTTATAGCTCTACGTGTACCCTGACGTGAAGAAACTTGCTCGTCATCAACATGCAGTCGTCCCTTATAGCTCTACGTGTACCCTGGCGTGAAAAAACTACGTTCTGCTGCAAGCGGTCGGTTGTTTTTGCAGTTCTTATTTCTGTTATCGGTCGGGGGTGGTAGTGGCGAGATGGTTCAGGTGGTAGAGCGTCGGACCGAAAAGGCAGGCGCAACAGCGTCGCGGCGAGTTCGATTTCCCCCGCCGTGCGGCGAGAGATATTTTCTCTCTCTCTCCCTCTCTCTCTCTCTCTCTCTCTCTCTCTCTCTCTCTCTCTCCCAGAGTCGACTTTCAGTTGCTGATTCTCTTACGATGTTAGACAATCCCTGTGACAAACCTATTTATGCGCGCACGTTAGAGAGAGAGAGAGAGAGAGAGAGAGAGAGAGAGAGAGAGAGAGAGAGAGAGAGCAGACAGAGACAGACAGACAGACAGACAGACAGACAGGCAAGCAGGCAGACAGAGAGACATAGAGAGACAGAGACACACAGAGAGAACCAGAGAGAGAGAGAGACAGAGAGAGATAGACAGACAGAGACAGAGCGCGAGTGAGTGAGCGAGCGAGCGAGAGAGACAGAGAGAGAGAGACAGAGAGAGATAGACAGAGCGCGAGTGAGCGAGCGAGAGAGAGAGAGAGAGAGAGAGAGAGAGAGAGAGAGATGACGGTTGTTTGTGACACTGGGCCTCACTCCATCACTTAACTGAAAAGCGAGTCCGGATCTCAGAAGCCAGGTAAAACGCAAACATCATAACTGACACCCCCCACCCACCCACCCCCCACCAACCTAGAGACAGACAGACGTAGACAAACAGACAAGGATACTGAGAGAACGAGAGACAGAGACAGGGAGTGTGTTACCATCCATCTTAAACTACTAAAGCAGATTTGCATCTAATGTATACTGCAATAAGGAGCATGATTTAAAAGTACCGTCGAGAGTGAGCGAATGAGCCGAGCGAGAGAGAGGGAGGGGGGGGGGGGCGTTCCCATTTATCTTAAACCAAATTTACATCTCTTGCAAATTTACGTATTTCATGAAGAGCATGGTTTAGATGCATCACCGAGGGTGAGTGAGCGAGCGAGCGAGCGAGAGAGAGAGAGCGTTCACATTCATCTCAAAACAGATTTGCATCTCTTACGAATTCATACGTTGAATGAAGAGGCACGATTCAAATACATCACCAAGAGGAAACGACCGGGCAAGCGAGACAGAGAGGGGAGCTCGGGACAGAGAGGAGAGCTAGGAACAGAGAGGAGAGCTAGGGTTGGTTAGTTGGCAAGTTGATTCTAACGTCCTGTCAACCGCACAGGATCACCTCAGAGAGCATTGGGGGGGGGGGACGGGAGAGTGGGTGTGTGTGCAGAGACAGAAAAAGAGAGGCAGAGAGAGACATATATATATATATATATATAGAGAGAGAGAGAGAGAGAGACAGACAGACAGACAGACAGACAGACAGACAGAGACAGAGATGTCAGTGACCAGGGGCCGTTGCGGAGCTGCTGCACTATACTCACGTGCTCTGTCCATGGTTCTCACGGACAGCAAGGAGCCGCTCTTGCCCCCGCAACACCCCACGCCAAACATCCAGGCAGGGCCGGGAATCCCCCCAGGACAGCTCAATAACTCACGCACTGCCCTACACCACACTCAGGCATCCCACCAAGCCTCGCCTACGTGTCCAGGTATCTCCGCCATCACGCAGGTGAAACAGCTTTGAACACAACTGTCAATAAATCACAGAACCTTTGGTGTAGGGTCCAGGGGAGAAAAACCTGACGAATAAAACAAAATCCGGCGACTCCGTCGTTTGCCGGTGTCCCACTATACCCGGCAGCACGGGCAATAATTCTCCTTATCCAGGTAAATAGCCGAAATATAACCCGGCAAATGAGGGATCACCTTTAACCATCTGCACTGACACCAGTCGGGGAACCCGATGAACGAAACAAAATCCGGTAACTCCGAGTTCGCAGGTGTCCATGCTATACCCAACCGCACGGTTAGAAGTTCTCCTTGTTCAGGTAAACAGGAGAAATGTATCCAAGCATATGAGGGATCATCTTGAACCTTCAACCATGACAGGTTCTTGCATCATCTCTACATGGGATCAGTCACTCGATCCGCACGCAGTTCGGCGATGATCAGTAAACAAATATCCTGGTAAATGTTGAGAGATATCCACCTTCAGCTGTCCGGCTACACAAAACACCCGGGGCAGATTGAAATACCCACAAGGGTCATTATCTGTGTCTGGTCTCACTGAGATTCACGGGCCGGATGTGGGAAATAAGCCCATACCTGCTGTGCCCTCGCCACGTTCCCGCAGCCAAAAAAATAATCACCTGGGACACTGCGTCAACAAATCACAGATTCCGAGCAAAATAAGGGAAATATTCCCCTCCTCGCTTACAGGTGCCCCAGCATCCAAAACACACGTGTAATGATTGACATAAGCCAGCGGTTCTCAGCTTTCCGGCAGACAAACAGCCCACTCTGTCAGTGATTCAACGGAGACTAGCAAAGTCAAGACGACCACAGACTGCTCAAGGGCGGGGCGGGTGCCGTTGTGGAAAGGAATGATGTGGCAAATATCAAATCCGAGCTCGGAATCGTTGGAGATATTTTTTTAACTTCTTTGAACACTGGTGCCGTTTCAGGATGAGGAATTATTGGCCCGGAACACAATACGGTTTGACCGCTGCGGAGGTCTGGAAAACACGTGCGAGCTGTAGGTTTGATTCTACAGCTATGAATATTAAATCAGAAGGCAAGCTGAAGGCAGAAAAGCCGCCAATCACAAACGGAAAAAGAACAGAAAAGAGAAAACAATGCAACTATCGTTAATAACGTTGGAGCGCACGAACACTCAGAACATGGCCGAAAGCCCGTTGGAAACAAGATCACACCTCCACCCTCTGAGAACAGCAAACAAACATACAAACAAAAAACAAAACAAAAAGCTGCTGCAGACTTCTTCTTTTCTTTTTTTCTTTTCTTTTTGCAAAAAAAGAAGAAAAAAGACAACACAATCTATTATTAGATAGCTGTGGTCGTTGTTCTACCTCGTGCAGAGATACAAATTTGTCTCAGTCAAAACTCACTCACATTTATTTGTACACATGATGCATAGCCTATTAGAGGCTTGTCCGCCTAACACCGATGTAGCAGTAATTAATGAATGCCTCCACGATCACAGACAACAGGGCAGGAAGGCTGATTCCATCAGTCGCGAACAGCTACTCGAACACATGTATGCACACAACGGGTCTGAACCACCGGTGACTGTAGCGGCAAAACTTCAGTGTTGCTTTACGTCCACACTAGAGACCGTACGGAATATTCGGGACGGGGAGCCCAGGACGTCCACCTCGACTTTCACTACACAGTTTCTGAGTTCTGACGGTAGTAGAATTTCAAGTTCAGTATAGCTTTACGTCCACACTAGAGACCGTACGGAATATTCGGGACGGGAAGCCCAGGACGTCCACCTCGACTTTCACTACACAGTTTCTGAGTTCTGACGGTAGAAGAATTTCAAGTTCAGTATAGCTTTACGTCCACACTAGAGACCGTACGGAATATTCGGGACGGGAAGCCCAGGACGTCCACCTCGACTTTCACTACACAGTTTTTGAGGGTAGTAGAAGTCCAAGTTCAGTGTAGCTTTACGTCCACAGAGACCGTACGGACTATTCGTGACGGTGAGCCCAGGACGGCCACCTCGACTTTCACTACACAGTTTTTGAGGGTAGTAGAAGTCCAAGTTCAGTGTAGCTTTACGTCCACAGAGACCGTACGGACTATTCGTGACGGGGAGCCCAGGACGGCCACCCAGCCCTCGAGTTTCACACAGTGCTTGAGCTCTGACGGTAGTAGACAGTGTAACACCGAGCATACAAACACACAGGCAGTAAGTAAGTAGTACGGTAGGTGAGGTGAGGTATCCTCCCAGCAGCAGAATGGACGCGGCCGTAGTCTGACCGTGACGCGATCCGCGGCCGACGGACGCCGACGCGTGGGCCCTCGAGACACGGCTAAATATCCCACGTATACCCTATCATTTGTCCCTCAGGGCGGGTATTTCCCTGCCCGGCAATTGTGCCTGCCTCAGACGCCGGAAAGCTAATACAATTAGAAGCAAAGGTAATTCGAGAAGCCGTCAGCGCCCTCTAGTTGGGCTGACTTAGTGGGCATCTCTTCAAGCCCTCTTTCAAGTTTTTAAGAGTGCCGCTCCCAAATAGATCACCGGGGCTGAAAAACGCGCTCCGGGCTCTTTTGTTTTGCACAAGTACCGTCCGCGTTGGAGTGTTCCGAAATCTATCACTCGGAATAAGGCGCTCCAAGCTCGTTTTGCACAGGTACGTCAAGTCACAGCGCTCCAATGTTTATCAGCGGGAATAAAGTGTTCCACCTCTTTGCTTTGCACAGGTACGCCATGCACTGACTCCACTTCAGTTACAGTCTTTCCTCTCTCTTCGCGTAACTGTTGAGGGATTTTCTATCCACTACTATCTACACCGCAGGGTAGGCTACGCTTGTCAGTACTTAACCAGTTCAAAGCCGGCACTTCCTCTTCAAACCTCACTCACTACATACAGCCGCACTGAAAACCGCAGCAGCAGCAGCAACAACAACGTTCTCCCGACTACTGCTGATTGCCCGGGAGACGTTCGCTGACTGAATTTTAACACCGAATTTTGACAAGCAACCGAAGCCGAACCGTCTGCGGAAACCTGCGAGAAAACGTTCAAGGGAAGGATGCGGTAAAACCAGAAATATCTCCGCAGGAGCGCACCTGAAATCTGTGCACGGTTTCGCACTGACACAGTGAGTGACGAGTTACGTACAATGGGGTCTAGCCTACGCTGATAGTTTACGCCTGTATGCTCGGGGGTAGTCTAGTCATCGCAAGAGTGTGACGACCCAAATCGCTACAATGCGTACGCCGGTGAGCGTTCTGCTTTAATCCCTGCGCTTCTGCCAATATGGCGACTTGAGTAAGTAAGTAAGTAAGTTGGTGTTTTACGCCCATGGCGACTTGAGTAAGTAAGTAAATAAGTTGGTGTTTTACGCCCATGGAGACTTGAGTAAGTAAGTAAAGTAAGTGTAGAGGCGACTTGAGTCAAGTAAGTAAGTTGGTGTTTTACGCCCATGGCGACTTGGTATAAGTAAGTTGGTGTTTACGCCCAGGACGATAAGTAAGTAAGTTGGTGTTTTACGCCCATGGCGACTTGAGTAAGTAAGTAAGTTGGTGTTTTACGCCCATGGCGACTTGAGTAAGTAAGTAAGTAAGTTGGTGTTTTACGCCCATGGCGACTTGAGTAAGTAAGTAAGTTGGTGTTTTACGCCCATGGCGACTTGAGTAAGTAAGTTGGTGTTTTACGCCCATGGCGACTTTAGACGAAGCGAAGCGAAGCTGAAGATAATAACTATAATATGGTGTCTTAGTGCATTTGAGAGGAAACTGATACCGTCTGCAAAGTGCACACCGCTGAGACAGGAAAACAAATACAAACGTAACGGTTTTGGGTAGCCGACTCAGGATTAAAAAAAATCTGGATTTAAAAAAAATCAGGATTTTTTTTTTTTTTTTTTTTTTTTTAATAAACAAAAAAAAAACCTCCACTGTTGGAGTGTGGTGAGACCAGGTTGGAAAAATTGCAAAGGGAGTTCGTACAACAGCAGATCACAGTTTTGTTTTTGTGCATAGTTCTTTCCTATAAAGAACCCCCCCCCCCTTCTCTCTCTCTCTCAAATTATATATTAAAAGGAGAGAGGGGGGGAGGGGGGTCTTTAAAGGAAAAATATACGTATATATAGCCTAAGGCTAAAACTGAATAATCAGACGAGCAATAAAAAAAGCAGGTCAGCCGTTTTGTTCTCGTCTTTGCCTCCTAGGCCAAACCACAAAGGAAAACTGCTTGATCGCTGCAGACTGATTCTGCGGTGAAACGAAGACGAGGATCTGGAATAGTCGATGCCAGGCTTCGTTCGAACTTAGCATATGAACACAGTCAGTTCCAACCTGTGATTTGACGCAGTCAAAGCCAACAAGCACAAACACGCCGACCCTGACGACAGAGAAAGAAACTGACGTTTCACCGCCCAGTCTCGGCCAGGTATTCAAAACAACCTTTTCCACAGACACGACGAAAAAAAATCCACGGCTGAAGTGCAAGACCTGTGTCACAAAGCAAACCGAAACAAATGAAATGCATAGCCCTCCTCCCCCCCACCCCCCCCCGCCCCAATCCTCCCTCCCAACGACGACCACATACACACTTTACTTCGTCCAACCGACGTTTAATCTGTGCTGACGCTCTGTAGCTGCGGGCACCACACTCCGTGTTGAGCGTTAAGTTCTGCCGCTGGCCGGACAATAATGGATCGCATATTCCGCAAACAAACAGCAAACCCCGCAAAAACAAAGTGTCCAGCCGCCCTTAAAGGGAGCAGTCACCGGCACCTAACTAACCTCTCGCCCCCGCCGTCTCACTGACACGGAAGCTTTCAGCCAATCAGGCCCCTGCAGTCTGACTGGCACGGAAGCTTTCAGCCAATCAGGCCCCTGCAGTCTGACTGACACGGAAGCTTTCAGCCAATCAGGCCCCTGCCGTCTGACTGACACGGAAGCTTTCAGCCAATCAGCGCCTGCGTACAGACACACCTCCTTAGACAAGCGGCGGACTGTCCCAGTATCAATGTAATGTCAACACAGCACGAGTCCGTGCTGTTTTTGAAAACAACGATCAAGCGCCTGTTGGGTCTGTGCTGTTCGGAGCGTGGGTTCGAACACATGTTATTTGTTTCTCCCGCTTTCAGCCCTAATATCACCCTAGGTGGTTGACTGGGCTCAAACCACCAACTCACTAACCTTTCCCGCTGGTCAAAGTGGGCGGAGCTCTCTGGCTAAAAGTGAGAGGGACCAACTGCTGGCGCAGAAGAAAGAAAGAAAGAAAGATAGAAAGAAAGAAAGAAAGAAAGAACAGACAAACACACAAACAAGCAAAAAGACCATGGACGCATAAGTCACGCAACGTCGTCAGTGACACAACCTGGTTTTTAAAGGTTTGTTGATTGGTAACTGAAGGTTAGTTAGTTTGTTAGTCGGTATTTTGAGCCCAGTCAGCCACATGCGGTTATGTATCAGATTGGCAATTGAAACACACACACACACACACACACACACACACACACACACACACACACACACACACACACACACACACACACACACACACACACACACACACACACACGACTGACGTACACGTAGAACAAAGGACTTAACAAACAGAGACCTGAATCGCTTACACATCACTAGCTGTCGCTTGGCATGCCGCCAAACACAAGGCAGAGAAATGCCATCAAGATCACATGAGCCTTGAGTGATAATCGATTTTTAACGCCTAGCCAACCGCGTAGGTGCTACCGTAGGAGAACGTGATCTTTAATCAGTCTGTCGTCGTCATCAACAGATTTGAACTGACGTCCCTAAACATGTCGCATGACTTGCCTGTTCAGAATGCGGACTGATTGCTGTTAAACAATTTTTTGAAAAGTATCAGAACTGTCCCTTGCCTTTCACCAATATCATCGATGACGGATTTCGATTGCTAGTATTGAGTAGCAAAAGAAAAACAACAACAGAAAGCTTGTAGCGTTCTCTCTCTCTCTCCCGCCCTGTCTCTGTCTGTTTCTCTGTCTCTGTCTCTCTCTGTCTCTCTCTCTGAGCGCACTGTGTGGTTGACGGCACAGCGAAAACGTATAGAACAACATTGTCATTGATAGAGAGAGAAAGAGGGAGAGACAGAGAGAGACGACAGAGAGAGACGACAGAGAGAGAGGCGTGTGTAGTGTGTCCGAGCGCGCGCGCGCCGCGCGCGCATGTGTATGTGTGTGTGTGTGTGTGTGTGTGTGTGTGTGTGTGTGTGTGTGTGTGTTGTGTGTGTGAGAGAGAGAGAGAGAGACAGACAGACAGACAGACAGACAGACAAAGACAGAGACGTGATGGGGGTAGTGGTGGTGGGGACTGATGGGGGTGTCAGTACAGTAACTGCCCCTTTAAAACCCTTCTCCCCCCAACGTACCCCCGGCCTCTCCATCTCCCGATCTCTGGAACCAATACGGACCAACATACGGCGGCACCAGCTCCATCCACATTAGAGCCGAGGTGCTGGGTCTGACCACTATCAAGCCCGACGCTCGGTTCAAAGGCGCCGCCGTCTTCGGCGTCCGGGGTTCACAGACATTCCTGTCAATGAGAGTGTTGGGTTTACCGGCTGCATGCATGGCCAGCAGCGAACCCCAAGCACTCTTCTACGTGCCGGAAAGCGAGGCTTGGAGAGCGAGGGCCAGTAAGTGTGGGAAGGTCAATATATACCAGGGAGGTGCGCTGCGGACTCCGGAGTTTGCTCACTTAAACAGAGAATGGGACCAAAGAGAGAGAGAGAGAGAAAGAGACAGACAGACAGACAGAGACAGAGACAGACAGATAGAGAGACAAAGGCAGAGAGAGAGAGACTGGGATCGAGATTCAGCACAGGTTCAGAATTTCATTACACAGGATTAGCTCTCAAGCAAAGCGCCTTTTCTTACATGTCCTACGTGCTGATGACCCTGTGGTTTGCTCACCTAAACAGAGAGTGGGACCAGACACACAGAGAGAGATAGAAGGGGGGGGGAGATAGAGATTCAGCACAGTTTCAGAATTTCATTACACAGGATTAAATATCAAGCAAAGCGCCTTTTCTTGCAGCATGTCCTTATGTGTTGAGGACCTCGGGGTTTGCTCACCTAAACAGAGAGCGGGACCAGACAGAGAGAGAGAGAAAGAGAGATACTGGGGAGAGTATACAGTGAACACAGAATGCGCCGAGACGGCAGCAGTTTCACGTGGCACCAGCCATGTAACAACCAAACAGCGCTGTAAGTACACCATTTCGGTAGATATTCAAAACGCCCTACAAAAAGCTAGTCACTCATTCAGAATCACATGCGACAAGAGTGCAGCGAGTCTGCTCGAGAACGGAGTACAGCGCTATATAAAAGCGATCAACAACAACTATGCCTTTCAGTTTTATAGATCTATGTCCCCCCAACCCACCCATTCTTTATCTTCCCTCCCCCCTCCCTTCCCTTCCCCTAGGACAGGTTACCCGGCATGCATTCGCGTCCAAAACCTTTCCTTGTGTAATAAAGTTCAATAAGTGAGCCTCTCTCTCTCTCTCTCTCTCTCTCTCTCTCTCTCTCTCTCTCTCACACACACACACACACACACACACACACACACACACCCTCCATCTCCCCCCCTCCCCCTCTCCACCCGGTTGTGGATTTTCAGGTAAGAACAGGCACCTACCCTCAATCTGAAACCTGTGTAATGAAGATATAAATCAACCGGTGAATCTGCATCTCTTTCTCTTCATCATCTGTCCACCAACCCTGTGTTACTTCCGACTGTGTCCATCACACGGAAAGTTGACCCTGCGGAGGAAAATTCGCCCGCCGTTCCTGCCGGGACTCGAACCCACGACCCTTTCGACCACGAGTCCGGCGCTCTAACCACTAGAGCTATCCCCGTTCCCCAACCTCCCCGCCTACAGCTGTCAACTAGACACGTACTACATACAGCCTGCACTTCATAAACGCGTTCCAGCCATACAAAAAGACAGATGCGTGTAAACACCGGACTCGTAAAAAAGCAATCGGGATCGCAGACAATCAGCGATAAAAAAAGAAATAAAAGAGAGAGACACACACACACACACGATAGATAGTAGAACAGAGATACGGACACCTGATCTGACGAAGGGAGCAGATGCCCCCGCAAATTTTGAGAAAGAAATAACATTCTACGACTGCAAGATTTCGCTTGCGTTACATTATATATCAGTTAGCGAGGTGCGGGAATGTTTGTGTGTGTGTGAGTGTGTGTGTGTGTGTGGGGGGGGGGCCCAAAAGAGAAAGAGGCAGACAGACAGACAGACAGACTGAGACAGACATGCGTGTAACAAAACGGCGCTACTGAATTTTCATGCATGCGAACTCCAAACACTTAGGAAACCAGGAAACAAATGAGCAACAAAAAACCCACCAACAAACAAAACAACAACAAACCAAAAAACGACAGACGATTACAGCTGGGGCTTTCCTCAACCTTCTGTAAAACAAACAACAATAACAACAACAACAAACAACAATAACTGCACATACAAAAATCCATTTCACAAAGAAGCTTATCCCCAAAGAGCAAATGCTGCCATTCTTTCTAGTAGACACTTTAAGAGAACTAATCTCTTCCTACGACTAAAAGCACATCAGCTGAAGGTGTGCTATCTCCCGCGGGCACCGGGATTGCAATCTAAGTTTTCGGTAAAACTGGGAGTTGCGAGAAGCGAGGAGACAAGCCGGCAGAACATGAAAATGTCACCGTTACTACAGTTCCCGGGCCCTGATTGCCCCTTCAACGCGGCAAAAAGGAATAGCAGCGAGATACAATCTCTTTCCACGGTGGTGGAGAAAGGCAAGAGGGAGGACGAACAAAGCTAAACAATGCTCCGTTTATCCGCCAAATCGACAGACCCGAGAAGACTCAACAGAAGGAACAACACAACACAACACAACACAACCCCCAGCCCCTCCACCCCACCCCCGTGTTTCGTCATGAGGTGAAAGTCCGCGAGGAATCAGGAAGGGATGTGGGGGGTGGGGTGGGGGTGGGGGGGGTAAAAACTAGGTAAGAGACAGGACAAGCAGAAGCTGAGCTTGCGATGGACAGGTGGTTCTGAAGCTGTATACCTCGTTTCCCGTTTTATAGCGAGCGGACACAACGGTTCCCAGGAATCAGATTTTGTTAATTAATGGGTCACAATGTTTTATACACTGGAAATCGGGTCAGCCCTCTGTTGGGCAAAAACGAATAAACGAATGGACAGCACTTTTCACCTCATGAAGCATCATCAGGGTTCATACGTCAGCCACACTGTCCCCGAAAATGGGCCCACTGCATTGGCAAACCACCAGAAGTAGATACATTCTGGAACTGACAATTCCACCGCCCGCCACGAAACCGTCAAAGTTCGGATCTACTCCGGCGTTATCAAACAGCAGTGTGTCGTCAGCACCCGCGACAAGAAGAAGAAGAAAGGCTAGAGATCGTTCAACGTTGTTTTAACTCCACAGAGACCGGCCTAGGGACTACTAGGGACGGGGATCCCAGGACGTCCACCTCGACTTTCACACAGCTCCTGAGCTCGCAGGACAGAGAGGGACGTTTTCTTTACATATACTACAGTGCCTCGATTACGAACTTTTCCATTGAAACTCCAGGGCGGTGGTGGTGGGGTGTGTGTGTGTGTGGGGGGGGGGGGGGGGGGGGGGGGGGGGGCGAGGTTGGCGAGAGGCTACGGCTCTGTTGCCTTAGCCAGTGGTGTGCTAACGAGAAGTCCCAAGTCAGATCTTTCAAACCCTGAAAGACAAATCCAGGAAAGCAGTCAAGCATGCTGGACGCAACAACAGCGCTCCAGTCTCCGCTCAGGGAGATCCAGGCGGGAACAGTCGGCAGGCTGCGAGAGAAAGAGGGGGGACGGGGGAGGAGGAGGGGGTCGGGGGGGGCACACAAGACTCATTATAACCCCACTGTCCACAGCACAACGTTCGCGACCCGGTCACAATTAAAGACCCCGACTCCTCTGTCCGAAGTTCCCGCTGGCTGGCCATTGACGGTCAGTGGCTGGGGCAGTGGGCAAATTGATCTGACCAGCCGTCACCCGAGGAGTGCTAACAAGCAGCCCTTCATCGCCTTTCGCTCTCTGGAAACCAAGGGCGAAGACGCGAAGGGCGAGGAAGGGTCGGTGTCACACGTCACCTTCACACTTCCTTGCCCACAGTCATCGATCATCACGTCACAGCCGCCGCGATCGGCCTGTTGGCACCCAACAACAATTACCCGAAAAGCTGACTTGTTCCCTCTCTCTTTGAGAATCTCCGCAGGACCGTGCAAGTAACCGCCCGCAGCGAGAGAGATTTTGGAAACGATCTCCTGCGAAGAGTTAGTCGGAGCTCAGGAGCTGTGTGAAAGTGGAGGTGGCCGTCCTGGGCACCCCGTCCCTGACGGTCTGTACCGTGGACCTATATCAACGGGTCCATGGTCTGTACGGTTCAGGGTTCCAGGCGAGATCAAAAGATCAAGAGATCTTAGAGGAGGGAGGTGGAGCTGGACCCTCAACTTAGCCCAGAAGAGATCATGAGTAGGGAGGTGGAGCTGGGCTAAGAAGATTGGACTCCTTTGCTTGAGTTGTCCAGTTGTTCGTCAACAGCAGTGCGACGGACATTGTCTTTGTGACTCTGGCCAGGTACAGCAGTTGAAACAGCAATTGCGCAGTGCACAAGTCGCTGGGCAATGGCGAGGGACACCGCCCTAACACTTCCATTGTTCTGGCGGCGGTCCACGGTCTCTCCTGTCTTTTTCGGGCGGTTTCCGCGGTCGAGCCTTCACTCTGTCGGCCCCTTCCCACTCTGCCCCCGTCCCTAATAGGCCATCTCGCCTCCGTGGACGTAAAGCACCATGAATCATCATCTATACGGTCTCTGCGATCATCATCCGTCAGACGGGTCTGTGAAGTCTTCTTTTTCTTCTGGAATGGGCTGTTAATTAGTCTTCTTCTTCTTCTTCTTCTTCTTCTTGTGGACTGGGCTATTAAGTCACCTTCTTCTTCTTATGAACTTGGCTGTAAAGTCGTCTTCTTCCTGTGGGCTGGGCTGTAAAGTCTTCTTCTTATGGACTGGGCGGTTAAGTCACCTTCTTCTTCTTATGGACTGGGCTGTTAAGTCACATTCTTCTTCTTATGGACTGGGCTGTTAAGTCACCTTCTTCTTCTTCTTATGGACTGGGCTGTTAAGTCACCTTCTTCTTCTTCTTCTTCTTCTTCTTCTTCTTCTTCTTCTTCTTCTTCTTATGGACTGGGCTGTTAAGTCAACTTCTTCTTCTTATGGACTGGGCTGCAAAGTCTTCTTCTTGTGGACTGGGCTGTAAAGTCTTCTTCTTCTTGTGGACTGGGCTGTAAAGTCTTCTTCTTCTTATGGACTGGGCTGTTAAGTCACCTTCTTCTTCTTATGGACTGGGCTGTGACCGACCCAGTTAGGTCAGCAGGTATGGTCTCAAAACAGCCACGCTGCTGTAAAATCCTAGCCCTCAAACAGGTCGTTTATCGCGCCTGGTTCACCGTTTCTCTGGGTCCAAGTGCCATCCGTCCTCCGTGAGGC
>JABMCL010000020.1:1515000-1520000 GCA_018857735.1 Alviniconcha marisindica | reverse complement strand
AGAGAGAGAGAGAGAGAGAGAGAGAGAGAGAGCGAGCCCGTCCCTAATAAGCCTTATGGTTTCTGTGGACGTTAAGCACCATGTTTACTTACTAGAGAGAGAGAGAGAGATACATGCAATGCACAACACCACCTGGTCATGCCGGCCAACTGACCGCTAGGCCAACACTATAATGGACACTCGCTTCATTGGATCTCCCGCTGCGGAATGCGGCAGTTGCCTGCTTGTCCGGTCGAAGGCCAGGCAGGCTGTTGCGCGAAATGAATTCTATTCACGTGTATGTGACCAGTGCACGGCAGCATTAATGTTGGCCAGGGCAGAGTTGTCCGGCCCCTGCCGGTGTTCCCCGTCTTTAACTTGCTCCCGAGCCAGGACGAAACCGCCGCGTTACGCTGTATACAGTGTAAGTAAGTAAGTAAACATGGTGCTTAACGTCCACAGAAACCGTAAGGCTTATTAGGGACGGGGAGAAGGGGGGAAGGGGGTATGGAGGTGGGGGAAGAGGGAGAGAGATATACCTATCGCTATACTGTCACCTCCAGAATGAATCCTGCATTAAGATGGGCAGCGATGAGAGCCATTTTAATGTTTCAGTAGGAAGTGATGGACAAAGTCACGAGACATGATGGACAAAGTCACAGGACAGTGTCCACAAACCACAACCTTTTTGAAGAGAAAGGAGAGCCGAAGCGGTATCGAACCGAGGTCCTTCCGCTTACCAGCCTAACGCCTTACCGCTCACGTATAGTGTGACACCGCACTGGGTTTATGATCTGGGTGAACTGAATTGTACAAAGGTGCTGAACTGTAAATACTGTCGGATCATTTAGCGTGGTGGCAAATGGAAAGCACGAGAGGAGAATTAATACTCAGTCTCAGTCCCAAACCGGCTGCGGCATTGACAGAAACACACACACACACACACACACACACACACACACACACACACACACACACACACACACACACACACACACTCACACACACACACTTACAGAATCATCCACACACGTACACACATAACCTTCACTGACGCGCGCATGCACAGACACAAACACACATATATACACAAACACCTGTACGCATGCCCACATATATACGAACGTACACACACACACACACACACACACACACACACACACACACACACACACCACACACACAGGGGCGGGAGAGGCTGTCAAATAAACGGCACAGCCTCGCTGTTTGCGCTGCAACAGAACAATCCACAAAACGCCACACGACCAAAACAACACACAGCCAAACACAGCCCACGCCGCAGTGCAAAAGCGAACACGTCGCGCTTCGTCAGCAGGCTTACCTGTGCAACTCCCTCCTGCCCCAAAACTGAGGTGCACAAAATACCTGAGATCGGGGAGCGGGGGGGGGGGGGGGGGGGGGGGGGGGGGGGGGGGGGGGGGGGGGGGGGGTGATGGGACGGTGGGAGTGGGGGTTGATGGTGGAATATTGTGGCGACTCGATCCGGGTGCATAACACGTAGGACGCCATCAAGACAATTACAAAAAAATCTAAATCAAAAGAAGAGCGAGCCAAGGGAACCAGACTGACTTGACACGGAATACGTGATTTTACGGCCAAAACCGTTTCCACAATTCTTGACGCGGGGTGTTGTGGCGACACGATCCGGGTGTATAATGTATGTGACGCCATCAAGACAACTGAGAGACAGACAGACAGACAGACAGACAGACAGACACAGACAGACAGAGAGAACGAGCAAAAGGTACCAGGTTGACTTGACACGGGATACGTGCTTTTACAACTAACACCGTTTCCTTTCCGTGAAAACCACCTATCCGCCTATTTGTTTAAAATGTTTTATTCATATAATTTTAGAGGCTTACAGACGTAAAGAAGGGACTCTTAATAGCAAGGGGAGAGAGCCCTGTGTATGCGGAGGAGCGATATCCTTCCACCATATCTTATTTAACTGTAGAGAGTGCTCGGCCCACTTCGCACCAGTCACCAGTAGTCTAACCAGTCTGGGACTCCCACTGTGCGTCCGAAGCCTGGCGCTGCGGCACCAGCAGAGCTGGAGCCTGCTCCGTGCCGCAGCCAAACTCGTCTACAGCTGCCCGGTGGCAGCCTACCTGTAAATGTGCGGGATGCCCTAGACGTCCCGGGCTCCCCCAGTACCCGGGTTGACCCCCGGGGACGGAGGGAGCCCCCATCTACACAGTGCACAATGTTTTTAACCTGTCTCTACCCCAGTGTGTCGGCGCTGAACCACGCCCCCCAACCGTACGGGCCTGTCCCCGGACGTGAAGGGGGTGCTCGGATCGCCCGTCAACAACCCCCCACCACCCCCACCCCACTCCCGACCGTTATCGGCACGGAGTTGGGGCTTTTAACACTAACCTAACAATGACTTAACTTTTTCAATGAATATGTATCCATGAATGCATGACAGGACTGCAGTTTGCATGTTTCTATTTCAGACAATGTTTTAACCTATCAAACTGTAAATATATACATTTTTAACCTGTTCGTAAAGCGAGCAGACTTGTAAATAATGTAAATATGTAAAATATGTTTTTAACCTCATCCCCGAAAGAACCACTAGACCCGAGTAAATATATCATAGATTCAAAGTAAGAAATTTTATGTAATAGTAATTCATTCTACAGCCAAACGGATTATATTAACTTTAGATGATTAAGAGCTTCGTATATCTTGTCCCTAATATGTCATCTGACATCCGAGGACATTAAGAACCAAGTAGTAGTAGGAAGAGAGAGAGAGAGAGAGAGAGAGGGAGACAGCGACAGAGACAGACAGACAGAGAGCGACAGAGTGAGAGAGAGAGAGAGAGAGAGAGAGAGTGTGTGTGTGTGTGTGTGTGTGTGTGTGTGTGTGGAGGGAAGTATTTAATTTCTGCGTCCGCGGTACCCAACTGGGCTGGGGAAGGAGTACGCTTAGTTATGTAGTTCTTGGATTTTAACGTCCCATCAACCTCACAGGGTCACCTGAGGACGAACCACACATTCACATTTCCTTCACATCAGTTAAAGTCACTAAACCACTAGTCTGTCGGGAGCACATGATTCAAGGATTATTGTGTTGACTTGCTGGGAGACAACTGTTGTCCAGACAACTGAAGGACGGGCACGCTCGCACCCAAGAAATGTGATTTTCAGAGTTTCAGCACCTGTCTCAGCACATGTCAAAATGCCGCGGCCAGCGTCACTGACGTCAGTTACTCTGACGACCGTGTGCAAGTGCTTAGTCACCCCTGGTTTCTGGGGTACGTAATCATCATCATCGTCATCATCATCATCATAGCGGTCATTTCTATAACTCGGTATCTCATCGACAAGTGTGAGCACACTGCGCTTTCCAAGATCAACACAAATGTATACATAAAACCTCCCCAATATATATATAAACATGACATTGTATTCCTCTCTCTCTCTCTCTCTCTCTCTCTCTCTCTCTCTCTCTCTCTCCACACACACACACACACACACACACACACACACACACACACACACACGAGCACAGTAAGGGGTGGGGGAGGTGGGGGGAGGGGGGGAGGGGGGCGCTAAACAAAGCAGACGTAATTTGAAATCACTTGTGGCATTGTACGTTGAGGTGAGTTTTCGGCACAGTTTTAAAGGCAGATGAGGACTGAATGTGACGGATGTCAGGAGCCAGGAGGGAGAGAATTCCACTG
Source organism: Alviniconcha marisindica (assembly GCA_018857735.1). Lineage (NCBI taxonomy): Eukaryota > Metazoa > Mollusca > Gastropoda > Provannidae > Alviniconcha > Alviniconcha marisindica. The sequence goes on along the minus strand of JABMCL010000020.1, from coordinate 1,516,306 downwards.
CTTTCAGTCCGGGAGCACACACTAAGAGAAAGAGCGTTCGCCAAACGTGTTAGTTTGAAACACGGGCGATGTGAAGCATACCTGTGTCTGCACAAGAGGAGCAACGTTGTGCTTTTCAAACTCGGAGTGTTGCGTGCTGTTCCGTGTGTACAACTGTGCCGGGGCCAAATCACACCTTGTCTTGCTCCGTGTTCCCGTCACGAGGTTTTGCCTAACCACGCACATCCTGTCTGTCCACGCAGAGGGCACACCAACCTCAAAGGCTTCGCTCCTGGGTCAGACACAGCTACCCCCCCCCCCCCCCCTCCCGTCCCGTGTGTGTGTGTGTGTGTGTGTGTGTGTGTGTGTGTGTGTGTTGCTTGTGTATGTTTGTGTGTGCGTGTGTGCGCGTGGGTGTTGTGTGTGTGTGTGTGTGTGTGGTGTGTGTGTGTGTGTGTGTGTGATGTGTGTGTGTTGTGTGTTGTGTGTGTGTGTGTGTGTGTGTGTGTGTGTGTGTGTGTGTGTGTGTGTGTGTTGTGTGTGCATTGTGTGTGTGTGTGTGTGTGTGTGGTGCGTGAGTGCGTGTGTGCGTGTGTGCATGTGTGTGTGCGTGTGTGTGTGTGTGTGTGTGTGTGTGTGTGTGTGTGTGTGTGTGTGTGTGTGTGTGTGTGTGTGTGTGTGTGTGTGTGTGAGAGAGAGAGAGAGAGAGAGAGAGAGAGAGAGAGAGAGTGTGCAAGTGTGTAGGTCCGCGCGTGCGTACGTGTGTGTGCTGCGTTCGCGCTAACGTCAGTGTGTGCGTGCGTGCGTTCGCGCTAACGTCAGTGTGTGTGTGTGTGTGTGTGTGTGTGTGTGTGTGTGTGTGTGTGTGTGTGTGTGTGTGTGTGTGCATGCAGGCATCTATGCCGCGCGCGCGCGCGCGTGTCAGTGTGCTTATCAATCTTAGCGCTGTCTCAGCCTCGAAAGCAACCGGTCTATCGTACGTAGTACAATTACATCAACCCCATACCAAGTGTGTGCAAGTGAGTGAGAAAGAGACGCCAGAGTGACCGAGTCGCTTTCCGAGTGAAACAAATTAAGCTGCCACTGTCCACGATTTTAGCAGCCGCCGGGCGGCGTGCGTATACACAGGCCTCGTCAGCACGGCCAAGGTTTCAAGGTGGCCGAGCCCTGTACTAGCTGTTGCGTTCATTATCAGACTGAATCGCCCCTGTGCAGCTCCTTTCCTTCAACGCTTTCTCAAGACTAAGATTTTGCTGTGTACATATAACAATGGAACGAAAACAGGCTGCACTCAGACCGTCACCGAGTCCGCACAAGTGTTGGTCAT
>JABMCL010000020.1:1470000-1510000 GCA_018857735.1 Alviniconcha marisindica | reverse complement strand
ATTGAAGGGGTGGACAGTCACTGACTATCGACAGAGTGTACGAGTTGGGTGGACAGTCACTGACTATCGACAGGGGTGGACAGTCACTGACTATCGACAGAGTGTAAGTTGGGTGGACAGTCACTGACTATCGACAGAGTGTCGGTTGGGTGGACAGTCACTGACTATCGACAGAGTGTAGGTTGGGTGGACAGTCACTGACTATCGACAGGGGTGGACAGTCACTGACTATCGACAGAGTGTACAGTTGGGTGGACAGTCACTGACTATCGACAGGGGTGGACAGTCACTGACTATCGACAGTGTCGGTTGGGTGGACAGTCACTGACTATCGACAGGGGTGGACAGTCACTGACTATCGACACAGTGTCGGTTGGGTGGACAGTCACTGACTATCGACAGGGGTGGACAGTCACTGACTATCGACAGAGTGTAAGTTGGGTGGACAGTCACTGACTATCGACGGAGTGTCGGTTGGGTGGACAGTCACTGACTATCGACAGGGGTGGACAGTCACTGACTATCGACAGGGGTGGACAGTCACTGACTATGGGTGGACAGTCACTTTGACTGTCGGTTGGGTGGACAGTCATGATGACAGGTAAGCTGTCGACAGGGGTGGACAGTCACTGACTATCGACAGCGGGTGGACATCACTGACTATCGACAGGCGGTGGACAGTCACTGACTATCGACTCCAGTCACTGACTATCGCTAGCTCCCATTCGACTGCGGTGGACAGTCACTGACTATCGACAGGTCGGTACAGTCACTGACTTCGACGATTTGGGCTCCTGCTACAGTCTCTCACTGACTATCGACAGGTCGGACAGTCACTGAACAATTTCGTACGGCGGGCAGCGAGAAGGAAGGTGCAAACTCGGCTTTTCCGCGACTCAACAGTCACCACCTGACGTCTAAATATCCTCTCCTCTCTCTCTCTCTCACACACACACACACACACCACACAGCAACCACACACCTGCAACTGACTGACAGACGTGTAGGACAGACAGACAGACAGACCCACAGACAGACAGAGGGGACGGGGGTGTGGGGGGAGGGGGCCTCGACTGATTGTTCTGCTTTATAACCATATGCTACAAGCAAACTCACGAAACGTGACAGGGCGCAAGAATGACAGAGGACACCATCATGAGGACGACGTACGTATCACCCAGATACAGGACACGGAACACTTGGTGGTGGAGGTGGGGGGTCGTGGGGGGAGTGGGGGGGGGGGAGGTCGAAGGGGGCACAAAGCGGACAGTAAATCATGCAACATAAATTCAACATAGGAGTTTTCGACACCGTTAAATTCTTATCTGCATCTTCACATATATATATCCTATATATGTAGTGTTTTACACCCAGTCAACCAGTACGGTTATATCAGGACGAGATATTATGGGTTGATGAGTTGAGAGAGAGACAGACAGAGACAGAGACAGAGACCGAGAGAGATCGAGAGAGACCGAGACAGAGACAGAGACGGACAGAGAGAGAGAGAGAGAGGGAGGGAAGGAGGGAGCGAGAACGTACAACAACAGTCCAAGCATGTCCTGGCTTTACAAACATTTATTCTTGATTTTCACCCATGAGGGCCACGTCAAGGCCTGTACGGCCAGCTGGATTCCTACGACACGTCTCTCTCTCTCTCTCTCTCTCTCTCTCTCTCTCTCTCTCTCCTCCCCTCCCTCCCTCTCTCCCTCTCTCTCTCTCTCTCCCTCCCTCCCTCCCCCCTCTCTCTCTCTCTCCCTCCCTCCCCCCCTCTCTCTCTCTTTCTCCCCCTCCCTCCCTCCCTCTCCCTCTCTCTATGTAGGCCATGTATGCAGGTCGGGATTTGCGCAGCTCTCTAAGGTGAATCATAGCACAGGCAAATGACAACAGCTCTCCCTAGCCTACAGTGCGTTATCTACACCATGTGTCAAGGTTACCGTTTTAATCTAGCGGGCCGAGCCAGATCAGTTAGTTTATCTGGAGTTTTCCTAGTGGTAAATAAGTTCTGCCATGGGCGCCTTTTTACCCCATCAACAGTTCATCGTGGAGAAGCAGCTTCGGTCAGCGGTGTGTCAGCTTGATCAAAGTTCAGCAATTAGACGTTTCGTTCTGATGATGTCGACTAGTCCATTTCAGCAACGGCTTGCTCACGATCACACACACACACACAAACACACACACACACACGGTCTCGCGACCACACACACACACGTCTACCACACACACACACACACACACACTGTCTCGCGACACACACACACACACACACACACACACAACACTCACACACACACACACGTCACGCGACACACACACACACACACACACACACACACACACACGTCTCGCGACCACACACACACACAATATACACACACACACACACACTGTCTCGCGACCACACACAACACACATATAACACACACCACACCTGTCTCGCACCACAACACACACACACACACACACACACGTACACCACACACACATTCGACACACACACACACATATACACACACACACACTGTCTCGACCACACACACACATACACACACACACACCACACACACACACACACACACACACATGCCCTCACGCACACACATAGCAATCCACCCCCCCCACCCCCCCACCCCCACCCCCACACACGAGTACACTGCACACAATTTCCAAACGTAACTTAAGCAGATGATTAACAAGGGGCTTACGGCGGAGGAAAACAATAGCGCAAGACGGAAAAGCCTGGCAGGTCTTTCTGGCAGAAAGAAAGGTTTTCAGGTTAGCTCTCAAGGAGTCGAGAGAGAACTTCTCTCGGAGACCTCTTGCCGAGGTCTTTCACAGAACTACAAGACGAGTTATATATATATATATATATATATATATATATATATATATATATATATATGTGTGTGTGTGTGTGTGTGTGTGTGTGTGTGTGTGTGTGTGTGTGTGTGTGTGTGTGTGTGTGCTATATCAATATACTCGTCTGGTCTTGTAAAAAGGTCAACTGGATGCATGACTGCCTACGACTTCAGAGATAGAGAGATAATTGGGTTTCAATGCCCAGTCGACCGTGCGAGTAACATCAGGGCAAATCATCTTCAGGGGGACGGTTGGCTGCCCAGCGTTTCTCTTAAGAAGCAAGAGCAATGCCCAGTTGACGATTTCTCTAGTGGCTCTCACGTACAACTTCAAGCCACTTTTGGGGGGGGTTATTTATCAACGCTCGCATCGTAATGTATTCAGCTTTACTGAATCATGGATGTAAGAGACAAGACGAAGTCAAGTTCTGAACGCTTACCTGTGACGGTCTCCTCGATGGCAGGTTCCTGCTCTGTTTGTACTCCTCCTGGTGGTGGTGGTGCCGTTTCTGACGGAGAAAGCACCGGCGTCGTCTGCTTAACGGCGAGCTTCTCTTTCTTGCGCTCCTTTTTGTTCTTCTTGTCCTCTTTGGGCTTTGGGGCGCTGGCAGCGCCCTGTGGGGCGGGAGACTTCTCTTTGGCGGAGAACTCCACTTTCCACGAGAACAGCTTCACGCGACCTTTCTCGTGGTCCGAGTCGTCCGAGGCTGCAGCTGCTGCTGCTTTCTTTCTGGACTTCAGCTCCTTCTCTTTGGCTTTCTGCTCCTTCTTCTTGGCTTTGGCGGCTTTCTCTTCCGCTTTTTTGTCACCTTTGATTTTGATCATTTTCTTGGGAACGATTTCTTTTTCTTTGGACTTGGCGGGTTTCTTGTCTTCCTTCACTTCGGTGTTTGCTTCCGGCGGATCCGGAACTACTGGCGTCTCACATTTTGACTTCAAAAAATCGTTCCTTTCTTCAACTTCCGGCTCACAAACTTTGTCAGTCGTCTTAACAACGTCTACGGTTTGATGATCTAGCTTCGTTTCCGATTGAGGATTGGTTTGGGCCGGGTAAACGTACGGTTTGGGTTTGATTTCGGAACCGCTATCAGCTTGGCCTTCGACCAGCTTTGACTGAGATTCCTTGGGTCCTGCGTCCGCTACAGTAAATCCCATCCTGAACAGCACGTTCTCTAGCGGACTTTTCGGTGACTCGAGACTGGAAGAACTCCTCATGGGCTGTTCCACGCCGTCTGCTTTCGGGGGCGTTGCAGGACCCAGCTTTGCTGACGGAGCGGATGGAGACGTTGGCGGCAGTTTGGGATCGCCTGCTGGCGTCACGCCGTTGAAGGAGGAACTCAGCCTGGCGGGTTTGGCGGGCACCTTGGGTTTCTCGGGCTTAGTCTCTTGCCGAGGTGCTTCCAACGTGGCTGCTTTTCCAGCCGTCAACGGTTTCTCCGACAACGCCGGTTTGGCTGACACGGCTGGTTTGAAGAAAGACACACGCAGCGAGCTGTCGTGGACGTTTAGCGTGACGTTTCTCCTGGGGCTGTCCGACTTGTCCGAGGAGTCGTCCGACCTCGCTGGGGATAAATCCGACTTCTCCGGCTCTGTAAACGTCACGGTTTTGTGTCCGTCGGGCGTGCGACTGCCGCTCCGACTTCTCCGGCTGCAGCCGTCTGCCCGGACTAAGCTGGACTCCAACGGAAGGGTCTGGGGTTTCGGCACTTCCTCAAAGTCAGGTTCGCTTGCCAGTGGGAGGGTCTGGGACTTGGACACTTTCGACGACTGACGCTGGGCCGCCTTGCTGTCGTCTCTGACACTGAATCGCTGAGCTTTCGTCTTGAACACCACCAGCCGTTGGTCGCCGTTCTTCGCTGGTCTGTGAGCCGCGATGTCAGACTCGCTCTTGGCTCGGACACGGGCGTCCACGGGACTTTCTCCTCCTCCTCCTCCTCCGTTCTGCGAGGCTTCGTGAGGCTTGTCGTCAGGATGAGGGTCCTTGCCCTTCTTTGCGATGAACACCTCGTCCCCGTCCACGCTGGAACCGACCCCAGCGTGCGGGTGCGGGGCCGGGTCCTTTCTGTCCACGTCACCGTCCAAGGACGTGTCCTCCTCCCGGGCCCGCTCCCGGTCCAGCGAGCTGCCCATCCTGGACCTGTGCAGGATGCGCCAGGGTCTGGGCTGCACCAGAGTCCTCCTCGCCGCCGTGCTGCCTCCCGCCGTGGACAAGGATCGGGGCGCGGAGGCAGAGCAGACTGAGGAGGAGGCTGAGGACGAGGAGGTGGTGGAGGTGAGCGAGAAGTCCGGGTCCGCGGCGCTGCACGACAGGGGGCGCTGTCGGGCGGGCGCTGATGACGCCAGTTCCGCCGGTGCCTGTTGCTGCTGCTGCTGCTGCAGTGGCGAGCCGCTGCTAGTGAGGCTGCTCGCCATTCTGCTCGAACAGCGGGTATACGAGGCCGTGTGAAGCGAGGTAAAGGCTACTGCAGGTGTCGACCAGCATCACAGCACACGGGGTCACAGCGGGTGTTTGTGTGGGTGTAGGGGGGTTGGGGGTCAGAGGTGAGGGTGTTCTGTTACGCTGACCTCGACGAACGGCGCTAATGGTGTCCTGGCTGTGGGGTCGGGTTTCCACAGACCCTTCAGCTCACTTTTCCTTTCGCCCACACCGCCACCGCTCCGGCTACACACAAATACGACAGTATAAAAAAACAACAGAGTCTCGACGTGGTCGTAAACGCTTCCACAGCGGAGCAAGTCCAGCCGCACGCATTAGAACTCACCGCACCGTACGCGTCAGTGTAAAGTTTAGGCGTGCACGCACTCACAAAGGATAGGTTCAAACGCTGAATTTTCTCCTGGGTCAGTAAGCTTGCAGCGGTACATTTCTGGCGGAATCAGAAAGACACAAAGGCGGTTCAGTGAGCACGTTTCGGTCCCCCACGAAGTCCACAGCAAATACGACTGTTGGCTGGTTGTCTGTCGGCGTAGTCAACCGAAGTTAGTCAAGTCAGTCACCAACACAGAAGCAACAGGTAAGCTGACTGTTGCACAAGGTGGTGTCACACTTTCGGCGAAGGCGTGCGTGCGTATACTACACAGCCGGCACGTGTACTATCCAGTCCCCATGACCTTCTACAGATTTATACTCCCCGTTAGTTTGTAAGCCAGCGTTACGCACGAACAATGGCGCCCCTAATGTCCGCAGAAAGGCACACGTCTCCCGTCTCTAGACCCATCCAGCAGGGGCAGAGGAAAAGAGGGAGAAGGGCAAGGGGAAAAAATCGTACTCCGTTTCCTGGTAGGTGGTTTTATGCCCAACAATGGCTGACTGTCATCCTTCATGCTTTAGACTCCTCCCCCGACTCACACAACGCCGTCACCCCCTCCTTATCTGTCACTAGAGGGGAGGGGGTAGAGGGGAAGAAAGCGTGTGGAGTTTGGCGGAGAGGAGAGGGGGGGGGGGGGGCGGTAAGAAAACTACAAACGACGTGGAGACACATCCGAGAGGGCCAAGCCGACAGCACACGAAGCGCCTGGTCCGAAGCAAAACAGAAACCCGTGCAACGTTCACTCATACACGGAAAGTAAACAGAGTATTACTCTGCATGGGGCACGCCGGCACGGGGGTCCGGCACAGCCACACGAAGAATGAGAATAGGTTTCCTCAAAGAGTGTGTCCCGGTGCAGTGTTGCGACCCTGTCTGCCGCACTGATCGACCTACGTCACCGACTAGCCGGATCGCAGATTCCACCTGGAGCGCAATGAATATCCCGTACACTTTAGATAACGCTGATCCCGCTGTCTGACACGCACGAGGCATGCACACAACACACACACACACACACACGCACGCACGCACGCACGCACGCACACACGCACGTACGCACGCACGGACACACACGGACGCACGCTCGCGCACACGCACGCACGCACGCACACACACACACACACCACCACACACACACACACACACACACACACACAACAAAACAAATGAATGACTAATTGAATGAACACAAATATAACATATACAAGAGAGAACTGTCACGAATCCCTGAGGCGCTGCACTCCCCCGTGATCAAAAAATAACGTCATTCAAGTCCTTTGAAGCGCGGTTAACCTGGCTAAGTTGAAGCTTGAGATGCAGAGCATCTGAACGATTCCACTGAACAAGCTACTTCATCGATCACGTTAGAAGGGATGAAGGTCGTCGCATCCCTGCTTTGAACGACGAGAAAGAGAGAGAAAAAACAACAACCCACCACACACTTCTTCTGGCGACAGTAGTTCTAACAGAGATCCTCCTTGCATTTAGCCTACACAACAATAACCCAAAACAGCTGCCGTGCCCCCGGAGTGACAGAGATTAAGGCGAGTCGCACCCGATGAGTCCATTCCCAAGAACTCCTCAAGCATAGGTGTTCAGCGAGACAGAATTTAACCTGGCTGACCGAGTCACACACACACACACATCCTGTTTCGGCACTGAACGCTGTATTCGCTGAATGCTGTATTCAATCCAATGAAACTGCGTACTCATTCACACACACACTGCAGTTGACAATGAAGAAAAACATCCCTCAGAAGAATCGAGCTAAGAACAAACGAAGGTGAAGACACTGAAGAAGACCAGACCTCCCCCTCCTCGTCCACTGTAACGTATCACGAGGGAACTTGGCGGAGGGAGTACGTGTGAGTGTCCATCTGCTGTGGGCAGTGTAGCGTGTCCCCCAAACGTCAGTGTCCGGCGACAGGCGGGCAAGTGAGCGGGCGTTGGGCGCAGTTGCCAGTTGGATAATGAATCGTCGCCACTTGCTTGTCAAAGGGTCTCCTGGCTGATTTGACAGCCACACACGCTCGGCCTTGTGTGCGTGTGTGTCTCTCTCTCGCCACACGGCTACTGCGGTAGTCGCCAGCACCGCCGGCGCTTTAACAGCTCTCTCTCTCTCTCTCTCTCTCTCTCTCTCTCTCTCTCTCTCCTCCCTCTCTCTCTCTCTCCCTCCCCCTCTTCTCTTATCCCTCCCCCCCCTTCGTCTCTCTCCTCTCTCCGCCCTGTTCTCTTACTCTCCTCTCCTGCTCTCTTTATCTCTCTCTCTCTCTCTACCCTCTCTGCCTTCTCTCTCTGTTCTCTCTGCAACATTCCTCCTGTCTTTCTCTCTGTCATCTCTCTACTCCTCCTCTTCTCTCCGTCTCTCTCTCTCCTCTCCTCTGTCTGTCTCTGTCATCTCTCTGCCACTATCCTCCCCCTCCCCCTCTCCCGTCTCTCTCCCCCCCCCCCCCTCTCTCTCCTTTCTCCTTCTCTTTGTTAGTCAGTAAGTCTGTCTTTCTGTTTCCCCCGTCTGTCTCTCCTGTCTCCCCTTCTCTCTGTCGTCCCCGTTCTCCTCCCACCCGAGTCGCGTTTACACTCCACCTTCGTTGTGCTTCCTGCCCTCCCGCCCTCTCTCTGAAGTCAAGGTCCCACCCGGTCGGAAAGGGTTTTTTAATACCCACGTGGTTGGGTCCGGACCCAACCCCAAAAACAACTGTCACCAGCGATCGGAGAGTACGTGACACCTCTCTCCACCTTGTCAGTACACAGAGGGACGGAGATAGACCGACGCTCTTTTGTCCATTTCCGGTCAGTTCAAAGTGGGCATTGATTGCCCGACCCATATGTGCCGAGACCAACAGTGTGTGCGTGTGCGTGGTGCAGTTGTTGTTGAAGTGTTGCTTTACGTCCACAGAAACTGTAGGCTTATTAGGGTACGGGAGCCCAGGACGGCCACCTCGACATTCACACACAGCTCCTGAGTTCTGTACGGTGCAGGAAAAACAGACAGTAGATTTATGTCAGAAAGGAGAGCGTCGTTTAATTTGAACAGGGCTTTGCTCTTCCTCAAACAGCATGGCTACGTCCAGTTCATTTCAACACTGTCTCAAGCTTGCTTTCCATTTCTGTTAGAATTCGAGGCGAGCGACAGCACACACACATATATATATATATATATATATATATATATATATATATACAAGGTCAGTAATACACCTTGTTTTCAAATTTATTTCTAGGAAGCAGTTCTCTTTCCACCTCCCCTCAATGCATATATCAACACTGCCTAAAGCAACTTAATGATTCAAGACATGCACCCTCAAATTTCTGATGGCTTATTATCCGTAGTTTCGCAGTCACAACATACTTACCCGAGTGGAAGAATGAGAGAGTCATGGTATAAAATTTCGTACAACACAATACTTCTACGACTTAACGGTGCTTCAGGTTTCGTCTCACTCACAGATATCAAATCTCTTGAGTCGATGTATCTGATGTGTAATCTGTGTGCACACTGTCGGTCGGTCCGAACTAAACCCACGTAAGACAGCTAGGCTCAGTCGCCACTGCACTTCGCTTTGAATCCATGGCACGGAATTTATTTATATAAACGAAACACACAGGGGTCACTGAACTCACTATCTCCTTCGCGAAACGGGTGATGGACGGAGAGGTGAACAGTCCACACCTGTACCCCTGCCGACGGTACCGGCAGTGCCTGCCAGGCAGTACCACAACTGTTGTTGATTCGATCTTGTTTCTCCCCTCAACTCATTTCAGACAGGTACATATATACATTAGTGTGTGTGTGTGTGTGTGTACACAGCCAAAGGACCCACAACGGTTACTTTCAGATCAAGCGCATAGTGTGTGTGTGTGTGTGTGTGTGTGTGTGTGTGTGTGTGTGTGTGTGTGTGTGTGTGTGTGCGTGCGTGCGTGCGTGCGTGTACACAGCCAAAGGACCCACGACGGTTACTTTCAGATAAAGCGCGCATTACTCGGACATGTTTTCAATGCGCCTGTTATAACCAAAACAGAAGTAGCACTCGAGCAGAATAGTCCATTATGCTAACATCCCGCCAACTGAGGCAGACGGCGGCGGTGGGGTTGGGGGGGGGGGGGGGGAGGGGGCAGACTTTAGCCCTTTCTTAAACCCTGTCAGTAACAGCTTCACTCCTGTTGGGATCAACACGTTCAGCGGACTTTCGCCGCCAACTACCCCCTTCCCTTCCCCTCCCCTCCCCGTCCCGTCCTCGCCCTTTCCACCCGATTTGATCCGTTCCGCGATAGAACGTACGCGACCACATGCAAAGCACTCTCCGCAGGTGTCCCACGAAGAATTTTAAAGAACTCTGAACAGTCTCCTAACCGTTGTGACACGCTCAATTCGCTCGATCCTCCAACCTCAATCAGCTACGCTGGACTCGGCGCTGGGGTGACTGTGGGAAAGTGAACGTGTCGATCAGAAGAAAGTCCCAGCGGTGTGGCGTGTGGTACGTACGTACGGTTGCATACATGTACGAGGAACAAAGCACCTGGCACAGGCAAAAACGGCTCAAGCGAATGACTGGGGTGAGTCACAGCCAGCAAACCAGCGAAAGACGTATCACCTATCAAGCAGCGTCGGACACGTTGCCTCCCCGTGCGAAGCGAAGACGGCGAGCAGACTGACATCGGGGACATGTCCAGAAGTTTCCAGCTGTATCCTTTGCACAGTTGACACTGACACACACCGACACACACACACACACACACACACACTCACACTCACACACAGCCCGCAAGGCCCCGTCGAAGGTACGCAGGGGCTGACTTTGCACAGTGCTCCGGCCGTGCATGCTATAATGTCACGGTGTGTTAGAACTTTTCTCTACCTGAGCGCGTCGTGCCACGCGTGCAGTCTAGTCAGTCACAGCAGTCGCCTGGGCTATTCCGCCGCCGGATGGGTGACGGGGAAATTGTGCAGCTCGCTCCCATCGGCAGAGCCAGCACACAACAACAGACCGAGAGCACACCGCTCTTCACGGCAAAGCGGTCCTGGAATCGATGCAAATGTGTAGCGGCACACTTTAGACAGGCAGCTAGGCCTGGTCGATCTTCAGTTTTAATAAAGTGAGGTGGTTTAGAGATGGGGTGGTTTCGAAACTACAGAACTGGGGTGGTTTAGAAACCACAGAAAGATGTGGGGTGGCTTAGAAACCACAGAAAGATGTGGGGTGGTTTAGAAGCAACAGAAGTAGGGCGGTTTAGAAACCATTACCATGGAAGTGGGACAGTTTGGAAACCATAGAAGGGGGGAGGGGGGGGGCGGGTTGAAACCACAGAAGTGGGGTGGTTTAGAAACCATTACCATGGAAGTGGGACGGTTTAGAAACCAAAGAATTTGGGTTGGGGGTTAGAAACCACAGAAATGAGTTTTTTTAGAGGTTCACAGAAGTGGGGCGGTTTAGAAGCAAGCAGAAGTAGGGTGGTTTAGAAACCATTACCATGGGAGTGGGACGGTTTACAAACCACAGAAGGAAGGGGGAGAGGGGGTGGGGGGGAGGGGGGGGGAGAGAGAGAAACCACAGAAGTGGGATTCTTTAGAAATCATTACCACAGAAAAGGGGCGGTATAAAAATGCTTTTAAGTGAGCCGGTTTGGCCTAGCAGTAAGGCGTTATAGGCTTGAAAGCGGACGACTTCGGTTCGGTTCCCCGCTTCGTCTCTCCTTTCTCCTCGAAAGTTGTGGTTTATGGAGCCTGCCTTTGTGAATTTGCCCCTCATAATGAATGAAACATTAAAACGGCTCCCACCGTTGCCCATCTTAGTGCAGGAATCGTTCTTGTGGTGACAGTGTAGTGTTAGGTATAGTCTCCCTCTTTCTCCATCTCCTGGGATCTCGATTCCCGTCAGTACCTCTCAGGAGAAAACTCGGCGTTAAACAAGTCAGCCAAACGAACAAAATGGTTTTAAACAGAGGTGGTTTACAAACTATATCAGTGAGTGGATAAGCGCTGGAAATGAGGGGACTCTGTGTGTGTGTGTGTGTGTGTGTGTGTGTGTGTGTGTGTTGTGTGTGTGTGTGGTGTGGGGGGGGGGGGGGGGATTTTTCTGTCAGTTATTATTATCAAAGTGAGGTGGTCCAAAAAGGATCCATCGAGTTTTGGTTGTTGTCGTTATTTCAGATGCTGCAAGCTCAGTCTCTGCCGCAGTGGGTGGTCGACTTCAGATTCTCTATAGATTATTAAGTGTACTCTGGCCATAGACCTGAATACAAAGACACAGTCGCATTGTCCCTAATATGTCAGCTCACACAGTCGCATTGTCCCTAATATGTCAGACCACAGTCGCATTGTCCCTAATATGTCAGCCCACACAGTCGCATTGTCCCTAATATGTCAGACCAGACAGTCGCATTGTCCCTAATGTCAGCTTACATAGTCGCATTGTCCCTAATATGTCAGACCACACAGTCGCATTGTCCCTAATATGTCAGCCTACATAGTCGCATTGTCCCTAATATGTCAGACCACACAGTCGCATTGTCCCTAATGTGTCAGCCCACACAGTCGCATTGTCCCTAATATGTCACCCACACAGTCGCATTGTCCCAAATATGTCAGCCCACACAGTCGCATTGTCCCTAATGTGTCAGCCCACACAGTCGCATTGTCCCTAATATGTCAGCCCGACATCTGAGGACATTAAGTCCCACATCATCACACAGTCGCACAAGTGTCATGTGGAAGACGAAGAAAGGAGAGAGAGCGGGGCACTTAGTTTGGAGGCTGAAGTTGCAATCTTAATGGCAAATTGTTGTTGTTGTTGTTGTTAACGATGCAATGTGTACTTCATGTGTCAGACAGAATCGTGTGTGTGTGTGTGTGTGTGTGTGTGTGTGTGTGTGTGTGTGTGTGTGTGTGCGTCCGTGCGTGCGTGCGCGCGCGCGCGTGTGTGTGTGTGTGTGTGTGTGCGTGTGTGTGTGTGTGTGTGCGTGTGCGTGTGTGTGTGGTTCGGTGACAAACTGTGGCAGCACACCAACACCACACGCCAAAAGACCAGCGCACTCCACGTGCTCACTGAAACGACTCCTTTCGGCGCTTTAACGTCACTGTCACTCTGGCCACAACTTGACGGTAAAGCGGGTGATGGCTAGAGCACACCCCGCACACATCGAGTGTTTTGGAGCGGTTTCTGTCTGGCGCAAAGGGCCGAGGCGTGGAAGTCGTCACTGCATGTTCCAGCCGCTCCATCAACTTGCCACCGTCGTGGAGTGTCACCACAATGACATGACTGGTTGGTTGGTTAAACCCGTTTCACACCGAGTTGTCGCCGAAGAGGTACTGGCGGGGACCGAGATCCCAGGAGGTGGGGGTGATGATGATGAAGTGATGCTTAATGTCCTCAGATGTCAGTTGACATATTAGGGACAAGCTGAGACCAATGCCGAAGCATGGTTCAATTTAGCTTTACGACCACGGAAACCAGAAGGCTCGTTAGGACGGACAGCCCAGGACGGCCACCTCGACTCTCATACAGCTCCTGAACTATGAAGGAGGTGGGGGTAAGTAAGTAAACATGGTGCTTAACGTCCACAGAAACCGTACGGCTTATTAGGGACGGGGAGAAGGGGGGAAAGGGGTATGGAGGTGAGGGGGAGAGGGAGATTATATACCTATCGCTACACTGTCACCACCAGAATGACTTCTGCATTAAGATGGGCAGCGATGAGAGCCATTTTAATGTTTCAGTAGGAAGTGACGGACAAAGTCACAAGACAGTGTCCACAAACCACAACCTTTTTTGAAGAGAAAAGAGAGCCGAAGCGGTATCGAACCGAGGTCCTTCCGCTTACCAGCCTAACGCCTTACCGCTAGGCCAAACCGGCTCACGGAGGTGGGGGAAGAGGGAGACTGTATGTATACCTAACCTAACACTACACTGTCACCACCAGAATGACTCCACTTGATTAGGGTGCAAGGGCAGCCATGAGACGTTTCATTAACTGTGGGAGACAAAGTCACAAAGACAGTGGCCACAAACCACAACTTTTGAAGCGAGAGGACAGCCGAAGCGGAATCGAAGCGAGGTCCTGCTTACCCGCCTAACGCCTGACAGGTGGTGGACACCCCTTTTATTGCTGCACGGGTGAAATTGTGTTAAACCACTATTGATGCTGTTCGCGTTCGAGTTCAGTGTTGCTCTATGTACCGTACGGGCTATTATGGACAGGGAACCCAGGACGTCCACCTCCACTTCCGCACGGTTTCTCAGCTCTGACGCATTTCTTTCTAATAATAATAATACTGTACACTTACCATGCGCTCGTCAACGCCCTGAGCGCTCACATGATACATATTAACCTAAATATGATATTCTATACACATGTAGAGCATAGTCCTACCAAAACAATTTACATAAAGTATTATACAAAAAACTATATTAAAAAAAAGCACACACAAAAAAAGCACTACAAACACACACACACACACACACACACACACACACTTTCCTGAGGGCATTACGCCCCACATCATCACACAGTCACATTGTCCCTAATATGTCAGACCAGACAGTTGCATTGTCCCTAATATGTCTACCCGATGCCTTTTGGCCCATCAATGATGCGGCAGCTGCCGGGCTATGGGGGTGGTATTCGTGGTGTGAGTCTTTATTTTCCTTGTGTCTGTGAACACCTTCTGAGTGTGATCCATGAGCTCTGACGCAATTCATTCTACCCGATGCCTTTTGACCCATCAATGATGCGGCAGCTGCCGGGCTATGGGGGTAGTATTCGTGGTGTGAGGCACCTGGCGTCTTTATTTTCCTGCGTCTGTGAACACCTTCTGGGTGTGGTCCATCTCTGAGTAAGTAACTTGGTGTTTTACGTCCAGTCAACCAGTACGGTTATATCAGGGTGAAGGCCGCATGGTTAGTAAGTAACTTGGTGTTTTACGCCCAGTCAACCAGTACGGTTATATCAGGGCGACGGCCGCATGGTGAAGTAACTTGGTGCTTTACGCCCAGTCAACCAGTACGGCTATATCAGGGTGACGGCCGCATGGTTAGTAAGTAACTTGGTGTTTTACGCCCAGTCAACCATACGGTTATATCAGGGCGACGGCCGCATGTAAGCATAGTAATTTGGTGTTTACGCCCGTCAACCAGTACGGTATATCAGGCGACGGCCGCATGGTTAGTAACAGAACTTTGTGTTTTACGCCCATCCAACCAGTACGTTAATATCAGCGACGGTCGCATGTTAGAAGTGACTTGTGTTTTACGCCCAGTCAAACCAGTGACGGTTATATCAGGGGGGGATCATGGTGTAGTAATTCTTGGTGTTGTACGCCTTCGAGTGTATCCATGAGCTCATGGACGCAATCATCTAGACGGTTTATATCAAAGATGCGGCACTGCAGGGCTATGGGTAAGTAACGTGGTGTTAGGACCTGCGTCTATTCAGCGTCGTGAACCCTTTGGGTGATCCGCATGCTTGGTAAGTAACTTGGTGTTTTACGCCCAGTCAACCAGTACGGTTATATCAGGGCGACGGCCGCATGGTTGGTAAGTAACTTGGTGTTTTACGCCCAGTCAACCAGTACGGTTATATCAGGGCGACGCCGCATGGTTGGTAAGTAACTTGGTGCTTTACGCCCAGTCAACCAGTACGGTTATATCAGGGCGACGGCCGCATGGTTGGTAAGTAACTTGGTGCTTTACGCCAGTCAACCAGTACGGTTATATCAGGGCGAGGCCGCATGGTTGGTAAGTAACTTGGTGCTTTACGCCCAGTCAACCAGTACGGTTATATCAGGGCGACGGCCGCATGGTTAGTAAGTAACTTGGTGTTTTACGCCCAGTCAACCAGTACGGTTATATCAGGGCGACGGCCGCATGGTTAGTAAGTAACTTGGTGTTTTACGTCCAGTCAACCAGTACGGTTATATCAGGGCGAGATCCATCTCTGAACAAGCTCCACACAGATGTCGGGTGTCTGGTTTAGACAATTTTTATTAATACAAGAAGCATACCAACAGACAATGACAGAATAGTTTTCGGAGCGTCAAACAAGTTAACTTTTACGAGACGCTCCATATGACATAATACATAATGTAGTGGGTAGGCTAACAGTTGATTTTCAACGAGACAGAGAGAGAGAGAGAGAGGGGGGAACTGTGGGAAGGAAAAAGAGAAGGAATGTAGAGACAGAGAAGAGGCACAGCGTTTTGGTTAGGGTTCGGTCGCGTCTCGATTTGTCGGGTGTCGGCAATGCAAGCTGGGGTATATAGACAAGGAGGCACCCTTCATTTTAGACAACTTCGTATCAAACACGGAACCTTCAGTTTAGATTGCAAGACGCATCAAACACTAAACCTTTCTATTTAGCCTGCATGCCGCATCAAACACTCAACCTTTCTATTTAGCCTGCATGCCGCATCAAACACTCATCCTTTCCATTTAGTTTGCATGCCGCATCAAACACTCAACCTTTCCATTTAGTTTGCATGCCGCATCAAACACTAAACCTTTCTATTTAGTTTGCATGCCGCATCAAACACTCAACCTTTCCATTTAGTTTGCATGCCGCATCAAACACTAAACCTTTCAATTTAGACTGCATGCCGCATCAAACACTAAACCTTTCTATTCATTCCGGATGCCGTATCGAACACTAAACCCGTCTATTCAGACAATCAGCCCTTCTATTCAGACAATCAGCCCTTCTATTCAGACAATCAACCCTTCTATTCAGACAATCAACCCTTCTATTCAGACAATCAACCCTTCTATTATTCAGACAATCAGCCCTTCTATTCAGACAATCAGCCCTTCTATTCAGACAATCAACCCTTCTATTCAGACAATCAGCCCTTCTATTCAGACAATCAACCCTTCTATTCAGGCAATCAACCGAGGCCTAGAGTGCCCGAGCAGACTCAACAAACAAGGGACTTAATCAGCACTCTCAAGACGCCACACAAACACAACAAGAAAGACCTTAGTCGCCTATGGCAACTTTCCCCCTGACATACGAGTAAATATAAGGTACATATAAACTCCACCAGAGGTACATCCTCAAAGGTACATCCTCATCCTTCTATTTAGAAGACATGCCGCATCAAACCACGAAACGCTTCTATTTAGACGACATGCCGCATCAAACCACGAAACGCTTCTATTTAGACGACATGCCGCATCAAACCACGAAACGCTTTCTATTTAGACGACATGCCGCATCAAACCACGAAACGTTTTCTATTTAGACGACATGCCGCATCAAACCACGAAACGCTTCTTTAGACAACATGCTGCATCAAACCACGAAACGCTTCCATTTAGACGACATGCCGCATCAAACCACAAAACGCTTCTATTTAGACGACATGCCGCATCAAACCACAAAACGCTTCTATTTAGACGACATGCCGCATCAAACTACGACATGCCGCATCAAACCACGAAACGCTTCTATTTAGACAACATGCCGCATCAAACCACGAAACGCTTCTATTTAGACGACATGCCGCATCAAACCACGAAACGCTTCTATTTAGACGACATGCAGCATCAAACCACGAAACGCTCCCCCTATTGTGGAAAATGTGGCATCAAAACCAGAAAGGGCCTTTCTTTAGAGCCACCCGTAACGTTCAAAACGCCAAGACCTGACCCCAAACCACGAAACGTGTAAATTTTAACGACAGTCGGATAAAACCCTACGAAAGCTTCATTTAGACGACATGCCGCATCAAACCACGAAACGCTTCTGTTTAGACGACATGCCGCATCAAACCACGAAACGCTTCTATTTAGACGACACGCCGCATCAAACTACGACATGCCGCATCAAACCACGAAACGCTGCCCCCCCCCCCCCCCCCCCCCCTGACGTTGTGGAGTGTGGAATCATAAGGACCGAGAGCTCATACGGTTTCCTCTTCTTTAGCAGCCACCCGTAACGTTGCAACCAACGCCAACACCTGACCCCAGCGCACAGAGCGTGTCAATTAATACAGTCGGAGAAACTAGGCAGCAACATGTATCCCACCTCCAATGAACTCCCCAGCTACCAGGCTCTCCATAGAGACACACGTACATGACGGATGCGCTCGGGTAAGCTGCTGGAATGGTATCGATTGTTCTGCATACTTTACAACACGAGGATTAGTTAGCCTCCGTTGTGGGAATGAGTGAAGAAAACAGGTGTACCACTGTAGCACACTCCGAGCATCGCTTTCCGGCACCTTTCTCCAAGGATGTCGTAAACTAGTGCTTGGAGTTTGCTGTTGTAGCACACTCCGAGCATCGCTTTCCGGCACCTTCTCCAAGAATGTCGTAAACCAGTGCTTGGGGTTTGTGCTGTTGTAGCACACTCCGAGCATCGCTTTCCGACACCTTCCTCCGAGGATGTCGTAAACCAGTGCTTGGAGTTTGTTGTTGTAGCTGGGTGAGTAAGCCAGGCTATTCTCAATTCTCAAAGGCATGTGAATTCATTAAGCAGAGCGTTGTTATAATAATAACCTGTCGCGGCTTCTGCGGTATTGCATGCATGCAAATTCGTACTAAAAGGACAGCAAGCATCGTCAGCTATCAAGGCTCATCCATAACGACAGCAACAAGTCTATGTATAGATATTGTATGTAATTAAGCATCAGCTTAAGACTGCACTAAACCGAAGATTGGTCTAAATGTCGAATGCTATGGGAGAGAAAGAAGCTCTCTCTGTCTTCTGTCTGTCTGTCTGTCTGTCTGTCTGTCTGTCTGTCTCTGTCTCTGTCTCTCTCTCTCTCTCTCTCTCTCTCTCTCTCTCACTCTCACACACACACACACACACACACACACACACACACACACACAACACACACACACACACACACACGCGCGCGCGCGCGATTTCCATGTTAGCAGAAGTGTCTCGCAAACCGAAGATTGATCCAAATGACGAACGCTACGGGAGAGAAAGAAAAGCTCTCTCTCTCTCTCTCTCTCTCTCTCTCTCTCTCTCTCTCTCTCTCTCTCCTCACACACACACACACACACACACACACACACACACACACACACACACACACACACACACACACACACACACACACATTCAATGTTAGCACAAGTGTATCACAAACATGTCCGGACATGAGCCATTTATAAAGTACTCTCCACTGTGGAACACAGTTGTCGTGGCTGAGATCTAGCAAAGGCTAACAGCTAGGCCACTATGCCACGCACTCGGCAGCGAGGAACAATGTACAGTAATTTCAAAGGTAATTTCCGGGTCATCGTGACCCCGTTGCTGACATTAACCTCTTCCTTCATTGTTTTCTGCATGCATGAACGCCATATGCCGGGCAATAAAATTGTGAAATTCGAAATATTTTAGCTTTTAATTAGCAGGAGAAAGGATCTGCATTGGGTTTGCCATACACCCGGAAGATTTTCCGTCTGCAAGCTTTTATGTACACGGTCCAGTGCACGGTCCAGTTCCAGTGCACGGTCCAGTGCACGGTCCAGTTCCAGTGCACGGTCCAATTCCAGTGCACGGTCCAGTTCCAGTGCACAGTCCAGTTCCAGTGCACGGTCCAGTTCCAGTGCACGGTCCAGTTCCAGTGCAAGGTCCAGTTCCAGTGCACGGTCCAGTTCCAGTGCACGGTCCAGTGCACGGTCCAGTTCCAGTGCACGGTCCAGTGCACGGTCCACTTCCAGTGCACGGTCCACTTCCAGTGCACGGTCCACTTCCAGTGCACGGTCCAGTTCGGCAGTGAAGGGGTGCCCGGACGTGTCAACCCGACATCCGAGGACATTAAGCCCCACATCACCATCAGCGAAGGGGTCAGTCGACGTTCATTCAGTGCCAGATAGCCGGTGCGGCGTGCAAGGACGACAGGTACTTGCAAAGACCAGCAGTACCGGTCCAGTTATAGTGCACGGTCCAGTTCCAGTGCACGGTCCAGTTCCAGTGCAAGGTCCAGTGCACGGTCCAGTTATAGTGCACGGTCCAGTTATAGTGCACGGTCCAGTTCCAGTGCACGGTCCAGTTCCAGTGCACGGTCCAGTTATAGTGCACGGTCCAGTTCCAGTGCACAGTCCAGTTCCAGTGCACGGTCCAGTTATAGTGCATGGTCCAGTTCCAGTGCAAGGTCCAGTGCACGGTCCAGTTCCAGTGCAAGGTCCAGTGCACGGTCCAGTTCCAGTGCAAGGTCCAGTGCACGGTCCAGTTCCAGTGCAAGGTCCAGTGCACGGTCCAGTTCCAGTGCACGGTTCATTTCGGCAGTGAAGGGGTGCCCGGACGTGTCAACCCGACATCCGAGGACATTAAGCCCCACATCACCATCAGCGAAGGGGTCAGTCGACGTTCATTCAGTGCCAGATAGCCGGTGCGGCGTGCAAGGACGACAGGTACTTGCAAAGACCAACAGTACCACGGACTGATTCGTTCATAACGACAAAAACACTCGGAGTGTTTTTCGCACGCGCAGCTGGGAGTACTTTCTGCATGATTGGAGACTTCATTTTTTGTTTTTTATTATTTTTTCCTTTATATATATATTTTGTATAATCCAGAGAATCATTGGTGTACTTCGTATAAAAGACTGGAATCCGTCCACAGAAAACGAAGAGCGTTTCTGGGCGGGGCGGTTTCTCGCAGG
Source organism: Alviniconcha marisindica (assembly GCA_018857735.1). Classification (NCBI taxonomy): domain Eukaryota; kingdom Metazoa; phylum Mollusca; class Gastropoda; family Provannidae; genus Alviniconcha; species Alviniconcha marisindica. Next base: position 1,489,718 of record JABMCL010000020.1, on the reverse strand, counting down.
GAGCTAGACAAATGTTTCCGGTGTATTACACCGGTCATTAATGATCCTTGTAGACAGCGCCCCCGAGTCCGGAAGCAGTCGCAATTTCTAACTGGCAGTTAGCTACCAGTTCTTTGACGTGAGACAAAAAGAAAGAAAAAAAAAAGAAGAAGAAGAAAAAAAGAAAAAAGAAAAAAAAAGAAAAAAAATATATTGACGTATTGAGAGATAAAAAGAAAAAAAGAAAGAAAAAGAAATACTGGTCAGTAAAGCCTATTATTTGCATGAATGTGAGCCCAGCGATGCTTCTAATTTATTAATACTTATTGCTCTGATGCCTAGCAGGACAACACAGGAGAAAACCGTTCATGATTCCCTAGTGTTATTCTTAACGTCTACCAGTGTATGGTAACCCATTTCGGCCATAACGTATCTATGTCAATAAATTCACCAGCTCGTTTTTGGATTTTTAAGGCCGGTCAACAATCAAAAGATCACCTCAGGATGAATCGCACATTCAACATTATTCAATACCAGGTCAAAACACGAGTCTCAAGTAATAAGATAGTTTACAATTCAACATGAAAAACCATCAACAGCAAACACAACTACGTCAGTGATTAGCGTAATTCAATATTTTCAGGTCATTAATTTAAAACTGACAAAACCCCAAACAGTAACAAACGTAATCAACCAAGAGAAAGAAAAAAATCGGTAACAAACGTTTGCTTTGTGTTATATCTTGCGCATACGTACGCGCGTTTGTGTGTGAGAGTGAAAAAAATGAATGGATAAATGTCTTTTCCACTAAATATATAACAGTTAAATCAATAAAGGTTCCTGTTCCTTTCCAGGATGCTGAAGACATTTGCGAAATCTGCAAAAACGCATTTTAGTGACGAGAGAAACAAGATCCAAACACATAAAAGGTTCAAAAGAACACAGACACAGACACACAGTCTGCACATTTTCTGGGTAATCCCCTCTGTCATGCTACACAACAGTTAAACGGTTAAAAACGATGAAAAATGACACGAAAAGCGAAATAACTTATCTTTTTTTGTTATTCCATTCTTCCAAGCACTGGACAGGAAAACAACACTTCAACCCCTCCCCCCCCCCCCCCCCCCCCCCCCCCCCACCCCAACCCGAAAAGGTTAATTCGCTTCTCATCCCATTTTCTCATTTTTCGTCGTTTTTAACCGTTTAACTCTTGTTTAAGTGTCGTTTTGCAGCTTGACAAAGGGGATTACCCCGACAATTTGCAGACTGCGTGTCTGCGCCATAATAAATAAGCGTTCCTTTGAGCCTTTTATGTGTTTGGATCTTGTTTTCGAACGCTAGCAGTCCGAGAGAAACGAAATCACTGTTGGAGACAAGGGGAACACCCGAAAGATGTCACTGCTGTTAAATTAATGAAAATTGCCGTCGTGTCGCCATCAAAGAGAAGACGATTGCGCTCACGTGATTCTTCTGTTGACAGCTCACCAGCTTTTTTTCTTTTGTTGATACAACCCTTAAACTGACGAAATAAACAGCCAGCGCTCTCGTTGGAGAAGATAGGGACTTAATGGTGCTTCTATTGTTTCACGTTCAACCTGAGCACTGCAAAGTTTTGTTCTCTACCGGTACAAAGTATGCAACCAAAGTCGGGGACGTAAAAGTAGTCCAGGCAGCAATAGGAGTAGAGGCATTTGTGAGAACATGTTGTTGAGCACTTTTATATAGAGAATACTCCGCTCTCGAGCAAACTCACTGCGCTCGCATGTGATTCTACATGAGCGAATAGCTTTTTTATAGCGCGTTCAAAACTTCTTATTTTTTTCATAAATATCCACCGAAGTGGCATACTTACATCGATAGTATGGCTGGTACCTCATGAATTCTCTGCCGTCTCGGCGCGTTCTGTGTATATCATACAACCATGCACCATGTCACTTCATGCAAAGCCACACACGTAAGGTGCACGCGTGTTTAGCTGTAACCTGCCACCTGCACTTTTGGCAGAATGACCGGGGTCTTTTACGTGCTACTGTGGTAACACGGGTACCAAAATAAGAGTCAACACCGAAAGCTGACCCTGGAGAACAAAATTCTCCCGCCGCTCCTGCAGGGATTCGAACCCGCGATCTTTCAATCACGAGTCCGGCGCTCTAACTACTGAGCTATCCCCGCTCCCCAAACATCCTGTTTGATCATGCAGTGGGAGGCTACGATACTACAAGTATTTTTCACTATTTAACACACAAATGAGACAGGAGTTATCCCTATGTATTCAGCTTTACAAGAGAATATCGCATTAGACCCTTTAAGTGAGTTGTTTGTCTGTGCAACTTACAAAAAACCTGCCCTTTGAGGGCTGATGTGTTTTTCCAGTTTTCACGCACACCAGTGACGTTGCATGACGTAAAAAGTAAATTTCCCCCCATTCTATACTTTTGAAATGTTGTAAGGGGAGGTATATAGTGCATACTAAACTTAAAATTAGTCAGAAAGGAATCAATAATAATAATAATAATAAAGAAGATTTCTAGAGCGCACATCTACCGCACAAGGTGGGAGCACAGGGCGCTTTACAATAACACTAACAACACACACACACACACACACAACACACACACACACACACACACACACACACACACACACACACACCTGTGAATAATCAACACATAAGGGAGTTAATTAGCGCTCGGAAGACGTCACACAAGCAAAGCAACAAAGACCTGAATCGCCTTCGGTAACTTTCAAGGGGCATGCGTGTAAATACAAGGTATATAAACTCCACCAGAGGTACGTTCACCGAGGTCCCCCTACCCCATGGTTTTTTGTTTCGTTTTGTTTTTGTGTTTCAGTCAGAAAGGAATTTGTGTAATATGATGGTATTTTTCGTTAAAATATTATCGGATCATTATCATATTCACAAATAATACATTTCTCAGCCGGCTCCTGATCCTTTGATCCTAAACCCAAATCGAACATTAATTACGTAATTAAATATTACGTAAAATGTGACTAGAATATGTACTGATGATTCTTCCGATGAAGCAGACGAATAGCAGACATGTTGGTGGCAACACGCTGTAAGCAGCCCTTGTACTGCTCTGTTCGGCCTGGGAAAGAGGTTGTGAATTGCCGAAAGGAAACATTCGCGGTCAAGCTACTATCGCTTGCACTAAGGTTCGGAAGGGATGTACCATTGGCAGAATTTATGTACCCCGTACTCACATACCATAGGTGATTCCTAGGTCTTCGTCGTTGTGCTCGTGTGACGTTTTTCAAGTGCTAATTAACTCCCCTTGTTTGCTGGTTCGGAGGAGGATGGCGGAAAGGGAATGGTGCGGTGGTGTGCGCCCTTCTGACTCGGACACTTAACAAATATAACGCCTCAACAATGACTGTTTTTATTGTTGTTGTTGTTGTTTTTTTTTGTTTTTTCTACACTTTGGTCTATTAAACACACACACACACACACACACACACACACACACACACAAACACACAACAACAACAACAAAAACCGCTAAATCTGGTGACTCGAAGCGATCGGAATTAGCAAGAGATGTGACGTGCCCAGTTGCTTTTTGTTTGTAGTTGTTGCTGGTCGTGTGTGTGTGTGTGTGTGTGTGTGTGTGTGTGTGTGTGTGTGTGTGTGTTAGGGAGCCAGTCGTATGTTTCTCCTTTGATGATGGAATAACAAATGTATACGTAAGCACTGTGTAAAATATGAACATCTTCGGTAATATCCAAGGAGGCGGTCGGAAATTCCTGGGACATTTTAAATGCTATTTTGAGTCACTTATATCATTTAAATCAATAAAACGGCTTCATATCTAATGACTGAATCCAAAAGCTGTAAGAAAAGTGAGTTTTATTACAGTCTGTAAAAGGTGAGATTTCACTACACGATCCGACATCAGCACTGACGCAGCCCGCATGGTGTTACTCGGAAACTAGATCTAGATAAAACGTCAATGAGCATACTGAAAGACAAATGTGATAAAACTCACTTTTCAGTCTGGCCTCGTGATTTTTTACACCCATCTCCAATAAATTCTGCATTATTGTTATTATTATGTTATTATGTTTGTTTTGGTCTGGTTATGCAGATTTCTCTGGCAGATTATTCTGCTTACTTACATGAGAAACGAGTTAGTTGCACACTTTGATCTATCCTTAGGTCTATTTCTGGGTGATTTCTGAATTTCAAGTCATTATTCTATAACAGTGTGCCACCTCTAAATCTGAATTAAATTCAATGAATATTGTATTAATTAACAGTACACACTCGCTGCTGAAGTGCATGTAAACAGGGTGTAGTGTTTTTGTTGTTTACACTACCCTCCTGATGTCAAATGTCCTGATGGACATTTCGCTTCACGCTGACACACAACACAGAGCTGTCGATCTATCGAGATATCAGTTTATACGAGAAATTATCGACACCTCAGAACTTACCATATTTGAAGCAATCTTTAGGTGAGATACCTGGAGAAGATTGTCGACTGCTATCCACAGTCCGACGTGAGTGATGGAATAGAGCAACTGGCTTCGCTATTCCTGGTTCTGTATTCGATCCTCTGCTCGCAATGATCTGCTTCTGGTAAGCCATGAAGCGCAATTGACGATGCAGCAGAGGCTACCGATGATTTATGTATATATATTTTTGTGTGTGCATTTCTTCTTGTTAATCAAGAACACGGTGTAAATAATGAACGTTCGCAGTCGATTCAGTCAGTCCGCCATTCCAAACGGATACACCGCATGTGGCCCCGCCAAAGAGACCGTAGTACGCGGAAAAACAAGACGAAAAAAAGTGTTTCCAGCGCATAGCGCGCATCTGGCAGTCCAGTATAGTACAGGTCCATGCCTGAAGGTCTGATACTGCCACATACCAGCGCTTTTCGACTGCCGCCTCCATTCTGAAATCATGGACCTATATATGCCAGTAGTCCGTGTCTGAAATGATGTCCTACCGCAGGAGCTTCACTCTTCTGGATTACCTCCCCTGTTATTTCCGGAAATCGTCTATTGTGACGTAAAATACGGGTGGGTGTTGATGCATTGATGCCTACACGGAAAAGAGGTTGGTGAAAACACTCACGATACTTTCAACCAATCAGAACTGCAGACGCGTTGGGCTGTAACACACTGTAAGCAGCCCCAGATCTGCTCAGCATGGCAAATCTTCCTGTTCTATTTACGAATTTCTGTTCAGTAAATCTAGATTTTTAATAATGTGTGTGTGTGTGTGTGTGTGTGTGTGTGTGTGTGTGTGTGTGTGTGTGTGTGTATGTGTGTACACATTTTAGCGTAATAATAATTACTTAGTACACTGCTTTATAATTATGTACCTGTTTAAACTTATTGTAACATCTCTATGTTTTATAACAGTTATTTTATGCGCCGTTGTACAAGTACTTGTTTTATATTAGGCAAATTTGTTAAGTATGTATTATGAAATTGCTTGTATATGATATATTAGTCAATGTAAATGGTATATATTATGTACATGTATATGATATGTTAGTCAATGTAAATGGTATATATTATGTACATGTATATGATATGTCAGTCAATGTAAATGGTATATATTATGTACATGATTGATTGTAGTCAATGTAAATGGTATATATTATGTACATGTATATGATATGTCAGTAAATGTAAATGGTATATATTATGTACATGTATATGATATGTTAGTCAATGTAAATGGTATGTATTATGTACATGTATATGATATGTCAGTAAATGTAAGTGGTATATATTATGTACAGGTATGTGAACAAGCGCGCTCAACTCGCTCAGCGGGGAATAGCGCTATAAAACATTTATGGATTATTATTAGTAGTATTTTTAATAGAAAACGCATATACCTTTCATTTACTCGCGTTTTCTCTGTTTAAGGTCTTTCAGATCTAAATATAACGCCTCAACAATCACTGTTTTAATTGTTGTTGTTGTGTTTTTTCTTTTTTCTACACTTTGGTCTATTAAACACACACACACACACACACACACACACACACACACACACACACACACACACACACACACACACACACACACACACACACAAAACAACAACAACAAAACCCGCTAAATCTGGTGACATTTACGTGCCAAAAACGTGTTTATATATCAAATAGCACAGCAAAAGCCTAGTAGAACGCGTATAATTTTCGTTTTAAAGGTGATAAATATGTTCTTCATACTATTTAGGCCTGCGGTAGGTGGATTAATTGTCCTTTGCTTCTGGGTCTCTCGCGTACGACGTCACAAAAATAGTCACAACACGTATTCTTTAGCTTCTTTTAAAAGCATCTAGTAATAATAATAATAATAACGCTTCTATATCGCTATACCCCATAAACATTTACGAGCTCGCGGCGCTGTACATTACCAACATCAAAATCCACTTGACGACCAAAAAAGTACAAGTACTATAAATACAAATACCTCGATATCAACATGACAAAAAGCCTAGATTTGCGCATTTTCTATGTCCCGTGCTTGGAACAATGTTGGCATGACAATGACGTGTCTATTATGATATTCACAGATAATTAATTTCTTAGCCGGCATCCGACCCTTTGACCCTAAACGTGGTCGAACGTTAACTACGTAGAACAGATCTAGGACGAAAAGGACGAAAAGCAAGGAAACAATAATACTCGAGCGCTTTCAAAAAAGGTCTTCTTTTTAAACTACGTAATTAAATATTACGTAAAATGTGACTAGAATGTGTGCTGATGATTCTTCCGATGAAGCAGACGAATAGCAGACATGTTGGTGGCAACACGCTGTAAGCAGCCCTTGTACTGCTCTGTTCGGCCTGGGAAAGTGGTTGTGAATTGCCGAAAGGAAACATTCGCGGTCAAGCTACTATCGCTTGCACTAAGGTTCGGAAAGGAAGTACCATTGACAGAATTTATGTACCCTGTACTCACATACCATAGGCGATTCCTAGGTCTTCGTTGTTGTGCTCGTGTGACGTTTTTCAAGTGCTAATTAACTCCCCTTGTTTACTGGTTCGGAGGAGGATGGCGGAAAGGGAATGGTGCGGTGGTGTGCGCCCTTCTGACTCAGTCGAAGACTAGCCTTGCTGATCAGTGGGGAAAGCATCGTTGTCCAAGATGCCACACTTTTCCATTGTTGCTGGTTGTTTTCTCCTTCTGTGTCAGTATGGGCACACACAGGATGTAGCCAAAGTCCGACTGACGGGTGAACCAGGGCAAACAGGCAGCATTGAAACTGAATTCCTGCCTTCCACACTTGCCGTTGACGTCATCCTGGAGGGAGAAAAGGTTCACCTTTCCATGAATAAGACTTTGGACCAGGATGCCAACGTTCCACTTTACGTATTGCACACTGACGTTGAGGGAAAGCCGCGGATACAGAGGGTAAATACGGACTTGAATGTGACACTGTACCAAGATTCGCAGCAAGGCGCGGCGTTCGGAATTGTCCACAAGAGAAACAAAAACGGAACTGTTTCTAAGTCTATGGAGTGTTTGATCAAAAAAGGCGCCAAGTGGTTCGACCTGAAGAGCCAGCAGTCTGCCCAAGATGCAGAGGAACTGACGCCCCCAGAAGGAGCTCGGTCCGTCCAAGATATCCTCATGGACATCCAGGTGCATGTTCAGGACGACCGACATATGGGTTCTCCGGACATGGCGGATTACGTCGTTCTTCCTGCCACGGCACAAGAATCCTTTTCAGCCCGTAGACGTCAAAAACGGAAAGTAACTCAGGACGTGCATGTGGATGTTGTCGCCCTTGTGGATTACGGTGTCTACAACGCGTGGTACCATCGCTCCACAGGAAACAGCGCCAGTGACAAAAAGCGAGACGCCCTGGATGCCATCTATCAGTACTACGCTTTCGTCAGCAACGGGATGAACATGATGTACAGGTCCATCACCTCGCTCTCCTACACCATCCACATCAGGCTGACCGCCATCATCGTTTCCGAAACTGCCAGCGCCTCCCCGTGGACGGAGACCATCCGTCAATCATCCAGTGGGGGGAGGCCGGACACTGTGGACGCGCAGAAAGCGTTAGGAAGTTTAAAGCTGTGGACGATCGATAACTCCGCCATCCTGCCGCCCTATGACCACCTCATGCTTTTCTGCGGGTATGACCTGACGAAAAAGACCGGTCTAAATACTCTTCTAGGCCTAGCGTGGCTAGACACACTTTGTCTAAAAAACGGAGTGGCGTGCTCCATTATAGAAGACCTGGGCGGGTTTCAGTGCGTCAAAATCGCAGCACACGAACTTGGACACAGCATGGGAGCAAAACACGATGGAGCCGGCAATAACTGTGACTACCAAGATGGCTACATAATGTCTACCGGAAAGCAGAAGTCTACGGATAGCAACAAGCTCAATGGATGGCGGTTTTCAACGTGCAGCATATATTACTTCAATACCTTCTTCACGGAAATGCTCAGAACAAGTGGAGGCTCACGGTGTCTTTACCAAACTGAGACGATCCGCAGTGAGGTGCCGAGTGTGGCGTCCCTGATGCCAGGACAGATTTATGGCGCAGACGAACAATGTCGTCAGATCTTCGGACCAAGGTCTTACGTCTGCCGAGCCCTGTTAGTGAATGTATCTAACTTCTGTCCAACTATGTGGTGCAAAGAATTTTCCCACGGAGGAAAGGCATGCACGAAAATAGTGGCCGCCAGGGGGACGACGTGCGGTAACAAAAGGTGGTGCATTGCGGGTGAATGTGTGTATGACAGGTCAGCCCCGTTAGTACCTGACAACTGTCCTCTAGGAAACAGTCCACGCGAGCTTGTGAATGGGAAGAACTGTACAGAGTATCTAAAAGACATCTCTGCACACTGCTACAACAGTGTGTTCAGGTCATTATGTTGTTCGGCGTGTGCTGCACGGTACAGAACTGTTCGGAACTGCGAGTACGGAGACAATGCAACGGGCTGTAATCCCGCTCTCCACTGTTCCACGGAGTCCAGTCGTCAGACATGTTGTGGAACGTGCAACTATGGTGAGCCGTTCACCACAACGGCCACGCCCTTTCCCACGCCTTCAGCAACTTCCAGCACTGTCGCGTCCAGAACTTCAGATACCACCCGTAGCAATATTAATGGCAATGATAGTAATCTTGGCCAAAGTGGCAAGATCAAAAGTGGCAAGACCACTACTATCTGGATTCTGATTGGTGTGGGCGTTAGCGTCGCGTCAGCACCTCTGATCTGAATGCAGCACAGTTCTGCCAACAGCACCGTGTTTACTGTAAGCATCCATCTGAGAGGTGAACTGGCGACAACTCCATCATCTGGAAGGAAATCTCCACCAGAATGACGTAAACAGCTACTGCTGCAACCACCTACGGACCGTCCGTGTCCGCCGAACCCTCGGTGTGTGATGATGACATTTCTGAGTCTATTTAGTCCACTGAAAAACACCGACAGATTGATATAGTAGCTTGCAACACTGCAAATAATCTCCGGTTAGGCTGGGGAGGTGGTCTACGAAAATATATACATTGACAGCTCATTTGGCCGTAGGTTGACTGCAGTGTGTACTGAATAATCCACAGTCACAGATAAATCATGTATTAGTCTGCACCTGACCCTTTAATTAAAAGAAAGAAAGAAAAAATAAGATCATCTGAAACAGGGGAATTGAGTAAAAGACTATACCAGACGTGGCTTTGTGTAATTTGGCTGTTGTGTATTTTTTCCTGAGGTGGCTGCAATTAGGCTGTTCAATTTCCAGGCTGACCAAAAAAACAAAACAAAAAAACAAAACAAAAGAAAGAAATTACTTCTACCTCTACTCACCTCAGCCGCCTGCGGACGCGCAATGGTGACTTACATTTTATAATCCCATCATTTAAACCCAACGATGGCATGGTCTTCAGATGCCTTCATTACAGCCCACCACAGAACCGTAATTGTGTGTGTGTGTGTGTGTGTGTGTGTGTGTGTGTGTGTGTGTGTGTGTGTGTGTGTGTGTGTGTGTGCTGGTGTGTGTGTGTGTGGTGTGTGTGTGTGTGTGGTGTGTGTGTGTGTGTGTGTGTTTATGCGTGTGCGCGCGCATGTGTGTGTGCCTGTGTGCCTTCGTGTTCGCGCGCGCACACGCGTGTGTGTTTGTGTGTGTGTGTGCGAGCGCGCGCGTAAATTTCTTGATAACTCTATGTGTCTGTCTCTGTCTGTCTCTCTCTCTCATCTAATTTTGACGAAATCAAATATTTATTGCATCACCCCTATTTTACATGTTGTGTCTTTAAATAAGCGTTATTGTGCTTGGCCTTTGATTCTAAATAACACAATAACAAAACATTAACTACGTAATTAAATGTGACGTAAAATGTGACCAAAATTGTGTTGATGATTCCTCCGAAAAGCAGACGTCAAAAGAACAGACAGGTTGGGCGGCAACACGCTGTAAGCAACCCAAGCTATGGTCAGCCTGGGAAACATCCGCAGTCAAGCAGCAATCGTCTGACCTAAGGTACGGAAGCGATATATCCACGTAGTGACGGAATTTATGTACCCTGTATTTACTCGCAAGCCAAGCAACAGTTACCATGGTTGATTCCGGTCTTTGTTGTTGTGCTCGTGTGACGTTTTTCAAGTGCTAATTAACTCCCGTTACGTTGTTTGCTGGTTCGGAGGAGAGTGGCGGAAAGGGAATGGTGCGGTGGTGTGCGCCCTTCTGACTCGGTCGAAGACTAGCCTTGCTGATCGGTGGGGGAAAGCATCGTTGTTCAAGATGCCACACTTTTCCATTGTTGCTGGTTGTTTTCTCCTTCTGTGTCAGTATGGGCACACACAGGATGTAGCCAAAGTCCGACTGACGGGTGAACCAGGGCAAACAGGCAGCACTGAAACTGAATTCCTGCCTTCCACACTTGCCGTTGACGTCATCCTGGAGGGAGAAAAGGTTCACCTTTCCATGAATAAGACTTTGGACCAGGATGCCAACATTCCACTTTACGTATTGCACACTGACGTTGAGGGAAAGCCGCGGATACAGAGGGTAAATACGGACTTGAATGTGACACTGTACCAAGATTCGCAGCAAGGCGCGGCGTTTGGGATTGTCCACAAGAGAAACAAAAACGGAACTGTTTCCAAGTCTACGCAGTGTTTGATCAAAAAAGGCGCCAAGTGGTTCGACCTGAAGAGCCAGCAGTCTGCCCAAGATGCAGAGGAACTGACGCCCCCAGAAGGACCTCGGCCTGTCCAAGACATCCTCATGGACGTCCACTTGCATGTTCAGGACGACCGACATATGGGTTCTCCGGACATGGCGGATTACGTCGTTCTTCCTGCCACGGCACAAGAATCCTTTTCAGCCCGTAGACGTCAAAAGCGGAAAGTAACTCAGGACGTGCATGTGGACGTTGTCGCCCTTGTGGATTACGGTGTCTACAACGCGTGGTACCATCGCTCCACAGGAAACAGCGCCAGTGACAAAAAGCGAGACGCCCTGGATGCCATCTATCAGTACTACGCTTTCGTCAGCAACGGGATGAACATGATGTACAGGTCCATCACCTCGCTCTCCTACACCATCCACATCAGGCTGACCGCCATCATCGTTTCCGAAACTGCCAGCGCCTCCCCGTGGACGGAGACCATCCGTCAATCATCCAGTGGGGGGAAGCCGGACACTGTGGATGCGCAGATAGCGTTAGTGAGTTTAAAGCTGTGGGCGGCCGATAACTCCGCCATCCTGCCGCCCTATGACCACCTCATGCTTTTCTGCGGGTATGACCTGATGACAAACACAAGTCTAAATGCTGTTGCAGGCCGAGCGTGGCTGAGCAGACTCTGTCAAAAAGACGGAAACGCGTCGTCCATTATAGAAGACCTGGGCGGGTTTCAGTGCGTCAAAACCGCAGCACACGAACTTGGACACAGCATGGGAGCAAGACACGATGGAGCCGGCAATAACTGTGATTACCAAGATGGCTACATAATGTCTCCCGGCAACCACAACTACACGGAGAGCAACAAGCTCAATGGCTGGCGGTTTTCAACGTGCAGCGAAAAGTACTTTAATACCTTCTTCACGAAAACGCTCCAAACAAGTGGAGGCTCACGGTGTCTTTACCAAACTGAGACGATCCGCAGTGAGGTGCCGAGTGTGGCGTCACTGATGCCAGGACAGATTTATGGTGCAGACGCACAATGTCGTCAGATCTTCGGATCAAGCTCTCACGTCTGCCGAACCATGTTAAAGGGTGTGTCTAACATATGTCCAAAAATGTCGTGTAAAAATCCCACGTATACTAGTAAAGAGATCTGCACGCAGATAGTGCCCAGCAGGGGGACGACGTGCGGTAACAAAAGGTGGTGCATTGCGGGTGAGTGTGTATATGACAGGTCCGCCCCGTCAGTACCTGACAACTGTCCTCTAGGAGACAGTCCACGCAAGATTAAGAATGGGATGAATTGTACATTGTTTGTATATTTCCACTCTGGACTTTGCTACAACAACGTGTACAAGTTATTATGTTGTTCGGCGTGTGCTGCACGGTACAGAACTGTTCGGAACTGTGAGTACGGAAACAAGGTGCTAAACTGTAATCCCGCTCTCAACTGTTCCAGTGAGTCCAGTCGCCAGTCATGTTGTAGAACTTGCAACTATGGTGAGCCGTTCACCACAACGACCACGCCCTTTCCCACGCCTTCAACAACTCTCAACACTGCCACGTCAAGAGTTCCATCTACATTCCCCGGTGGCAAAGGCAATGATAACAATTTTGGTCAAAATGATAATATCAACAGTCGCAAGACCACTGTTATCGTGATTCTGGTTTGTGTAGGAGTTATCGTCGTGGCAGCGGCTGCTTGTATGTGTGTCGCAATGTTTCGCCAACTGCACCATGTTTAAGCATCCATCTGACAACTCAAGTGGTCACACACTCCGCCATTCCGACTGCCGTCACCAACAGATTAGCGTAAACTGCTACTGCGGCAATCACCCAGAGACTGTCCGTGACCGTGGAACCCTCAGTGTGTGATGAAGACATCTCTGGGTCTACTTAGTCCACTGAAAAACACCGACAGAAGGTACTAACTTGCAATACTACAAATAAGCTTGTTTCTTGGCAGGTCTTCCAGCATCGGACATTTACCAGTGATCGTTTAAAAACACTTAAAGATGTACTTTGTTGCACGCTAATAGGGAGGGAATTCCACTCAGCTGTGGTTGATGGAATGAAGGAGTTTCGATAAAGTTCAGTTTTGCATGTAGTAACGTCACTTTCAAATGGTCTAAATGCGTCTGTGTTATGGATTTATGTGAGCGACTAAGGGGGGCAAGAGGTCACTTATATGTTGAGGACAGAGGCCTAGTATCATTTTGTGGAACATCAAGAGTTTATGCCTTTTTCTTCTCTCCTTTAATGTGCAGTATCCGGATTCTTCGTAAAGTTTCTGGTGGCTAGTTCCGCATGCATCTCCTTTAATAATTCTTATGGCTTCTAGGTGTAGGTATTTTAGCACTTTTGATTGGGTGTCGATGCAGTTATCCCAGACGACATCAGCATAATCAAAATGTGGGAGGATGAACTATTCGTACATAGTTTTTAACGCTTTTCTGCTTATATTGTACTTACAAGATCGAAGACAGGAAATTAACATACTTGTTTTGTTTATGACAGACCTAATGTGTTCATCCCATCTGCAGTTGTTTCGTAAGATTACTCCCAGGTGTTTGTGACATGGTGTTTCTTTTAGAGTTGTGCTACCAAAAGTGAGTTGTTGATTTTGATTCTGACCTTTAGTAAAGTTTAGTCGTTCAGTTTTTTTCTTCGTTAAATCTAACTTGCCCATTCATTATTTTTTTCTAAGTCATGGTTCAGTATTTCGGCACGCGAGTCGGGGTTGTTTAGTGCCAAGAACAAACTAGTGTCGTCTGCAAATAACTTGATTACGGACTCAGTATTGTTAACAATATCGTTAATATAAATTAAGAACAGAAGAGGGCCGAGCACAGAGCCTTCCAGTTTTGATAGCAGACCTCTGTGCCACACGCGGTCGAATGCTTTGGATATGTCAAGAAAAATCGCTTGCGTAGTAATTCCTTTATCAAAAGATGTACATAAATGATTATAGATGCAAATTAATTGGAGTCACCAGGAACAAGTCCTGATTGTGATTGTAGGCAGTGTTACTAACACTGTTTTCACGAGTTCTTTCCCGCGTTTTAGTATGACATCATAGATAGGATACCGGAACTTCTGTTTTGTGGACATGTCACGTACAAATTATTTTTGTCGATGTTTATTTTTTAAATCTGGAGAGTGCGTGTGAAATAATTTCATTTTCCTAACCTATTCATGGGGAACAGCATAAAATACACGGAAATAAATTGATATTGTTTGAAATTGCCAAGACGAACAATGAAATGATGTCCTAATAGGGTGGCCTGGGGGAAATTCGTTCACTCACTCGGTTGGGGGACCTTCGCCCACCAAGAAACCCTCTAAACTGTACTCAGCACTACGCATCAACCCATACAAGTGAACATTTCCAAACTGTGACATCAGTTGCATAATGGATCAGTCCATCACAAAACAACCAAGGAGATCGATTTTACAAGTAGTGTATAGGAAAAACTGTGCTATTCTGGGAGCCGTGCTGTTCGCTGGGCAACAAACCATAACGTGGGTTATACGCAAGATGGGCACATTGTTAGCCGCTGATGTTTGTTTCGAAGTTCAGTATTTCAAAAGTCTGTCGAATTAAATGTTCATACACTTATCAAAGTTGATGAATCGATATACGTCACTTATTTTCAGCAAAAAGACATTCACACAAAATAAAAAGTAACATTTTCAAGGTGGACGAATTTCCCCTAACATAAATAATATTATGCTTGGGGGAAGTTCGCCCACACCACCTGGGGGGAAATCCGCCCTCTTTGTTTACCCGTCGCTTTTAATACATCGCTAACAGTAACGTGAAGGAATGGGACTCACTGACAATTGAAAGGAATGGGGAAATATTGTTTTCAGCCAAAAGGGGGGCGGGGTAAACAATGAAATGAAAGAAATTTGTCAACTATGTACGACCAGTTAGGCCTTCGGAAATAAAGCACTTTGGTCGGGTTCATACTATTTCTACTGAGTTGACTCTAATTCCACGTTTACGCGGGAGAAAAAAAGTTCATATTTAGTCTTTCTGAAAACATCACTAGACAATTACTGGTTTTGGGTGTCATTCTTTAGCCTTTTCTTTCCTTGAGTGTGTTCTCTTAATGTTTGGACGAAGTTCCCCTGAAATGCAGCGGCAAAAGTAAAGTGGCTGCAAGCCATGGGCCTGTATCTAGGTCCATGCTGCAAGCCGTGGGCCTGTATCTAGGTCCACGCTGCAAGCCGTGGGCCTGTATCTAGGTCCACGCTGCAAGCCGTGGGCCTGTATCTAGGTCCACGCTGCAAGCCGTGGGTCTGTATCTAGGTCCACGCTGCAAGCCGTGGGCCTGTATCTAGGTCCACGCTGCAAGCCGTGTGATCTTTGCAGGGACACAACTTTTCCCGCAGCGATTTCCGATTGGCAGCCGGATGGCCAGGTGGGCGGGCGAGTGCAGTTAACGATCTCCGCCCACCTGGATGTGAGTGCTAGCATGTGCATTATTTATCTCCCTATCGACCGTCCTGTGCAAGCTCGTGCGTGACAAAGGCAGTGTATATGATATATATATATTATATATATATATATATAATATATATATATATATATATATATATATATATGACAGTCATCCATGGTCCACACTGTGTTACTGTGCCAGTGCAGCGCTTGGACACAGTCACGTGTCACTGTGCATGTCTGTAGCGAGGGTGGTGATGGTGATGATCAGTATAGGGGTGGGCGTAGGGGTGGGGGTGGGGTGGGGGGTAGGCTGCGTTACCTGTCTGTACTGTAGCAGGATTGTGATGATCAGAATAGGAGGGCGGGTGCCCTAGGCTACGGTGCATGTCTGGAGCGAGGATGAGGATGGTGATGATCAGTATGGGCGGGTGTCCTAGGCTACGCTGCCTGTCTGTGGCCAGGGTGGCCTATGGTGCCTGTCTGTGGCCAGGGTGGCCTACGGTGCCTGTCTGTGGCCAGGGTGGCCTATGGTGCCTGTCTGTGGCCAGGGTGGCCTACAGTGCCTGTCTGTGGCCAGGGTGGCCTAGGGTGCCTGTCTGTGGCCAGGGTGGCCTAGGGTGCCTGTCTGTGGCCAGGGTGGCCTACGGTGCCTGTCTGCGGCCAGGGTGGCCTACGGTGCCTGTCTGTAGCCAGGATGGCCTACGGTGCGTGTCTGTGGCCAGGGTGGCCTACAGTGCCTGTGTGTGGCCAGGGTGGCGATGATCAGCATGGGTGGGTCCCCCTAGGCTACTCCGGAGTGGGGAACACGAAAGGACGGACGTGCTTTGTTGCGTGGGGCGTTCACTGATACCAAGAGGAGTGCGCATCGTAACGGGCATAGCTGCGGCCAGACTACTAGCTGCGGCCAGACTACTGTGCTACCTGATTCTATCGTCATGGACAGACTCGCTACAAAAAAAAAAACTGTTACCCACAACAAGAACACAATGCACGAGCGCACGCGAGCACACTCACACAAACACACACACACACACACACGCACGCACGCACGCACGCACACACGCACGCACGCACGCACGCACACACACACACACACACACACGCGGCTGGAACGTAACATGTATAAATACTTATATCCTACATCTGACAGCTAGGTCAGAAACGAGTGGGACCACAAGCCTAATGCACTGTGCCAGGCAGAAGAAAATACCTTGGTCACTACGACAGACAAACGTCCAATTTATGACAGGCAATATGATCCATGTTCAGTTGAGTACACGTATGTGTATGTAGTTTCTGATAAGAAACGTATAAGTAGCTACACGTGTTAAACGCCCACCACAAGCAGGAGAGGTCTGCTTGGATGTGAAGTTTAAAGCAGCCCATTAAAAGGATTCCTTCAGAATCACATTGGACAAGAACAAAGTGGGTCTTCTCGAGAGTGGAAAAGAGCGCTATAAGAAACCGATCAACAACAACTATCCTATGTCCAACTATCCAACTATATCCAACTATGCTGTGGTCTGTGGACATTGCCATGTGACTTTGTCCCTCACAATTAATGAAACATTAAAATGGCTTTCATCGCTGCCCATCTTAATGCATGAGTCATTTTGGTGGTGACAGTGTAGCGATAGGTGTATAGTAAACATGGTGCTTAACGTCCACAGAAACCATAAGGCTTATTAGGGACGGTCGTGATCAGGTGATATTTCTATATAATATACATTAATATTATTATCTATCTTAATATGAGTATATATGTATATATATATACTATGTAATTATATATCATCTATACTGTGTTTGTGCGGAATCGAGGAAGAGAGAGACTACCACGCAAACAGAGGAAGATAGCCAAAAATAAAGGGATGGAGATGGGGAGAGGCATAAACAGACAGACAGACAGACAGACAGAGAAACAACGTTTTACATACCCACTTGATCCGTCAACACTATGTTTGTGCGGAATCTAGGAAGAGGGACACTACCATGCAGACAGATGATGACAGAGAGAGAGAGAGAGACAGACAGAGACAGACAGACAGAGAGAGACAGTGACAGAGAGAGGGTGGGAGAGGGGGAAAGACAAGACAGACAGACGAACAGAGAAACACCGCTTTACATACCCAAAATCAACACACAAGGGAAATAATTAGCGCTCGAAAGACGTCACACAAACACAGCAACAAAGACCTGAGTCGCCAACAGTAACTCTCACCTAGCATGCGAGTAAAGACAAGGTACACAAACTCCACCAGATGTACACGCTTTACGTACCCACTGGATCCATCTACACTGTGTTTGTGCGGAATCGAGGAAGAGAGAGACTACCACGCTGACAGACGAAGAAAGGCAAAAATAAAGGGAAGGAGAGGAGAGGCATAGACAGATGGACAGACAGACAGAGAAACAAAGTTTTACATACCCACTTGATCCGTCAACACTGTGTTTGTGCGAAATCTAGGAAGAGGGAGACTACCAGACAGACGAAGAGAGAGAAAAATAAAGAGACGGAGAGGGGGAGAGACATAGACAGACAGACAGACAGACAGAGAAATACCGCTTTACATATCCAAAATCTACACACAAGGGAAACAATTAGCGCTCGAAAGACGTCACACAAACACAGCAACAAAGACAAAGACCTGAATCGCCAACAGTAACTCTCACCTAAATGCAACTCCACCAGAGGTACACGCTTTACATACCCACTTGATCCGTCAACACTGTCTTTGTGCGGAATCGAGGAAGAGGAAGACTACCATGCAAATGGACGAAGAGAGAAAACAATAAAGAAACGGAGAGAGGGAGAGACATAGACAGACAGACAGACAGACAGAGAAACAATGCTTTACATACCCACTTGATCCATCAACATTGTGTTATGCTATCATTTACAGCAGCTGAAGTCAACAGCCATCCACCACGACACGGCGCTGATTAAAAGGACTAACACATGCTCTTGTCGTAGGAATAGTAATCCCTGCCGATAACGTTAGAGGCAGCTGTGGCTGGACTGTTACACTACAGTGTCCTGAGTAGCAAAAGGTGGTAGAGAGTTATACCGCATAGGTTCACTTCAGGACGAAGACGTAGACAAAAACAAAAGACAGCAGTCTTTGCTTGTAGCACCTGCATGCAAAAGAGGTTCACCGGCTGTAGAGTATGAACTCTATCACCCCCCCCCCCCACCTCACACCTCACACCCCAGGTCTAATAGACCTCGCATAACCACCGTCTCTTTGCTGGCACACAGCTTGTTTAACCCTTTCACGCCGGCCGGATCTTAGGTCTCGTCTCTTCAGATCTGGTTACATCCAGCAACAGTGCTGATTTCACTGCACCGACTGGCCGCACCGAAACACACACACACACACACACACACACACACACACACACACACACACACACACACACACACACACACACACAAATGTTCACACACGCAATCCTTTCACCCACTGGAATGCATCTGTCGTTGTTGTACTGGTGCATGGTAGTATGATGTAAACAGAACGTGCGCCGAGACGGCAGCAATTTTCTTTGCACCAGCCATGTAACAATCAAACAGCGCTGTTGGTACACCACTAACACTTTGATGGATATTCAAAAACAAGGCTACAGTCATTCATTCAGTATCACATGCGAAAGCAGAGAATAGCGCTATATAAAAACGACCACAACAACAACAACGAGGTCAGAGTTTAGGAGCTGTGTGAAAGTCGAGGTGGCCTTCCTGGGCTACCAGTAAGTAAGTAAACATGGTGCTTAACGTCCACAGAAACCATAAGGCTTATTAGGGACGGGCAAGGGCTATCAGCCCCTAATAGTCCTTATGATCTCTGTGGACGTAAAGCAACACTGACCTTGAACTTGAACGATGACGTTCTGCCTCACCTCACAGACTGTGCAGAGCAACTGTCGGCGGTGGGTGGGTTAACACGACAGCGGTTATGAACCATCGCTGAAGCAATAACTCTTTGCATATTGAACAGGGGGCGGACACACACAAAAAGGTAGAACAATTTAGATTGCCTTGTACCGCTGGAGGCGCAGTCGGTACTTAGTGATCAAGGAGGCACATGCAGTGACGCTCACCGTACCTCCGTTTGATGCTCGCTGCACTTTCTCAGGCGAGTGTCTCAGG
>JABMCL010000020.1:1457500-1465000 GCA_018857735.1 Alviniconcha marisindica | reverse complement strand
CACGCCTATTCCCACTTCCCAATGAACTGCGATCTACAAGTTCGTGATCATCAATTTTCTCCGCCGGGACAAGTCGGTAAACACTGGATCTTCGTGTCAACAGCTACAGAGGTCTCTAGGGTTCCACGCCAGCTACCTTCATTGTTCATTAACCAGTCGTTTATTCCACTCTCTGTCAGTCGTTCATTCAACAACAAAAATGGTTGCGGTGAAAGATCAAAGGATGAATCAGAACACACGCAGCTTCGCACCAACCGTTTGCAGTTGTAACTTAAAAGCAGGGATGGAAACAATGTTCATCATTTCTGGTCATGAAGAACAGATGTTCGTCAGAAACACATTGCAGTTTATATACATATGTAGTTAGGAAAATGGCGATGAGAGTGCCATGGCATAGTCACATCACATGGTGACACTTTTGTGTTCGCTCCATCGTGCATAGTTCAAGAACACGCGGACCTACAGCCTGGTTGACACACAGTATAATGCTTGAGTAAAGATGTCTTGTTGGTAAAGGAACCAAGCACAGCCGCAAACAATCCATAGTTGTATTGTCTTTCCCCAGTCCTCCTCTCGTTGAAGGGCTACAGATGACACCAAGCCTGCTGTGGCTTAACTACGTGAGCGTAGTCACAGTTCACATCTCTGCCCTCCCCAGGACTTTCTCTCCTGGGGCGATCTGGTGGGGAGTACAGTCGGGGACCTTACCACAGACCCACCTCTCGTGAAGGTTGACACGACACCTTAAGCAAAACTAAAGGTGTTCGTATTTTCTGTCGCGAACGCAGGGTAAAAGCACGAATACGGGTGGTCCCTTATCGGACAAGGACACGCATCCATGACAAGAGAACGATTCAGCGTTTCACCTGTTTTGTTTCCTCAGAACACAAAGCGTTAGCTTCCCTGCCTGCTTCAGCACTAACTGTGAAGAAGTGAGTCTTGGGCCGTTAGGAAGTTGACCAGTTGTCGACGATCTGGGACACAGAGAGAGAGAGAGAGAGAGAGAGAGAGAGAGAGAGAGAGAGAGAAGAGAGAGAGAGAGAGAGAGAGCAGGAGGGGGGGGGGGGCATCCAGAGTTGCTGGCACAGGACATGGCGGTGCGGGAGAGAGAGAGAGAGAGAGAGAGAGAGAGAGAGAGAGAGAGAGAGAGAGAGAGAGAGAGAGAGAGAGGAGAGAGGGAGGGGGGTAGGGGGGTGGGGGGTGGGGGGGCAGCCAGAGTTGCTGGCACAGAACAGTGCTGTGCGGTGGGTGAGCGGGAGGGGACGGCGCGTGCCACACGGTGCAGGGAAAGAGAATGCCAGAACGGTTCGCTTGCTCATCGATCCACCGCTCACCTTGTGTCAACACGTCTCCCAACCAGTTTCCTCCCCCGCCCTGTCATCGCCATTTCTCTCTCTCTCTCTCTCTCTCTCTCTCTCTCTCTCTCTCTCTCTCTCTCTCTCTGTCTCTCTCTCTCTCTCTCTCGTTGTCTCTGTTCTGTCTCTCTCTCTGTCTTTTCGTTTTACCTGAATGAAATGTATTATGGGTGCTTCATACTAACCTGTTTGATATTGGTCCTGACATTTCGCTTTAATAACTTATTTATTACTCCCCCGTGAATTTATTATGTTTAGACTAAACCTTTGCAGTAATTATTATACCAAGCCTACCCCCCCCCCTCCCACCTCCAACCCCACTCAAGAAAACAAAACAAACACCCACCCCCCCCCCCCCCCCCCCCCACACAAAACAAACAACAATAAAAACAACAACAGACGAATACCAGACGGAAAGAAAAAGAAAAATACTAACGCACTAACCAAACCTAATTCTTTGCGTCCTCTTTTTTTTCTACCTGTATTAAATTATAAAGCCATATTATTATTTTATTTTTTAATTATACTTTAAAAAAATGTCTAAAATTGTACAATACGGCAAGTTGCTTGGGACAGGCTCGTGAAAATAAGCTGCGAAGGACTGTTTGGCTTTCGCTTCGTTGTGCAGCTGTCAAGCAAGCGAGTTGGGCCAAACGGTAATTATCGCTATTGTTGCTATTCCCTTTGGTCGCCTCCAACCCGCACCGAACCCGTGGCTGTGCATTTGACGATGCATCCCCTTTAAATTGCCATCCTGTTAGCACAACGACTTCCTGGCAACAGTGGCCCTCCGCAGCAACAATACAATCTGAGACGGCATCGGCTTGTGGTATGGTTCACTTCTATTGCCGCTGGGGTTGCTTGGGGAAATATTGACCACATGATTGTTAGTGCAGCTCGGCAAACCACCATCTGCTCTCAAACAGTTTTCATAAATCACTGCCAGGAAGGGGTAGGTCTCAACTGCTAGGGAGAGTACCGTCCCTCGGCCTGTTTCCTCGTGGCAAAGTCAGCAACCTCGTTATTATTATCCCACATTTTTCTTGACAAACAAAACCAACAAAACAAACAAACAAACAAACAAGTAAGCAAGTATTTTGGTGCTTTACGCCCAGTCAACCAGTACGGTTATATCAGGGCGATCAAACAAACAAACAAACAAACAACAACAACAACACAACAACAACAACAACAACAACAACAACAACAACAACAACAACAACAACAACAACAACAACAATCTGAAGGAATCCTTCTTGTGTCCACAAGCGGCTTATTTCTAGCTTTGTTGGAGAGCTTTGAACTCTCATCTCGGCAGAGCCGAGCAATTCAGGTTTCCGAGTGTGTAACCGCGGCTTCCGGCCTGTTTTATTCGTGACATCTGATCTTCCGACCTTTGCAGACTTGAATTCAACCAGGTCCATTTTTACTTGGTTGATATTTGAGGCTCTGTCAACGGGGAAGGTCAGACCAGGACGAATCACAATTCAATAAATAGCACGTCTAATTCACCGTTCACGACACACGTCTTTACATAACCGAAACGGGCTGCGAATCGATAAACCAGAAAGCGGAAATCTATATAAAAAATAAATCCTACAAAACAAAATCCTGGCAGTAGGCCAAACACCCCATGCGACATTCTGACTAAGAGCAAGCATTTAAACGAAGAAGCCTTTGGAAGCTCTGGATTCTCAAGACCTGAGGGAGGACCTTAATTAATATTCTGCCTACGCGGTACCTAATCGAGGGAAAACCAAGTCCAGAACGTCTTCAAAGACAATGCGTGGCTCTGAGAACAAAAGATCGCTGTTGAAAACGTCGGACCTAGGCTAACGTGAAATACCAACATGTCCATGTCCTACCTCGCACAGTGTCCGAGTCGTTCAGATGTCACTGATGCAGCAATGAATTCTGACCTGCGAAGTTCGTATCGTATACCGCGCCGTTTGTGGGAACAGTCTGATCGCAAAGAGATCGAAGTCTGCACGACGTATACTGATCGCCCAGCGACAGCCAGTGACAGTCACTCTGGCAGGCAACACTGCGCCAGCTGGAAGCTGTGCAGGTGTAATAGACCGCAGGACCAGATAAAGGGTTCACTGGACAGCGTGCTAAGAACCACTCGACGAGATAACAGTTTGAGCGGAGGCGTGCGTGTTATGGACCACTCCATGAAATAACGGTTTCACTGGACGTGTTGTGGACCGCTCCATGAAATAACGGTTTCACTAGACGTGTTGTGGACCGCTCCACGAAGTAACGGTTCCACAGGATGTGTTATGGACCGCTCCACAAAATAACGGTTTCACTGGACGTGTTGTGGACCGCTCCACGAAGTAACAGTTTCACTGGACGTGTTATGGACCGCTCCACGAAATAACTGGACGTATTATGGACCGCTCCATGAAATAACGGTTTCATTGGACATGTTGTGGATCGCTCCACAAAATAACGGTTTCAATGGACGTGTTGTGGACCGCTCCACGAAGTAACGGTTTCACTGGACGTGTTATGGACCGCTCCAC
Organism: Alviniconcha marisindica; assembly: GCA_018857735.1. Taxonomy (NCBI): domain Eukaryota; kingdom Metazoa; phylum Mollusca; class Gastropoda; family Provannidae; genus Alviniconcha; species Alviniconcha marisindica. Next base: position 1,461,117 of record JABMCL010000020.1, on the reverse strand, counting down.
GAAATAACTGGACATATTATGGACCGCTCCACGAAATAACGGTTTCACAAGACGTGTTATGGACCGCTCCACGAAATAACTGGGCGTATTACTATTACGGACCGCTCCACGAAATAATGATTTCATTGCACGTATTATGGACCGCTCCACGAAATAACGGTTTCATTTGACGTATTATGGACCGCTCCACGAAACAGCGGCTTCATTGAACGTGTTACTGACCGCTCCACGAAATAACAGTTTCATTGGACGTACGATACGAATCGCTCCAAGAAATAACAGTTTCTTTGGACGTATGTTATGAATCGCTGCACGAAATAGCAGTTTCTTTGGACGTATGTTATGAATCGCTGCACGAAATAGTAGTTTCTTTGGACGTGTGTTACAGATCACTGCACGAAATAGCAGTTTCACTGGACGCGTGTTGTGGATCGCAGCACGAAATAGCAGTTTCACGGGACGCGTGTTGTAGATCGCTGCACAAAATAGCAGTTTCGTTCGACGTGTGTTATGGATCGCTGCACAAAATAGCAGTTTCGTTCGACGTGTGTTATGGATCGCTGCACGAAATAGCAGTTTCATTCGACGTGTGTTATGGATCGCTGCACGAAATAGCAGTTTCATTCGACGTGTGTTATTGATCGCTGCACGAAATAGCAGTTTCATTCGACGTGTGTTATGGATCGCTGCACGAAATAGCAGTTTCATTCGACGTGTGTTATGGATCGCTGCACGAAATAGCAGTTTCATTCGACGTGTGTTATGGATCGCTATGTGTTATGGATCCCTTAGCAAAATAACAGTTAGACTGAATTTGCGTTGTGATCGACCCGACCGCTGATTAACTTGAAGAAGTTGGGGCCGTTTACTTACAACGTAGCTCACGTGCTTTTGTGAATGACTGCGGACTGATACTTAGGTCGCACTGTTAGTGTGAATGATATTAAACCCTATCATCGAGTGATTGCACAATTATAACCAGGTAAAAGTTGTTGTTGGTGTGGTTGATAAACCCTGCTTATAAACGACTGCAGTGTTGCCGTTTGCGTGAACGATATACCCAGGAATCACTACTGAATGGTGCTCAGACCACGCTGTCTGTGTGATCAATAAACGTTTATGGATCACTTCCAAATGGTACCCGGGTCACGCTGTTTGTGTCAGTGATAAAGCCGGGTATGGATGATTGCAGAATGATACCCAGAGCACGCTGTCTGTGTGATTAATATAGTAATAACCTTTTTATGGATTACTTCCAAATGGTACCCGGGTCACGCCGTTTGTGTCAGTGATAAAGCCGGGTATGGATGATTTCAGAATGATACCCAGATCACGCTATCTGTGTGACTGGTGAACCCTGTGACCGACAGAAGGTTACAGCGGGGCGGAGTATATATCTGCACCCGTAAACCCCTGTGGTCTTGTGGTCCTTGTGTACAATGGATTCAATGCTTCAATGAACTAGAACTTTTTTTCGTCCTACAAGACAAGATATATATATATATATATTTACAACAAAAACCGCTGTCGTTCAAGCGTTATATTTCTATAACACTAATCTGCACAGTTTCAGATTAGAGATACAATAAACTGTATGAAGATAGATAGATAGATAGATAGATAGATATATATGCCTAGAGCTTTGCCTGCATGCTAAGTCCTGAATGCGATTTTGATGTTCTCACAATCTGTTGTCTTAAAATTAAATATTTTAAATCCTCCTTCTGCACGCACACGTGAATAGCAGCGTGAGCCGTACTGAGTTCAATGCAAGTTGCTGCGTCACTGAAAAGATTTGCGCCCCTTGGGCGTGCTGAGTATGTCATGCAAATTAACGACAGTGTACAAAACGGTTCATACCGCGTTGCCTAATTCTGTAAACCATTGTGGGAGACTGATACATATAGACACCATTTATTTTCTGTTTGTTTTTTAAGCTCGGCCGAACGTTGGGACAATGTCAGGATGACTAGATCAGCGTGAAATAATTCTACACCTGTGAGTAGACAGGCAATCATAGCTGCTGCATTGGCGAACAACTTCTCTTCGTCAAAGGTGTCAGACGGCTTCCTTGATTATCAGTTAGTATATATATCAGAGTCATTGTATAGTATTTAGTACCTAACCAACATAGATCTTACTTACCAGTGAGCATGTCGTAGTCGATATAGAGTATCTAAACAACATAGCTTTCACTTACAAGCTAAACTAAAAAGGGTAAACCTGGCCATAGTCCACCAAACACTAGAATACGTCCGTCTCTCTACTCTTCTTTTTCCGATTTTTTTTTTTCCAAGGATGTCAAAACTTCACAATACAAAAGACGGTCTACCTCAAAAAAGCTTTAATTACTAAATAACCACCGATTTTGAATATTACGACCCCCTTGCCCCCCCCTCCCCCCCACACACACACACCCTACCACGCCCTCCCATATATATATAAAATATATATATATATATATATATATATATATATATATATATATAAAACGGACAGCTGTTGAGTACTACAAAAATCATGTTCACGTGCTGAACATCTGGCAAACGGTCTCATGCCAGGCCCCTAGCCTACAGAGAGGTGGGTGCTGCACATGTTGAGAAAGCTTCCTACCATTGTACCAACAATGTCGTACCACTCCGTGTCCCAGTCTATTCAAGCAGGCCGCCCTTTGCAGCAAGAACACATGCAGCTTCCGCTGGCTTGAAGCGCGGCACACGACAGCAAGACAACACCACACGATCAGCGACACAACCCGAACAGGCAGGCTACACACACCGACACACTTGAGTCCACCCACGCGACAGGTATCAGTGAGCACAGAGGGGCCCCGATCTCTTGTATCAGTGCGTGAGTCACGCGCTAGCTCCCTTATACACTGCTTTGGCCTAGCTTCCACTCGGCTCCACAGTTATGACACAAGCTTACACGAGCCAGGCTGTCGCACACACCACACACACGCATGAATTTGAGTAAGATAACCTCTGGCCGAATCGTCGCACAAACATGCATGCACCACTCTTATCAGTACAGCGGTGTCCAGGGCAGACCGTACCCTAGGCATCCAACGTGTCTGTCAGTGTTACGCTGCGGACGAACTGACTTCAAACTGGGGGTCCACGCTGAACAAAACAACAACAAATGCACAGCCCGAAGTTTTCGTCCTCCTCTGAAGGCTCCATACAACTTTAATCCTTGAATTTGCAGTCTCGTCACGGCTGCATTTGAGCAACAAGAACACACCTTTGTCAACTGGGCCAATCGCGCGCAATGTACCTTGACTGCATGTCTAGTATAAGCCTGTGAGTATGACAACGCAGGGTTGTAAAATTCACAGTGTCAGCGTCTGTCGATGTAGGTTAACTAGGCCATTATCCCGCGGTGGAAATGAAATTACGGTCGCTGTATTATAGACACCCCCACGGAATAAAGAGGGCAAGGAAGGGCGACAGAAAGATTCGGAAGGGCATCCTCTTCACCCAGGAGTCGCTGGTTCACTCACTATACAGCAGGTGCATGTTTACTGTGCCTGCGCAAGACCATCGTTCGTTGCGCTGTATAGGTGCGCGTACTTTTATAACTGTTATTAGTAGCCTTACTACTTGGCCTACGTACAG
>JABMCL010000020.1:1430000-1447500 GCA_018857735.1 Alviniconcha marisindica | reverse complement strand
GAATGCGCTTTGTAATCTTCCACACAGGAAGTCGCGAGAAGACGCAGCGCACTTCCGGGCCGATTTCTGAGTAGGCGTTGCTTCACGCTGTTGTATAACAGTGGAAGTTGAACCTAGAATCGCGAAGCAGTACAAATGCCAATACTGTTGCAGTTGCAAAAATTACCGTGGAAAGGGGATGGAGGGTGGAAAAAAAGTCTTTGCGTCGTTTTTGGCTGACCAGAAGATCGCGAGTTCGTAGAAAAAATGCGTTTTGGGGGCATCCTATAGCACGAGCAACGAGTTATTGCTTATTGCCAGACACATTCTGACTACGGGCCTCCAAAAATGCCTTTAAAGTCGGCAGTGTAAAATTTGCAAATTCACTGTCACCGCCTTCCATTGCGAAGAAAGTATGCACCGGAAGTAAAAGCAGCCAAGGGACTTAAGCGATGCCGGGCAAAAGTCAAGGGAGTTAACAACCCCGCCTGAATCGCCCAATAAACCCGCTTCCCTTTCTGTAACAACCAGGGACTTTTACTTTGTCCTTAGTTTGTCGCGCCTGCGTCAGCATGAAGCGGTGTCGACATTCGGGTAACAACAGTCCGCCGCGCCAGTTCACGTGGCCATTCCTCTCCACCATTCTTCAAATCCGGTGAAAACGGCCGTTGAGCGATCCATTTCACCTCTGATGCAGCATCTGCATCCAAGAAGGCGAACACGTAAAAACGCTCTCGGCTCGTAAATCTGGCGAGTGGGCCCTATGTTTCACGGTTCGACTGAGGGGAGCTTATCTTATTTCCACTCCCGCACTCCTTACCCTGTTCCTACTCCTTCCCTCCTCCCACCCCCACACTCCCTGCCTTATCCGCTTATTAACGACTCTTTTCGCTTCTTTTCTCCGAGCTTCTTTTCTTGACATACAGATATCTGTGTAGTAGTTTAGTTTTCTGTACCTGGTGTTTCTCGTTTCTCTTTGACAGGCAGACGGGGGCGGTGGGGGGAAAGTAAGAAAGTACAGACATAGCTTAATTATCATCGATTAGTGACAAACACACTGAGAACAATTTTGGCTGACGAGCCGCACCCACACAGATAAACTGAGCACAGTTTGGGCTGACGAGACGCACCCACACAGATGAACTGAGCACAATTCTGGCTGACGAGACGCACCCACATAGATAAACTGAGCACAGTTTTGGCTGACGAGATGCACCCGGGCCACACAGATACACTGAGCACAGTTTTGGCTGACGAGACGCACCCACACAGATAAACTGAGCACAATTTTGGCTGACGAGACGCACCCACACAGATGAACTGAGCACAATTCTGGCTGACGAGACGCACCCACACAGATGAACTGAGCACAATTTTGGCTGACGAGACGCACCCACACAGATAAACTGAGGACAATTTTGGCTGACGAGACGCACCCACACAGATAAACTGAGGACAATTTTGGCTGACGAGACGCACCCACACAGATAAACTGAGGACAGTTTTGGCTGACGAGACGCACCCACACAGATAAACTGAGGACAGTTTTGGCTGACGAGACGCACCCACACAGATAAACTGAGGACAGTTTTGGCTGACGAGACGCACCCACACAGATAAACTGAGGACAGTTTTGGCTGACGAGACGCACCCACACAGATAAACTGAGGACAGTTTTGGCTGACGAGACGCACCCACACAGATAAACTGAGCACAATTCTGGCTGACGAGACGCACCCACACAGATAAACTGAGCACAATTCTGGCTGACGAGACGCACCCACACAGATAAACTGAGGACAATTTTGGCTGACGAGACGCACCCACACAGATAAACTGAGGACAATTTTGGCTGACGAGACGCACCCACACAGATAAACTGAGGACAATTCTGGCTGACGAGACGCACCCACTCAGACCTCAATCTGACAAAGACACACAGACAGAAGCTTCAGATTTAGGATTTCCCTGTAGTAATTACGTCTGCACGATACCTACAGTCAGTCATTCCAACGGCCGCACGGACACACAATCAACAAGCAGCCAGACAAACACTAACACGCAACGACTAGAGATGGGAATGCCGGGACGACGAGACAGGGGTAAAATGGAGGAATGACTAGGAGTGAATGATACCCCCCCTCACCCTCACCCCCCCCCCCCCCCCCCACCCCCCGTCCCTATTAAGCTTTATGGTTTCTGTGGACGTTAAGCACCATGTTTACTTTGGAGTGAATGGGAGGCAGCCGTTTGTGCCAGTGGATTGTAATTTGGAAGAGGGAGAACATTGTGTTGCTGGTGCAATGCTTTATTATATAATACGTTTCATGGCAGACCACGTAATTTCCGCAGCGGATGAATACGCTTGCCTTGTATCTTGTATCTTCCTGGGGGAGGTGGGCTACATTAGACCATTATTCCCTACGGTAAGGTACGACGAATTCCTGCAAAATGTTGCCCAAACGTGCATCGTTCGTGCGTTAGACCTGTATGACGCCCAGTTCTCTCTGGAGAGGAAGGAATGAGCGAACAACCGCTGGTGCGGTTGACAAGACAGAACAGCTCCAGAGAAATGTACTCACCTAGACGACGACACATAAAGAAAATGAAAAACACAAGCGCTTGTCTGACACCAGACGAAGACCAAGTGTCAAAAGCGCTCGTGTTTTTCATTTTCTTTATGTGGTCGTATAGGTGAGTACATTTCTCTGCAGCTGTTCTGTTCCGGAGAGGTAGGTGTACTGGCGGGACCGAGATCCCAGGATGGGGTGGGCGGGTGTGTGTGTGATGGAGGGCGGGGGATTGCGAGGGTCGTCGGGGGGGGGGGACATGTGGGGGGGGGGGGGGGGGGGGGGGGGTACCTAATGCTACATTTTCGCCATCAGAATAATTTCTGCAGTAAGAGCGGCTGCAATGAGAGCCTTTCTTTCTTGGTGCTTTACGTCCACGGAGGCGAGATGGCCTATTAGGGACGGGGACAGAGTGGGAAGGGGACGACAGAGTGAAGGCTCGACCGCGGAAACCGCCCGAAAAAGACAGGAGAGACCGTGGACCGCCGCCAGAACAATGGAAGTGTTAGGGCGGTGTCCCCTCGCCATTGCCCAGCGACTTGTGCACTGCGCAACTGCTGTTTCAACTGCTGTGCTTGGCCAGAGTCACAAAGACAATGTCTGTTGCACTGCTGTTGACGAACAACTTGGACAACTCAAGCAAAGGAAGTCCAGCTTTCTTAGCCCAGCTCCACCTCCCTACTCATGATCTCTTCTGGGCTAAGTTGAGGGTCCAGCTCCACCTCCCTCCTCTAAGATCTCTTGATCTTTTGATCTCGCCTGGAACCCTGGCAATGAGAGCCAATTTAATGATTCATTACTGTATGCGAGAGTCAAAGTCCATAAACCCCAGGTTTTGAAGGGAAAGGAAAGCCGAGGAGGGGAAGTGAACTCAGAACGCGTATATTGTGTATTCTCCTCCCAGTTTCAACTGCCGGTGCAAGAATCCGTACATTACCAGAGCTGTGACCTTAGGAACCTCACGGTTTACACACTAAGAGAGAGAGAGTGAGAGGGAGGGGGAGGGAGGGAAGGAAGGAGAGAGGAAGGGTGTGAGGGAGGGAGGGACAGCGAGAGAAGGAGGGATGGAGGGAGAGATCGAGGGAGAGAGAGAGGGGGGGGGGGTAGGGAGAGAGAGAGAGGGGGAGGGAAGAGAGAGGGAGGGAGGAGGGAGGGAAGAGAAGAGAGAGGAGGGATGAGGAGAGGAGAGAGAGAGAGAGGAGGTAGGGAGAGAGAGAGAGAGAGGGGGGGAGGAGGGAGGGAGAGAGAGGAGGAGAGAGGAGAGAGAGAGAGAGAGAGAGAGAGAGAGAGAGAGAGAGAGAGAGAGAGAGAGAGAGAGAGAGAGGAGAAGAAGAAGAAGAAGAAGAAGAAGGAGAAGAAGGAGAAGAAGAAGACGACTATTCCCTTTAGAGAGAACCTAGCGGCACAAGGCCCCTTCCGGGTCCGATTCAATCCCTTATATTATATATAATATGTAATATGTATCCTCCCCATTTCCATTACGTCTCATGCTTTTTTTGTTTTGTTTTTTAGAGATGGGAATGCCGGAACGACGAGATAGGGATAAAATGGAGGAATGACTAGGAGTGAATGATACCCCCCCTAACCCCCCCCCCAAACCCCCACCCCTACTGCCGGCCCCCTTCCCTCCCTCTCCCCATTTGATTGACTGGATGTTGCTGCAGCGGCTGCGGAAGCAGAGAGATTACCACAGACAATTACTGCATAACTGATGGTGTGCCGAACATGGAAGGCTGCCAGCATCCGCACAATGGTGGGAAATGGTAAGAGACGTGAACTCACAACATCCGCCCCTGCCAAAATAACGGAACAGAGTCAGGTGATATTCACTGTGATTTTCAAATCAACAAGAAGAAAGGTGTGGTGGGGGTGGGGGGATGGGCGGTGGGGGGTGGGGGGGAGGAGGGGAGGGGGGAGGGGGTGGTGTCTTCTCAAATGAATGGTAAGTAACAAGCGCTGTTTGCTTCCGGGTTGCTTGTGTTTCCAACGAGCAGTGAATAAGTAAACATGGAGCTCAACGTCCACAGAAGCCATAAGACTTATTAGATCGGTCCAACGAGCAGTGAATAAGTAAACATGGAGCTCAACGTCCACAGAAGCCATAAGACTTATTAGATCGGTCCAACGAGCAGTGAATAAGTAAACATGGAGCTCAACGTCCACAGAAGCCATAAGACTTATTAGATCGGTCCAACGAGCAGTGAATAAGTAAACATGGAGCTCAACGTCCACAGAAGCCATAAGACTTATTAGATCGGTCCAACGAGCGGAGTTCAACGTCCACAGAAGCCATAAGACTTATTAGATCGGTCCAACGAGCGGTGAATAAGTAAACATGGAGTTCAACGTCCACAGAAGCCATAAGACTTATTAGATCGGTCCAACGAGCGGTCAAAAAATGTGTGTTGTAAGATTGACGTTTCCAGCGAGAGGTCCAAAACGTCTCATCCGACGAATTTAAAACGAATTTCCGTTTTACTGACTTATGGACAACGGTAATCTTTTGTATTTGTGTTGTGTTTGTAGTCATGAATTCAATGAGGGGACTCAGAACTCGCTTTATTATCTTGTTTCCATTCAGCGGTCAAAGCAAATGCCTTAGCATCACGTTTTCAATGAGTGCGTTAAAGACCGTGTCTTCATGTTTTCAATGATGAGTGGTCAAAGAATGTTTTATTATCATGTTTTCAACTTGAGATTCACACACACACACACATACACACACACATACACACACACACACACACACACACACACACACACACACACACAAACACACACACAAAGCGTCTTATGATCAGTTTTTAATGAATGGTCAAAGAAAGCTTTATAATCATGTTTTCAACTCGAGATAACAACAACAACAACAACAACACACACACACACACACACACACACACACACACACACACACACACACACACACACACACACACACAAAGCGTCTTATTATCAGTTTTTAATGAATGGTCAAAGAAAGCTTTACAATCATGTTTTCAACTCGAGATAACAACAACAACACACACGCACGCACGCACGCACGCCCGCACGCACGCACTCACATGCACACACACACACACACACACACACACACACACACACACACACACACACACACACACACACACACACACACACACACACACACACACACACACACACACACACACTCACACTCACACATACACCGCGTCTTAAGATCACGTTTCCAGTAAGTTGTCAAAGAAAGCTGTATATTATTATCATCTTTTCAGCGCAAGGTAAAAAAATAAATCTTTATAAATAAAACAAACAAAAACGCGTCTTTTGATCCCATTTTCAATGAGAAGCCGAAGAATGTGTCATAATCATGTTCCAACGCGAAGAGACGAAACATGTGCCACGATCGTGATCAAATTTTTAACGAGTGGTCAAACAATTTGACAAAACCACTACGACCACACACACATTCAACGGCGGCGACTACCGGTCCACAATCAGAGGGCAGGCGGTGGGCGTGAATCGCTGCTTGAAGTATGTATGTGGTTATGCCACGATCTCTGACAAACTGAAGGAGCTAAGAGCTGGCTTTCAAGCTGTCTGGAGTTAATCAGTAGGCTGGGCCTGTCGCAGCCGGTCGTTCCCAGGCCCAATTTCCCATGGGACACCCAGTAAGTACACCAATAACATTACTGTTCAGACACACGTCGCACTTCAGCAGCGGTCGGAAAAGACTGTTTCCTGTCTCTCGGAGAGACAGAACGTGAGGAGTGCGAGCTAAGAAAGGGGCGAAAGCAGTTCCTCACTGACAGGCTGATGATGATGATGATGATGATGAAGTGATGCTTAATGTCATCAGATGTCAGTTGACATATAGGGACAAGTTGTGACCAATGCCGAAGCATTGTTCAGTAATTCTTTACGTCCACGGAAACCAGAAGGCTCGTTAGGACGGACAGCCCAGGACGGCCACCTCGACTCTCACACAGCTCCTGAACTATGACTCTGAAGCTGAAAGCTTTGTTAGAGGGGGAGAGAGAGAGAGAGAGAGAGAGAGAGAGAGAGAGAGAGAGAGAGAGAGAGAGAGAGAGAGAGAGAGAGAGAGAGAGAATGAATGAATGAATGAATGAATGAAAAACTTTATTTTACGAAGGTAGTGGAGAAGACTCGAGGTCTTTTTACATCCAGCCCTCGCCCATGAGGGAAACTACTATTAACTAAGGAAGAGAGAGAGAGAGAGAGAGAGAGAGAGAGAGAGAGAGAGAGAGAGAGAGAGAGAGAGAGAGAACAACAGTCCAAGCATGTCCTGGTTCTGAACCTTTGAATCAATTTTTTTGCCCATGAGGGCTTTGTCAAGGCTTGTCCGGTCGGGTGGATTCCTACAACACGTGATTAGATATATATAAGAGAGAGAGAGAGAGAGAGAGAGAGAGAGAGAGAGAGAGAGAGAGAGAGAGAGAGAGAGAGAGAGAGAGAGGGGGGGGGGGGGGGGGGGAGAGATGAAGCAATCCCTCTGCAGGGACACGAAAGAAACAGGAAACAGGAACACTGGTTGAGGTCATTATGAGGTCACTATATGAGGTCAAGGACCATCTCCAAGTAATATGCATGAGATAGCAAACGATGCTTAGAGGGGTCAATTGGGCGCCTCGCACACCCCAGCCTCTCTTTCGGTCTCGCGACACGAGATTACCTAGCACATTAAGAATGGTCCATGATATAAAGGATCCACGATACTAAGGACTAGAAAAGCCTATAGAACGTTTACTATACAACGGTTGATAACAATGACAATTAACGGTAATTTTGGAGGTCCATTTCGGAGCCGCCGTGCTGTGTTGGGTAAAGAATGAGAGAAGAAGAAGAAGAAAAAAAGAAAAAAAATGTTGATCAGATCATAAATCACAGTAGGCAATGCTGCATTCACTCACACACAGACAGACACAGACAGACACACACACACACACACACACACACACACACACACACACACACACACACACACACACACACACGGCGCGGTAGCAACAGTAAATCACTTTTCAATGATGTGATAAACGATGATACCGGCATCTGTATTGCAAGCACTGGTCTACAGAGTAAAATGAGGGGGTTGGGGGGGGGGGGGTTATAAGCTGTCTTATACGGTTGTGTTAAGGTGCTCACGGAGGTTTTTCTTGAAGGAGCTGAGTGAGTGACAGGATCTGAGGTGCACTGGAAGACTATTCCAAAACAGGGCACCAGAAAAGGCCATGCTTGTTTTGAATAAATCTATTCTTGGCTTTGGTAACTGAAGGTAGTTGTTTCTGGAGCTAGAGTGGGGAGCTTTGTACAAGCTAGATATGTACACTGGCGCATTGTTGGTAAGTGCCCTATACATAAAAACACCCTTGTTGTAGTCCAGTTGTTTGTGAAGGTTCAATATTCCTATCTTATTCAGTTTCTGGTCAGTGGTTAGATTTTTATCTGGAAGGATTAGCTTTCCGGATCTTCTTAGTAGAGAATTTAATCGTTTTTTGAGAGCATCACTACAACCGCCCCACACTACGGATGCGTAGTCAATGTGGGATTTAACGTGGGCATTGAAGAAAAGCTTTAAAGTATCAATGTCAACAATGTACTTTAGCTTAGATAGAAGGAAGACACGCTTAGAGAGTGTTTTGCACAGTGTGTCAGTATGTGTATCCCACCGAAGTTTGTTGTCTATAATTATTCCTAAAAGTCGGTGTTCTGCCACTTGTTCAACTTTCACTCCATGTAGGAACAGATCAAGCGATAAAGGTAACAGCTGTGCTTCTGCCTTGTAGCGATTGTCATAGAGTGGGTTTTCTTTGGATTGATGACCATAGAATTATTGTCGCACCAACATGAGACCTGGTCTAAGCTTTCCTGTAAGGTGTGTTCTACCTGCATAATATCTTTTCCGGATGTGTGGAGTGTTGTGTCGTCTGCTAACATGTCGCAAGCAACAGAAATATTCGTTACATGCAATGGTAGGTCATTGATAAAAATACTAAACAGAATAGGCCCTAGGACAGATCCTTGTGGTACCCCAAACTTTACAGAGCCTTCAGAAGAATATGAGCCATGGAGGAAAACACTTTGCGTTCTGCCTTCAAGATACGATTTGAAAAACGGTAGAAACTTGAATTCTGAAGGTAGCATCCAAGCTTGTGCATCATGATATTGTGATCCACAAGGTCAAAGGCCTTTTTCAGGTCTAGGAATATCACGCCAGACACCTCAGATCTGTTCATCGCTGTCAGCCAAGAATGTGTAAGCCGTACTAATGCGGTACTGCAAGAGTGTTTACATCGAAAACCAGACTGGAAGGGGTGAATGAGTAGGTGTTTTTCCAAATAATCATTTAACTGCACATGCACATGCTTTTCGAGGAGTTTGGACAGGACAGATAACAGTGATATTGGTCTGTAGTCAGTCAAATTTGTCTTGTCGCGAGTTTTTGACAATGGGATCACTTTTGCTTTCTTAAACTCAGATGGATAATGGTTTTTCTCGATGCATAGATTTAAAATGTAACTAAGTGAGTCTATTATGTAAGGCATTGACAATTTAAGTAAGTGGTTACTAATGCCATCGGGTCCAGACGACTTTTTGTTATCCAGTTTGGATATATATTTACCGAGTTCTGGAATGGAAATATATGGGATGACAAATGGCTCCTGCCCTCGTGTTTTTCGCTCGCAAAATTCATGTAGAATATCTGAGCATTCAGAGTCATATACATCATCCGATCGTGGTTTTGCCAAACATTCTGCCACAGAAAGGAAGTGATTATTGAATTTATCAGCCGTTAGGTTCTTTGGGATATCGGCAGAATGAGACTGGCTCCCTTTCGTGAATGTATTTAGAGCACGCCACACAGTCGAAATATTTTTATCTCGCTCAATGAGTTTCTGGAAATAGTCCTTTTTTGCTTTTCTCACCTGATTTTTTATTTTATTTCTTAGCTTCTTATATTCTAAAAAACGTTTTTCTTTCTTTAGTTTGTCTCGCTCAGCCATTAGCTGCATTATATCTTTGTTAAGCCAGGGTGGTAATTTGGGATGTTTGACGCGCTTGTGCTTCAGTGGCGCGTGTCTGTTGATTAGAGAGAGAGAGAGAGAGAGAGAGAGAGAGAGAGAGAGAGAGAGAGAGAGAATGTTCGCTAGTTCTGCACTAAAACGTGTAAGCGCTTAGGGCCTGTGCGGGTTAGGCGCTCTAAGTATTCATTATTATTATTAAACGCATCGGCTACTGCAGTTCTCTCCTTCTCGGTCTGCCTGCTTCCTCTGTCCATAGCCTAGATTGCATTTATATGCTGCTCGCCTCATAATTATATAGAAGAAGAAGGGGAAAAAACGTAAAACTGACCACATCACTCCTCTGTTTCAATCTCTTTACTGGCTCCCAGTCCCACAAAGTATTCAGCAGAAAATAAACACTCTCTGCTAGAAATGTATCACGAGCCCTGCTCCGTCTTATCTCTGTGACTGCATGTCTTCAACTTTACACTCCCTCCCGTACTCTCCACTCTGCTTCGACACTCTCAGCCTCCAGATTCCTCGTACCAGACTCTCCACCGTTGGTTCCCGCCTTTTTTCTGTCTTCGGCCCTTCTGCATGGAATGGCCTTCCCCTTCCTCTCCGACAGGAACCCTCTCAGTCTCTCCACTCCTTTAAATTAAACCTCAGGACATTTCTCTTCCCAGAACTATAGACCCGCCATGTTTTCCCGGCGTTCTGTGCTGCTCTCTTCGACCGTCTCAAGTCTGTTCGCTGCCCGTTTTAAGTTGTTTGCAGTAAATTAAGTTGTTTTTGTTTTGTTTTGTTTTGTTTTTTACAGTCAGTATGCTCGAGTGTGAAAGTGTGGTGTGTGTGTGTGTGTGTGTGTGTGTGTGCGTGCGTGCGTGCGTGCGTGCGTGCGTGCGTGCGTGCGTGCGTGCGTGCGTGCGTGCGTGCGTGCGTGGTGCGTGTGCGTACGCGTGCGTGTGCGTGTGTGCATGTGTGTGTGTGTGTGTGTGCGTGCGTGTGTGCGCGTGTCCCAACGGTATTGCAAAGTGAGTGTCGTTGATTAAAATTCTCTAACGCCAGCAAAACTTGGCAAAACTGAGTGCACGCAGCACACGATACTGCTTGTCTACTTCCATCCCGGAGGTTTGGCGGGCCAGTGTATTGTAACACTGTGAACGATTACCTTACCCTGCCCACCATACCGTCCGGACTGAAAGCTTAAAAATATTCCCCACGTGTACCTCCAAACCAAAGTCTCAAGAATGATCACGCTCCACACAGACAACGACTATTGGCATACGTTTGTATGGTAGAAGGTAATCGACGCTACTTCACTATGCAGTGTGAGGGATGACTTGACTGACATTTCCAATTATGACACAGGATTTTATGGTGTCAGTCGACTGAGTTCCAAGCCGGCTTTGAAAACAGGCATGGCAGGAGTCAGTAATTGGATTTTAACGCTCTATCAGCCGTACAGGGTCACCTCATGAAAAATTGCAGGAAACAAGTTCAAGATCTCCAAGGGATTTGCAAGAAGAAAGAAAGAAAGAAGAAGAAGAAGAAGAAAGAAAAAAAAGAAAGAAGAAAGAAGAAGAAGAAGAAGAAGAAGAAGAAGAAGAAGAATGAAAAAATAAAAACAAAAACAAGAAAAGAATAAAGAACAAAAGAAGAAGAAGAAAAAGGGGGAAAACCAACACACCAATTATCCGATTAAGTCAGAGGGCACTTTTCCCCTGACAGAATTGTATCTTACTGGGACACCTTGCTAGATTCAGACGTCTATGCGGAGTAAGCGAACTCCTTCAACAACCAAAAGGAAAAAAAGAGAGAACAAAAATCCACCAGACAAGCATGGGGTATGAGAAGTAACTGTGTACGACAGCATGCAGTTGCTACAGTACCGACAAAAAAGCTCTTGCACATTCGGGTCGAGACCTGGCTCGGCAAACATCTGACGACCTCCATCACCACAGCAATACAATACGTATTACATGCTGCAGCAGGAAGATACAGCGAGTGCTTCCTGGCTCGGCAAACATCTGACGACATCATCACACAGCAATACAATACGTATTACATGCTGCAGCAGGAAGATACAGCGAGTGCTTCCTGGCTCGGCAAACATCTGACGACATCCATCACCACAGCAATACAATACGTATTACATGCTGCAGCAGGAAGATACAGCGAGTGCTTCCAGGCTCGGCAAACATCTGACGACTCCACATCACAGCAATACAATACGTATTACATGCTGCAGCAGGAAGATACAGCGAGTGCTTCCTGGCTCGGCAAACATCTGACGACCTCCATCACCACAGCAATACAATACGTATTACATGCTGCAGCAGGAAGATACAGCGAGTGCTTCCTGTCTCACAGGGTACTAGGCACCACAGACATATGGTTGTCTTTGTCGAGACTCCAGAACTGTCAGAGACTTTCACGCGTAGAGCAGGTCAGGATATAACAAGTGAGCCAGAACTCTAGTTCAGTGAATATAATACAGCTTTGCTCACTTTGCTTCGGTTTTGATAAAATTCTGCTTCTACAGTTTCTGCCTTTCCTGGTTCGGAGGCATCTTCTTAATCGTCTTCAAACAAAAAAGTAATGTGCTGTAATGTAACAGGATATTTGTGAAGCTCGTAGACCTTACGTGAGCCCGGAGCGATCGATGCAAAATAATTGGGTCCGCAAAAGTGTACAGAATAAGGAAGACAGTGAAACTCTAGTAATTGTACTTGTACGCTGCAACTTTCCATTCAACGTTGTTCGTAGACAACACACACACACACACACACACACACACACACACACACACACACACACAGGCGCGCGCGCGCACACACGTACTATACCACTACCACACCACCGCACACACACACACACACACACACACAACGCACGCACGCACGCACGCACGCACGCGCGCGCGCGCGCACACACGTACTACACCACTACCACACCACCGCACACACACACACGCACGCACGCACGCACGCACGCACACACACACACACACACTGCCACCACCCACACACCCCCACAAAGTGACGTGAGTCACAAACAGCGAGTCAAACATTTATCTGTGATTTGATGAATAATATGTTTTCCCCCTCATGTGACCTTGGCGGTGAGCTGGGTGTTAAATATTCAGTAGGTAAGAACGTCACCTGCCGGGGTCCGCGGGTGCAGACGTACGTGTTATGAAGCAATAAGTAAGTAAGAAAGAAGGTACTGGGTCCTTCCTCCATGGTAGCTATGACTAGACCACACCTCGAAGCCGGTTGTGATGATGATTGCTTTTATATAGCGCTGTTCTCCGCTCTCGAGCAGACTCACTGCGCTCGCATGTGATTCTGCATGAGTGACTAGCTTTTTATAGCGCGTTTTTGAATATCCACCGAAGTGGTGTACTAACAGCGCTGGCATGGCTGGTGCCACATGAAACTGCTGCCGTCTCGGCGCAAGTTCTGTGTACACCATACAACCATGCACCATGTCACTTCATGCAAAGCCACATATGTAAGGTGTATGTGTGTTTAGCTGTAAGTTGTAACCTGCCACCTGCACTTTTGGCAGAATGACCGGGATCTTTTACGTGCTACTGCGGTAACAGGGGGTGGAACGGATACCGAAATAAGAGTCAGCACAGAAAGTTGACCCTGGAGAAGAAATTTCTCCCGCCCCTCCTGCAGGGATTCGAACCCGCGACCTTTCAGTCACGAATCCGGCGCTCTAACCACTGAGCTATCCCGTTCCCCAGCTCTCGTCACTATTATATTTATAATTATGTGCCTAGGCCCCATCAACACCAAAGCGTTTTTCTTGCTGGGTAAAGCCTTCATCATGGACCACTCCACTCTGTCAGTCAAAAAGCACATCCTGGCCAATCAGTGCGTGTGTGTGTGTGTGTGTGTGTGTGTGTGGTGGTGTGTGTGTGTGTGTGTGTGTGTGTGTGTGTGTGTGTGTGTGTGTGTGTGTGTGTGTGTGTGTGTGTGTGTGTGTGTGTGTGTGTGCTGTTGTAACTGTTCATTGTGTGCATGTGTGTGTGAATGTGTGAGTGGGCTGGTGCTTGGTACCATGATACGTTCCTTGTACAAGTATATATTTCACATGGTAGCGCTGTTGTATTGTTGTCGTATCAGTGACAGTGACGGTGAATGAACTAACACCACGAAATATTCCATGCACTTGTTTGTTACTCGGCGAAAAAGTATTGGTCCCCATCAGTTAGTTCCCTTACGGTTGAACAAGTCTGACAGCTATAATTGTGTTTGTCCTTTACTATTAATTTTTGACTTGTCAGTTCAGTGTAGTTCTGTCTCGAATATATATATATAGTGTCAGACATGGGAAAGTTATATTTCAATGTACAGATTGAGATCCGAAGCATATTAACGGTTACAAGGAACGCTAATTTAATGTGACAATACAAAGCACGCGCGACTTTTTGGCGTAAGCCCCTTTTTCAGAGTGACAAAACAACAGTTAAACAGCGATTAATGAAACTGCACGTGCTGGTCCGGTTGCAGTTGTGGTGTGTTGAATGCCTGGAGAGTTTGGAAGAACGTTGGCACGAATGTTATACTGGCTTGTAACGTTGTTTATTCGCCCTGAGCGACCGGTCGTGATAAATCGCGCTAAAGTCCACTAGTTAACTAACTAACTAACTAACTAACTAACTAACTAACTAACTAACCAGCCAACTAACTAACTAACTAACTAACTAACTAACTAACTAGCCAGCCAACTAATTAACCAACCAGCCAACCAACCAGCTAACTAACTAACTAACTAACTAACTAACTAACTAACTAACTAACTAACTAACTAACTAACTAACTAACTAACTAACCGGCCGGCCGGCCGGCCAGCCAGCCAGCCAGCCAGCTAACTAACTAACGGACAAACAACGTGGCCAACTGCAACATCTCCAGCCGGACCCGGTGCAGGAGAAAGACAAATACTGCCAGAGAGAGACAGAGAAGGCGAACCAGTGGAACCAAACTAACCAACCAGCCCATGGGCTGTGAGCGGTCTCGTTCAGCAGAGACTCTGCTTCGGTCCTTGCTGTACGTGCGTGTACGTATAGTACGGTCGGTCTCGGCTGAACGCTATATAGCCTACTTACGAATTCACAAGCGGAGGGGTTTGGTCTGGTGGCTGGGGCGGGGACGCTGGTGGAGGAAGTGTGGCAGACATCACACCGCGCGTCATCCGCCGGAACTCCCCACGGAACAAGGAGACGCTGAAGACCCCCTGTTCCCGGCCAGGAATGCGTTTGGTGTTCTCCGCTCCGACACAGAGCGGGCCTCACCTCCTGGTGTTCTCCGCTCCGACACAGAGCGGGCCTCAACTCCTGGTGTTCTCCGCTCCGACACAGAGCGGGCCTCAACTCCTGGTGTTCTCCGCTCCGACACAGAGCGGGCCTCAACTCCTGGTGTTCTCCGCTCCGACACAGAGCGGGCCTCAACTCCTGGTGTTCTCCGCTCCGACACAGAGCGGGCCTCAACTCCTGGTGTTCTCCGCTCCGACACAGAGCGGGCCTCAACTCCTGGTGTTCTCCGCTCCGACACAGAGCGGGCCTCAACTCCTGGTGTCTTATGCTCAGGCAGTTGCGGTGAGCGTCAACTCCTGGTGTTTTCCTGGTGTTCTCCGCTCAGACACAGAGCGGGCCTCAACTCCTGGTGTCTTATGCTCAGACACAGAGCGAGCGTCAACTCCTGGTGTTTTACACTCAGGCACAGCAGTGAGCGTCAACTCCTGGTGTTTTATGCTCAGGCGATTGCGGTGAGCGTCAACTCCTGGTGTCTTATGCTCAAGCAGTTGCGGTGAGCGTCAACTCCTGGTGTTTTATGCTCAGGCAATTGCGGTGAACGTCAACTCCTGGTGTTTTATGCTCAGGCAGTTGCGGTGAGCGTCAACTCCTGGTGTTTTATGCTCAGGCAGTTGCGGTGAGCGCAATCCTGGTGTTTTTGTGCTCAGGCACGCGGTGAGGTCAACTCCCGGTCTTGGTGTATCCTCAGGCAATGGACGGTGAGCCCCGTCAACTCCTGGTATTTTATGCTCAGGCAGTTGCGGTGAGCGTCAACTCCTGGTGTTTTATGCTCAGGTACAGAGCGAGCGTCAACTCCTGGTGTTTTACACTCATGCACAGCAGTGAGCGTCAGCTCCTGGTGTCTTGTGCTCAGGCACTGCGGTGAGCGTCAACTCCTGGTGTTTTCCTGGTGTTTTCCGCTCAGACACAGAGCGAGCGTCAACTCCTGGTGTTTTACACTCAGGCACTTGCGATGAGCGTCAACTCCTGGTGTTTTATGCTCAGGCAATTGCGGTGAGCGTCAACTCCTGGTGTTTTATGCTCAGGCAATTGCGGTGAGCGTCAGCTCCTGGTGTTTTATGCTCAGGTACTGCAGTGAGCGTCAACGCCTGGCTGTTCTCCGCTCAGGCACAGGAGTGAGCGTCAGCTCCTGGTGTTTTATGCTGAAGCACTGCAGGGAGCGTCAACCCCTGGTGTTTTATGCTGAAGCACTGCAGGGAGCGTCAACCCCTGGTGTTTTATGCTGAAGCACTGCAGGGAGCGTCAGCTCCTGGTGTTTTATGCTGAAGCAGAGCAGGGAGCGTCAGCTCCTGGTGTTTTATGCTGAAGCACTGCAGGGAGCGTCAACCCCTGGTGTTTTGCGCTCAGGCACTGCGGTGAGCGTCAACTCCTGTGGTTGGCCAGGTGGCAAGTTTGGGTAGAGGTAAAAGTACATCACATGTCATTGGTCGCCAGGAGCGCTGTATCCTCAACTGCTGGGATAGAACTGAATTCCACGTGGACCGCTTGCTTGGTCACCTCCTCCTCGCGTTCTCGTCAAGCTAGCCTTTCGGAAGGAAGGATGGAAGGTGGTCAGCGGAGATGCCCCAAAGCAAACACACACACACACAGCCATAGCCACAGCCACACACAAACACACAGCCACACACACACACACACACACACACACACACACACACACACACACACACACAACACACACATCACACACACACAGAGCCCTGACAACCCGATGCCGATTTACTGTTGGACAGCGACCGGATAGGTTCTATAGCCCAGAACTGGACAGGACTGGACAAGCTGGAAAAGTATGACAGGACATCGGACTCGGCTTCTTGATGATCATGTTGCACCAAGCTGTGTCATGGCTGGATCAAACTGAGAAGAGAGACGAGAGAGAGAGCGAGAGAGAGAGAAGAAGAGAGAGAGAGAGGACCAACGAGAGAGAGAGAGAGAGAGAGAAGAGAGAGAAGAGAAGAGAGAGAGAGAGGAGAGAGAGAAGAGAGAGAGAGAGAGAGGAGAAGAAAGAGAGAGAGAGAGAAGAGACGAGAGACAAGAGAGAGAGAGGACAGAGGCAGACAGAGACAGAGACAGAGACAGACAGACAGAGAGAGGGAGAGAGAGAGAGGGGGGGGGGGGAGCGAGAGACAGAGCTAGAGACAGATAGACAGAGACAGACACACACAGAGAGCGACGTGAGTGATGGAAACAGAGACGGCAGACAGACAAACGGACAGACAGACAGACAGACAGACAGAGTCAAGTCTTGAGAATCGAACCACACCTGCAGATTTGTCACGAAATCCAGAGGATGGACTGAAACAGACGGAAGAGCTGACAAGTGAGTGACACACCTGGTCTCTCACAGGTCTTCACCTGTTTGCCCTAACAAAAAGCTTTTCCCATTCTCTTTATGATTTTGTCTTCGTTCCAGCCTCGTCGTGCTTGGCAAACGTTCTTTCGGTTTCTGAGACGTTTGCCTTAATTATATATATATATATATGTGATGATGATGAAGTGATGTTAATGTCCTCAGATGTCAGTTGACATATCAGGGACAAGCTGAGACCAATGCCGAAGCATGGTTCAATAATTCTTGACGTCCACGGAAACCAGAAGGCTCGTTAAGACGGACA
>JABMCL010000020.1:1415000-1427500 GCA_018857735.1 Alviniconcha marisindica | reverse complement strand
TGAGTGAGTCGGTCTGTGCGTACGTGTGTGTGCGTGCGAGCGGTCGTGCCGTGTGTTTGTGCATGTATGGGCTGGTGCGTGTGTGTGTGTGTGTGCATGTGTGTGTGTGTGTGTGTGGTGTGTGTGTGTGTGTGTGTGTGTGTGTGTGTGTGTGTGTGTGTGTGTGTGTGTGTGTGTGTGTGTGTGTGTGTGTGTGTGTGTGTGTGTGTGGTGCGTGCGAGCGTGCGTGCATGTATGTGTGTGTGTGTTTGCGCGCGCGTGCGCATGCATGTGTGTGTGCGTGTGTGTGCGTCTGTCAGTGTGTGTGTGTGTGTGTGAGAGAGAGAGAGAGAGAGAGAGAGAGAGAGAGAGAGAGAGAGAGAGAGAGAGAGAGAGAGAGAGAGAGTGGATTGTGTGTGTGTGTGTGTGTGTGTGTGTGTGTGTGTGTGTGTGTGTGTGTGTGTGTGTGTGTGTGCATGTGTTCAGTGTGTGTGTGTGTTTGTACATGCATGGCCAGGGGCGTGTGTGTGTGTGTGTGTGTGTAGGGGGTATCATAGTAGAAGAGAGGGTGGATGTGAGCCGAGGGATGGAGAGAGAAAGAGGATGGAGTGAGTGAGACGCAGCTAGAGAGAGAGAGACCGAAACACAGACAGACAGAGACAGACAGACAGACAGAGAAGGGGGGGGGGGGGTAAAAAGGGCGGGGGGTTGGGGGAGAGAGTATGAGAGGAAGGGAGGGAGAGAGGGGCGGCCTTTGTGTCAATACACCTTGTCGCCTCCCCCAGTCCCTCCCCATTAATTAAAACGGAAATGACTGATGAGCGAGCCGAGCCTCGAAGCCGTGCAGCGGGCAAATTCTCTGCGCCTGGCAATGCTACGTGATTTACAGCACCACTCTCACTCTCATTAGTAATTATAGTGGTTCACACACACCGTCATCATTCTCACTCTCACTAGTAATTAGTGGTTCACACACACCGTCATCACTCTCACTCTCAGTAGCAGTTAGTGGTTCACACACACACACCATCATCACCCTCACTCTCACTCGTACTGTAGCAGGTAGTGGTTCACACACACCATCATCACTCTCACAATACATTCGTACTATAGCAGTTAGTGGTTCACACACACCATCATCACTCTCACAGTACATTAGTACTATAGCAGTTAGCAGTTCACACACACCATCATCACTCTCACAGTACATTACTACTATAGCAGTTAGTGGTTCACACACACCAACATCACTCTCATTCTCATTAGTAATTAGTGGTTCACACAGACCATCATCATTCTCACTCTCATTAGTACTATAGCAGTTAGTGGTTCACACACACCATCATCACTCTCACTCTCGTTAGTAATTAGCGGTTCACACACACCATCATCATCACTCTCACAGTACATTAGTACTGTAGCACTAGCAGTCAGTGGTTCACACACACCATCATCACGCTCACTCGTACTGTAGCAGTTAGTGGTTCACACACACCCGCATCATCATTCTCACAGTACATTAGTACTGTAGCAGTCAGTGGTTCACACACACCATCATCATCATTCTCACAGTACATTAGTACTGTAGCAGTCAGTGGTTCACACACACCATCATCACTCTCACTCGTACTGTAGCAGTTAGTGGTTCACACACACCCGCATCATCATTCTCACAGTACATTAGTACTATAGCAGTTAGTGGTTCATACACACCATCACCACTCTCATTCTCATTAGTAATTAGTGGTTCACACAGACCATCATCATTCTCACTCTCATTAATACTATAGCAGTTAGTGGTTCACATACACCATCATCACTCTCATAAGTAATTAGTGGTTCACACACACCATCATCACTCTCACTCTCACAGTACATTAGTACTATAGCAGTTAGTGGTTCACACACACCATCACCACTCTCACTAGTAATTACTCTCTATAGTAGTTAGTGGTTCACACACACCATCACCACTCTCACTAGTAATTACTCTCTATAGTAGTTAGTGGTTCACACACACCATCACCACTCTCACTAGTAATTACTCTCTATAGTAGTTAGTAGTTCACACACACCATCACCACTCTCACTAGTAATTATTCTATATAGTAGTTAGTGGTTCACACACACCATCACCACTCTCACTCTCGCTCGTAATTAGCGGTTCACACACACCATCATCACTCTCAAACAGTTAACACTCTCAGCCTTGATGGTTCGTTTATATATAAAAAAATGATACACAATTATTTTCGGTCGCCCATTTTGTAAATTTATAAGAGCGGAGATAGGGTGTCTTGATGTGAACATCGCACCCCTCCCCTCCCCCCCCCCCCCCCCCCCCTTCCACCCCACCCCATCCTACCGCCTGCATCCCCAACAGCAATCATCGAAGCTAATCATGCTTCTATGTCCTGGTAAACTTCGCCACTGACCACAGGGTCAGCAGACTCTCCTTGACACGGTCTGGAAGTGACGGCAGCATGTGGCAGAGCCAATTACCACCAGCATGCTCCATTGTAGTACAACCCGTACAACAACTATCCGCACGAAAGGTATACGACGTGTACATGCATACAGGTTAATGCCGTACGCCTGTGCGCCCGTGGCTTTAATCAACAGGTTATCGGCGCAGTCGTGAAGTGATGGCAACAAAGGGCACGCCAATTACCCTCCCGGCGTACCGCCATAATGACCGTTTTGTGCTCCCATACGTCACACGTCGCTGACCATTACCAGGCCGCTCTGGCACTGACTGACTGCTACTGCCAGAGAAACCCGAGACGGACCGTCTGTGTAAAACCGGGCTGAAAGTCTGTCTGCCGTGGTTCTCTCCAGACCAGACCACGAGCGACAGCTTGACTGACGGAGTAAAAAGTCTTGATCCTACGCAGTACTAAGTAATCTTCATCAGACGCAGTACTGAGTAAAATGATCTTTTATCACACGCTGTACTAAGTAAAATTATCTTGATCACACGCAGTACTAAGTAAAATTATCTTGATCACACGCAGTACTAAGTAAAATTATCTTGATCACACGCAGTACTAAGTAAAATTATCTTCATCACACGCAGTACTAAGTAAAATTACCTTAATCACACCCAGTACTAAGTAAAATTATCTTCATCACACGCAGTACTAAGTAAAATTACCTTCATCAAACGCAGTACTAAGTACTAAGTGAAATTATCTTGATCGCACGCAATACTAAGTAAAATTACCTTCATCACACGCAGTACTAAGTAAAATTATCTTGATCACATGCAGTACCAAGTGAAATTATCTTCATCACACGCAGTACTAAGTAAAATTACCTTGATCACACGCAGTACTAAGTAAAATTATCTTCATCACACGCAGTACTAAGTAAAATTATCCCCAGCGTCAACACAGACACGGGCTTTGATCATCCTGACACACTGACAGTAGATAAACACTGACTAAGCATATAATATTGTAATATACATACACTATAATGATCCGGCAAAACTGAATTTACAATGGATCCAATTTATTCCACTCGCTGCCTATAACACGGCAAAGCAGATCGCTCGATTCACAACAGAAGCACTTCTCTCAACCGGAAGATCGAGAACTGAATTAATTCTTTTACGATCTCCAGGACCGAATGTTGACGCCTCTTACCGTAAAACTCCAAGACCCCCGCGTGTACTGTTATCTTACAATCTCCAGAACCGAGTGTTGAATTCTCTCACAATCTCAAAGACCGAGTATTCCCATTATCTTACAGTGTCCTGGACCGAATTTTGAGTTCTCTTACAATCTGCCAGACAGAATATATGTAAATATCTTACAACCTCCAGGACCGAGGGATGAATTCTCTTTCAATTTTCAAGACCGTCTGTTGAATTCTCTCACAATCTCCAAGACTGAGTGTTGAATTTTCGCACAATCTCCAAGACCGACAGTCGAATTCTCTCACAATCTCCAAGACCGATACACACACAGTGACACACACACTCCGAGCAGGGCTTTCCGGCACCTTCTTCCAAAGGACGTCGTAAACCAATGCTTGGAGTTTCACACACACACACACACACACACACACACACACACACACACACACACACACACACACACACACACACACACGTGGTCTAGCATCAACTTTCAACTCATTTTGCTGGAGAGGGTCGAAATTCAGGCTCTGTGCTGGCAGTGTGTGCCGCACGTAGTTCTTCCGACGTTGACGGCCAGTCTGGTGGTGGCCAGGCGCTAATTGACGAACGTGACTTAGGCGGTGTCGTAGTCATCAATACCCCAAGCAATGAAGGATAAGCTTATTCTCCGCAAGGCTAGTACCAAGCCACCAAGCCTGATAAGCCGATTCTTAATAAGTCAGCAGTGTAAGGGGGACGGAGGAAGTGGGGAGTAGTGGCGGGTGGGAGGAGAGAGAGGGGAGATAGTAACACTAACAGATGTGCGTGTTGATCAAAAGAGAGCAAGCCGTTTGATCCTTGCCGCGACGTGTAGTGTTGCCAGACGGTCACGAACATCGCCGACCATGCGTTACTCCACAGTGCACTATGTTGCGCCACAGCCGGTCCCAGCTTCCCTCCCTTTCATGTACAGACAAATGTGGAAGAACAGACTCAACCTGCCCCGCTCTCCCCCACGTCTGTCCCTGCTGCAGCACACTCAGTTTAACCCCGCTCTCCCCTACGTGTTCCTGCTGCTGGCACATACTGAACTGTCCCCGCTCTCCCCTACGTGTTCCTGCTGCTGGCATATATACTGAACTGTCCCCGCTCTCCCCTACGTGTTCCTGCTGCTGGCACATACTGAACTGTCCCCGCTCTCCCCTACGTGTTCCTGCTGCTGGCATATATACTGAACTGTCCCCGCTCTCCCCTACGTGTTCCTGCTGCTGGCATATATACTGAACTGTCCCCGCTCTCCCCTACGTGTTCCTGCTGCTGGCACATATTGAACTGTCCCCGCTCTCCCCTACGTGTTCCTGCTGCTGGCACATACTGAATTGTCCCCGCTCTCCCCTACGTGTTCCTGCTGCTGGCACATACTGAACTGTCCCCGCTCTCCCCTACGTGTTCCTGCTGCTGGCACATATTGAACTGTCCCCGCTCTCCACTACGTGTGTTTCTGTTGCTGCACACTCAGTCTAATCCCGCTCTCCCCTATGTGTGTCCCTGCTGCTGGCACAGCGATTGAAATGTCCGCGCTCTCCCCTGTGTGTATCCATGCTGCTGCACACTCAATCTAACCCCGCTTTCCCCTACGTGTCCATGCTGCTAGCACAGACTGAACTCTCCCGCTCTCCCCTACTTGTGTCCCTGCTGCTGGCACTGAGACTCAACTGCCCCCGCTCTCCCCTACTTGTGTCCCTGCTGCTGGCACTGAGACTCAACTGCCCCCGCTCTCCCCTACGTGTGTCCCTGCTGCTGGCAGACTCAACTGCCTCCGCTTTCCCCTACGTGTGTCCCTGCTGCTGGCAGACTCAACTGCCCCCGCTCTCCCCTACGTGTGTCCCTGCTGCTGGCAGACTCAACTGCCTCCGCTTTCCCCTACGTGTGTCCCTGCTGCTGGCAGACTCAACTGCCTCCGCTTTCCCCTACGTGTGTCCCTGCTGCTGGCAGTGGATCAGACTCAACTGCCTTCGCTCTCCCCGAGGTCTGAGGCCATAGCTGGCTGCTGACACGAACAGCACCGTCTGGCTGTCATTCACACCTTGTGTACACGGCTGAAAATGAGCTTTTGTTTCCTGTTTTGGGAGTTGGACACACTGGGATCGTAACGGCCTTATCACTTTTTAAATTATCATTAATAAATATATATATATATATATATATATATATATATATATATATATATATATATATATGTATGTATATTGGATAGATTGGGTCCATCATGGCCCTGTTTAGCATTATTATTATTATTATATCCGACATTGATTCCATCAGTTAATGAATGAACGAATGAGTGCAGTTAAATACAGAGACGCGTATCATCCCAATCAGCGAAAACAGTCAATGACAATAACGAATCGATTCAGTCAGTGAATAAGTGGATAGATCAATCAAACGATCGATAAAAAAAGCAATCATTCATCAGACATAAACAAAATTAATACAACGAAAAAGAAAAGAAAAAGCCACGTATCATTTCAACAATCAATCAATCAATCAATCAATCAATCAATCAATCAATCAAGTGGTGCTGTGTCGCCGTTAACTACACCTGGAACTCCCCAGCAGTGATTCCTGGAAATTAGTTTTCGTAAATTTATCCTTCCCCCTGCCACCTCTTCCTTTCTTTTACTTCTCCTTTATTCCAAAAATTCTGGTTGGAATTCATGCGAGTGGGACATGTACATGCATCACGTGCGCCGAGGAATAAGACAGCCAGAACTGAAGGGTCAACGCTGGGCTTTGGAGACTTTCCCGTGGTGGGCACAGATTTTTCCGTCTTCACGAATACTTGCCTTCGGCAGGGCATAAACTGCCGGATTACCAGACAGTCCGCGAGCAGACAGGATCTAAGATTAAGAAGCACCGTGTCTGAGTCAGATTTAGATGACTGTCGCCACGTTCACACTGTGACGAACAAGACAAACTTGGGGGGAGACTCGGTGTGTGTGTGTGTGTGTGTTTGTGACCGTAGAATTGAGTGTGTGTGTGTGTGTGTGTGTGTGTGTGTGTGTGTGTGTGTGTGTGTGACCGTAGAATTGAGTGTGTGTGTGTGTGTGTGTGTGTGTGTGTGTGTGTGTGTGTGTGTGTTTGTGTGTGTGTGTGTGTGTGTGTGGTGTGTGGTGTGGTGTGTGTGTGTGTGTGTGTGTGTGTGTGTGTGTGTGTGTGTGTGTGTGCCGTGTTGTGTGGGTGTGCGTGCGTGCATGTGTATGTGCGTTCGTTCGCAGTTGTGTGTGTGTGTGTTTGCACGCGCGCCTGTGTATGCCTTGTCAGTCTGTAGCTGACTGACTGATTGATGGAGCAACCAACCGGTTGTGATGGCGTGATAGACAGACTGATCAAACTGGGTGAGCCGTCAGTGAGTGAGCCAGCCAGCGAGTCAGTGGAGGAACACATAATGTATGTACTTATTATTATATATATATATAATATAGCTGAGTGAGTGAGAGAGTGAGTGAGATCATGCCAACATACCTTTCCTCTTGGAGAACAGCTTATTCCGAGTGACGGCGGCGCTGCCGTCTCCAGACCTGACCCTGCCTTTCTTCTTCTCTTTGGCTCTGGCTCCGCCGGCCCCCGAGACCTCCAGGCTCATAGGGGGACTCCTGCTCTTCGACACCGGCAGTCTGGACTGCGACATTCTGCACCGGTGATCACCCGCAGCGGTTACACTCCAAGATTTGTATAATCCCTGAGAAATCAATGAGCGGGCGGTCACTTTCACGTCACATCAATGCGTTTTGAAAGCGCTGTCTCGCGGCTGCAGTTTCCAGCGCGGACTCTTTTCGTTGTGGGTTGTGACTGCAGTCAGACGAAGGACTTGAACTCCGTGAATTAGACCCGTTTACCAGCAAGCGCGGTGTCATGGGTTAACGCGGCTTCGAAGATGAGTAAATCCGCCATGTCACGCATTTCTTGACGTTGAATTAATCCCGGCCTGTGGTCGAGCTATGGAGACTCACAGAGGATGAACTCAGTCCTCAGTGGAAGCAGTCAAAATTATAATAGGCCTCTACGTTAAAAAATACGTGAAACTGTAATCACTGATTGACGAACGATTAAACGCCGCAGTGTACAATTATAAAGTTAGTGACGCCTTCAAGTTTTGTCACACACGTTAAATGCTTCCTGTCATCAGAATTTGAAGTTCATCACTGAACACAATGTGTCAGTCACGTGTATCAGGTAGTATAATACTTTAATAGATGTCAACCAATCGTATGACCTTGATAATCAGGTAGTATAATACTTTAACAGACGGCAACCAGTCGTATGACCTTGATCATCAGGTAGTATAATACTTTAACAGACGGCAACCAGTCGTATGACCTTGATCATCAGGTAGTATAATAGTTTAATAGACGGCAACCAGTCGACATTCTACAGATTGTCCCTAATATCCTCTTTAGCATCTGATGACATTAAGCAAAATGAACTGAACTAAACTGTCCATCTTCATTCAGCATCAGTCACTGCATCTACTCAGTCTCTGTAAGTGTAACAGAACCCGCCTTTTTCCGTCCTTCAACATCAGCTTTTAGCACATGTCTTTAAATCTCTTCATATCTGTCACTAGCTTCAGTCGCGAGATTCACTTTTTCGGTTCAGTTTCCACGATCTGCGTCTGCCGAAGAGTACCTGTGTTACTGTCCGGCCTGTGGCCTGTGGTCGAGCTATGGAAATTCACAGAGGATGAACCTCTCCTCAGAAGCATGGACGGAAGGGTGGAGGCAGTAACTCTGTCAGCCACATTTCCAGTTCCAAAGACGCGAAGAAAGCGCGCTCGCTCCCTGTTGAATGGCAGTGAGAGAACCGATTTCAGCTGACCGTGAGTCCGCCCTGTGTTGTTCGGGCCGGTGGACCAAAGCAGCTGGTCAGTCACCGCACGCTGTGTGGTCACGCAATCCCGCCCAGTGCGCCCGGCCGGAGCGAATGAATGAATGGACGGAGCGGTGGAGGCAGTGACCATCTGCTGGAGGCACGCTACGAGTCGTCTCCGCGTCACTCGAGTGTGGAGATTGTTTTGGCTACGACAAGCCTCGCTTCATCGAACAGCACGTCAGTCCGTCCAGCGAGAGTGTGTGGAGATTGTTTTGGCTACGGCAGGAGTCGCTTCATCAAGCACACATCACTCAGTTCAGCAAGCACGTACAACACCGATGATAAAAACTTACAGTCCCTCCCTGACGTAAAGCTTCATGTTTACTTACTGTCACGTATCAGTTCTAACGTGACTGACTGGCTACGCTTACTGTGTCGTCTGTACCGAGAAGTTTAGCCTGGACAACACGCTGTCTTCCGTCAGCTCCACTTGACAAACGAACGGAAGACATCAGCACCATACGTTCCATCGCTGAGAAGTGTCCGTGTAGTGGGGAGCGTTCATTCAGCTTTCCCGGCGCGACTGACGACAGGCAGGTAAACGACTCCAGTCTTTCCGTTCACAGAAACATGAACGGCTAATGGCAGACAGTCGACTTCGAGCCTCCCAAACACCGAGCATACGCGGCCTGTAATCGAGAGAACGGAACCTGCAAGCCGAGACAGTAGATGAGAATTAAGGTCTCTCCGCTGCAAGTGTCGCATTCGGTGCTGTAAATATAATTATTAGTCTCTGGGAATTAATTCACCAAGCCACGGTCGTAGCGGCGTGCCAGTGGCCGAGTTTCTTCATGAATCCGACCCATCCCACGGTCCCTGATCCTAGTGTAGTGTCTCTGCCCTGATCTCTCAGCTGCCTGTGTAATCTTCTCCTCGTGTCCGGTGCTATTGTGTTCGCGTGCTGACCCTTGACTGTCGGTCACTACGTGTCAAGTCATCAGCGGTCGCCTCGTCGGCACCGTGGCAACCATCGTGTACTAAGCCTATCGCCAGCTGCAGAAACAATGGACCACACACACAGACACAGACACACGCTCACTGACCAAGTCCACTCTGCCGTGAACGTGAACAGCCGCACCGTCGGTCAACACTTGCATGTAAACAGCTTTCACTTACTTACGTTATATGTGGCCAAGATTAGGTTGCAGGTTGCTTGATCAGACAGGCCTCGGCGCACAACTCCGGATAAGACGACCACTTAGACAGGCCTCGGTGCACAACATCGGATAAGACGACCACTGACGCAGGCCTCGCCGCCTAACACCGGATAAGACGATCACTGACGCAGGCGTCGGTGCACAACATCGGATAAGACGATCACTGACGCAGGCCTCGCCGCGCAACATCGGATAAGACGACCACTGACTCAGGCCTCGCCGCATAACACGAGACAGGGTGACCAACGATGGAGATCTCGGTGCACAACACCAGCAAAGTTGACCAGGCAAGTCCGCACAGCGCATGCAGACACCAAAGTATCGACCATCGATGTCAGTGACTCCTTGCTGCACGCTATCGTTGCCGGCTGAGGTACTGATTAAGGTATTTACGACACAGTTGCGCCACGGCGATAAACTCGAGGGCGAGTTTTCCACTTTGCAGCCACGAAAGAAGCAAGCGCTGAACGTCCACCCGGTCCCACTTGGCACTGACACTGTCACCCTAGGACCACAACCCGACAGCGACAATAGGCCCACGAATCCGGCAAACAGCTAGCCTGCTGTGACATAGGCGGCCACATCTAGAGTTTCTTCTCGGGCTTCACGGTGTAACTGCTGTACGACTGAGGCAGTTGCGTCTGAACAATAAATCGCCAGGGGCAGTCATGGCAGGCCCAGCATTGCTTTAGTCAATGGATTGTCTGACACGACTACAGTCATGGCGAGCCCAGCATTGCTTTAGTCAATGGATTGTCTGACACGACTCTTGCCGCTACAGATGTGTACATGCATTCACGAAAAACAGCAAATCTGGCCAGCGAATGTAGAAGTATTTAAATTTGCCACACACTTATGGATAGGCTGTGTGTGTGTGTGTGTGTGTGTGTGTGTGTGTGTGTGTGTGTGTGTGTGTGTTGTTGAACCACACGTCTCACGGTTGCAGTGTCACTTGACTGTGGTTATTGTCTTGGCGTCACAGCCAGTCCTCACACGTACGATTGGCAAACGATCAAGCAGGGCTGAGCGACACCTCCCCGTCTTCCATGTCCACTGAACTGAGCACGTTGGTGTACTGGTTGAAGTGTTGCTTTACGTCCACAGAAACCGTAGGTGTATTAGGGACGGGAGCCCAGGACGTCCACCTCGACTTTCACACAGCTCCTGAGCTCTGACCTTTGACGTACTGGACATACGCTGACTGATGAACTGAGTCACGAATAATGATCAGAACTGGACACGTTCCAGCACGTGCTCATGCAGTCACGCGTTCCTACACTTTGATGAAGCGTTGGTCGTGACTGTGCAGACCTACTCCCATAAACAGAATGTTTATCTCTACTTGGCTGAAGTGGCATTGGTTTCCTGATCTAGAAAGATTTGTCAATGAGAAGCCGATATATCGAAGTCCCCCTCCGAGTAAACCGCCTGTGCACAGTCTCTCCGATACGACCGCTCCACGACCTCAACTAGAAGAATCACAAGAATGTAAGAGTTCTAGAACTTCTGTGATCGCAGTTACGAAGACCAACAAGGTTGTAACGGTTCTAAAATCTCTTTAGTCTTAAACCGCAAATCAGTTTCTACCGAAATGAACGTCGGTAGCTATAAGATGGCCCCCGAACAGTCTTCCTCTATGCTCTTAGGGTAAACAAAAAATACGTACCAGGGTTGTTCCGGGGCCTTTTCTTCTTCTGTATTGCAGCCAACTTCCTAGATTGGAGGGCTATGTCGCTTTGATAAGTTGGGGTGAGGAGGTGGGGTGTGGGGGCGGTTGTGCAGGTAAAAATCTGTTTCCATATGATTATTCAAGACATCGAATCCTCTTTGCTTGTGTGGCTATTCAAAATACCTAAGTGTGTTTGGCCTGTTCGGTCGAGTGCCTGTACAAGGTAGTCCAACCCTTGGTCATTTACTCTCGTATGATTGTTCAAGTCATCCGAGCCTCTTTGGTTGTTTTACTGCTCAAAACAGCCAAATCTCCTTGATCAGAATTATTACTCGTATGGTCAGGTAAGGCACCCAGGTTTCAAGCCTCTTTGGTCACGAGTGCAAAGTAGCCAATTAAACCTCTTTGGTCATATGACTCATATCGTTATTGAAGACACCCAGGTTTTCAAAGCCTCTTTGTTCGTTCAAAGTAGCCAATTAAACCATTTTGTCATATGATTTGTATGGCTGCTCCTGGCCTCCAAATCCCTGGGTGCTCAAGGACACTTTCTAGCTCAGAGGTGCTCAACACTCTTTCTAGCTCAGTGTTGCTCAACACTCTAGCTCAGAGGTGCTCAAGGACACTTTCTAGCTCAGTGGTGCTCAACACTCTTTCTAGGTCAGTGGTGCTCAACACTCTTTCTCGCGTAGTGGTGCTCAAAGACTCTAGCTCAGTGGTGCTCAAAGACACTTTCTAGCTCAGTGGTGCTCAAAGACTTTTTAGCGTTGTGGTGCTCAAACACCCTTTGTAGCTCAGTGGTACTCAAAGACTCTTTCTAGCTCAGTGGTGCTCAAAGACTTTCAAGCTCAGTGGAGCTCCCAGTGGTGTTCAAAGACTCTTTCTAGCTCAGTGGTGCTCAAAGACACTTTCTAGCTCAGTGGAACTCAACACTCTTTCTAGCTCAGTGGTGCTCAAAGACACTTTCTAGCTCAGTGGAACTCAACACTCTTTCTAGCTCAGTGGTGCTCAAAGACACGTTCTAGCTGATTGGTGCTCAAAGACACTTTCTAGCTGATTGGTGCTCAAAGACACTTTCTAGCTGATTGGTGCTCAAAGACACTTTCTAGCTGATTGGTGCTCAAAGACACGTGGTGTGATGCAG
>JABMCL010000020.1:1402500-1410000 GCA_018857735.1 Alviniconcha marisindica | reverse complement strand
GCACAGAGCAAAAATAACTGTGCCAACGACAAACAGATGGAAAGCCAGATTTTCCATAACTAACTCTAAACTAACCCCTCACTAACCCGGCTTCCATCTAGAAAAACAAAGGCTGCAGACTGATAAAGCAAAACGCTAATCAGGACTACCGATGACAAAGCATCGGGATGTAAACCAAATGCAGAAAGACAAGAGAAATACAAAATGGCTGCCCTAATCAGGCAAGCTAACAAGCGGGTACGAAATGGCCAATAAACCAAAGATAAAAAAGAAAAGAACGCATCGTGAAAAAGAAGGTAAAAGAGAGAGAAAACAACAATAACACTTTCCGAAAAGGAAAAAGGAGGCAATAATGTCCCGCGATAACGGGACAAAGGCTGGAACACATAATCCGTGTACACGATACAACCCACTTAGCAGTGACAAACGGCAGGGCAACAGACGCTCACGAACTACCCCACACAAACAAAGAATGAGAGGTCTCGTTAAACATCGAGACTACCCCCTCACCCCGTACATCGTAAATAACGATTAACTCCAGAAACAAAAGGGCAAGCCAAGAGAAAAAACGGTGAATGGCAAGAACCGGTAACTAAACCCAACCCAAACCCTAACCAGGGAGGCCACGAAATCGCTAGTCTATTGAACTAGAACGAACAAAACTTTTTTATTTTTACATATGATGAAGCAAACAAGGATAATTGGGAAAATAAATAAAACACCCAATAAAAGGCAGGCTCCCCGATGAGGTCTAACCTGTTGTGAAAGCTAGAGAAACAGAACGAAAAAGACTGAAACGCCACGCACCTAACAAGGTTTGAGAAGATGAAATAACAAGGAGGAAATAAACAAAGGCCCAACTACTGACAATGGCGTCGGAGCTTCATCCTTGGAATTCGAACTGGAATTTTTTCAAAATCGGTTACCCTGTGGCTACTAGCCATTTTGCAGCGACTCCCCAGAGTGACGTAGTGGCATGATTTTCAGCGTTATGGGACTTTCGGTACGACAGAAAATGACTTTTTCGTGCATTTATAACCCTCAGATCACAATTTCACCTACATCATTGTTCTCAGCGGACTTTAACGGAAATCGTGTCAAAAATCACCCCCAACCTTGGACTTGTCCTTTAATATGCATCTAGGGGGAAAACGACTTGTCCTTTAATATGCATCTAGGGGAAAAACGATTGTCTTCAACTTTGGAGATTAAAAGAATATTATATATTAAAACAAAAATTAATCAGGTCTCTGAAGTGGGGAATCGGTGTTATTGTCATCGACGGAAACCAGTCCGACGGAAACGAAACCAGTCCGACGGAAACCAGTCCGATGGAAACGAAACCAGTCCGAAGGAAACCAGTCCGACGGAAACCAGTCCGACGGAAACGAAACCAGTCCGACGGAAACCAGTCCGACGGAAACGAAACCAGTCCGACGGAAACCAGTCCGACGGAAACGAAACCAGTCCGACGGAAACCAGTCCGACGGAATTCAGTCCGACGAGTACTACCAGTGAAAAAGACAACCAGATACATTTCGGCCGCTCATTGCATCATTTTGTGTGTGTGTGTGTGTGTGTGTGTGTGTGTGTGTGTGTGTGTGTGTGTGTGTGTGTGTGTGTGTGTGTGTGTGTGTGTGTGTGTGTGTGTGTGTGTGAGCGTGTGTGTGTGTGGCGTGGTGTGGGGTGTGTGTGTGTGTGTGTGTGTGTGTGTGTGTGTGTGTGTGTGTGTGTCTTTTGACAAACGATGAGTCAGTTCAAGGCAGCAAAGGTGAAGGAAAGCGCTATCGATCACTGGAACCGCTGCTTCAGGCTACTGACGCAGGCCTGATTTTTCTACACCCGCGGATCAATGGGTATCTCGACCATTCACGCGTCAGCGAACAGGAGAGGTATTGGGATGAGGAGCTCAGTGGTGAAGCCTACAGAGCTCAGAAGCCTATAGCTACCACTCAGTGTGTGGGTTTTGTTTCCAGCGGTCTCTGTTAGCCAAGTGGTGATTCTGTTACCGGTGTCAGCAGTCGATCGCAAAGCTGATGCTAGCCGGGAGAGGGTTTTTATCCCGCTAAATGTTGTCACACTGAGTATGCTCTCTCTCTCTCTCTCCCTCTCTGGCGCGCGCGTGTGTGTGAGTTCGTGCGTGCGTGCGTGCGCGCGTGCGTGTGTGTGCGTGCGTGCGTGCGTGCGTGCCTGTGAGTGTGTGTGCGTGCGTGCGTGCGTGCGTGCGAGTGTGTGTGTGTGTGTGTGTGTGTGTGTGTGTGTGTGTGTGTGTGTGTGTGTGTGTGTGTGTGTGTGTGTGTGTGTGTGTGTGTGTGTGTGTGTGTGTGTGTGTGTGTGTGTGTGTGTAGTGTAATAGGGCCCATGTGTATGTGGGGGAGGGTGGAGGGGTAGTGTGTGTATGTGGATATTTATAGGCCTATGTGGAGGCGGCCGAAGACGACAGAGCAAGATAGAACAAGATCAAAACATTAAAAAGATTAAAAAGAACAAGATCAGAACTCACATGAGGTTAAATAGAACAAGATCAAAACACACATGAGGTTAAATAGAACAAGATCAAAACACAGAAGAGGTTAAATAGAACAAGATCAAAACACAGGAGAGGTTAAAAAGAACAAGATCAAAACACACAAGAGGTTAAACACAACAAGATCAAAACACACAAGAGGTTAAACACAACAAGATCAAAAACACACAACGGGTTCGGTTAAAAAGACCAAGATAAAAAAAAAAACGCAAGAGGTTAAAAGGGCCTCATGCTGGCATTCTTCACCAAACCTCAGCAACAACCTCTGCGACAAAAACCAGCTTTCATCCATATCGTCGTTTGTTAGATAGTGTACTATCTGTCTGTCCCTGGCTTGAAAAAATGTGCTGGCTTGAAAAGGTGAACATATGTTTTGTATTGTCCGATTAAAACACTGTTCTTTTTAACCCTCTTCCGTGTTTTGATTTTATTTCACCCCTGATCGCGATATGATCTTCACGGCTGCCCGCGCTTGAAACTGTCGAGTATCAATCGCCATCATCACTTTTGTTGGCAGTCGGCGTTGTTTGCTCTGCTGTCGTTGCGGCGTCGCTTTCATTTGGCGTGTCAGGTTTGGATCAAACTGAACCACACCCACAGTCAACACACTGCTTAATTTTTAAAGGGGAACCTTATCGAGGACGCAAGTGGAGCTGAAAAGGTAGAAAATGCGCAAATATTTTCATCTGTATGCTTCGTTTTCTTACTCTATCAATATTTAAATACATTGTTGTTGTTTTTCTCCAATTTTATGTCTTACGGCCGGTTCGCTCTGTATAAATGCAGAGCAGAAGTCTGGCTCGTGACGTGTTCGAGACTTTTACGCCACATACGGCGGCCTTGTTTATGACGTCACTGATTCAGACTGCTGGGCACAAAACGGCAGCATTCACAGTCGTTTTTTGTTGTTGTTCGTGTGTGTGTGTGTGTGTGTGTGTGTGTTCTGTGTGTGTGTGTGTGTGTGTGTGTGTGTGTGTGTGTGTGTGTGTGTGTGTGTGTGTGATTGTTTTATATATTTTGTTTTGTTTTTTGTTGCGACTTTTAAACGTTGATTTTGAACAAACAGAACGAGAAATCGAACGGGGTGGGGGGTGGGGGGGGGGGGGGGGGGTGTAGAGGTATTGGGTGTGTGTGTGTTTGTGGTGTGTGTGTGTGTGTGTGTGTGTGTGTGTGTGTGTGTCGTGCGTGTGTGTGTGTGGTGTGTGTGTGTGTTGTGTTGTTTTGTCAAGTTCTTGTAAGCTGTTTCGCTGTTGCGTAGTAGTAATGCGTTTACATAATGGGTTTTTTGGGGGGCGTAAAAAACAAACAAACACCAAGTTACCCACTTACTCGTAAGAAATTGATTTCTGCACGTTGCTGTACCACGTAGGGCAGTAAATCAGCGACAAAGTACACGGCCGCCGGCAAGTTAGCGCAGCAGCCTCTATCAACGGCCCTGACGCCTTTTCAGGGAGTGAGCCGGTTTGGCCTAGCGGTAAGGCGTTAGGTTGGTAAGCGGAAGGACCTCGGTTCGATACCGCTTCGGCTCTCCTTTCTCTTCAAAAAGGTTGTGGTTTGTGAACACTGTCTTGTGACTTTGTCCATCACTTCCTACTGAAACATTAAAATGGCTCTCATCGCTGCCCATCTTAATGCAGAAGTCATTCTGGTGGTGACAGTGTAGCGACAGGTATATAATCTCCCTCTTCCCCCACCTCCATACCCCCTTCCCCCCCTTCTCCCCGTCCCTAATAAGCCGTACGGTTTCTGTGGACGTTAAGCACCATGTTTACTTTTCAGGGACACGGGGGAAATCCTCAATCGCCCGACAGTACCTCAAAGGGCTCAGTCTGACCTAACGGTGGATTCCCGTTGGGCTCATTGCTTTAAACAATTTTTTTATTCATTCATCGTAATCATAAGCTCAACAAATAAGTACAGGAAACACAAAAGCAATATGCTTATTTGAGTGTTACCTATAGATAAAATGATAATCACACAGACATTTACGATGGCAAGATGGCAAATTGTTGTCAAAACGTCAGAGGCAACAAAACCAACAAAGACCAAAATGACAACAAAAAACAAACAAACAAAAGCAAACAAAACAAAAGCAAAACAATAACAACAAAACGGGAGGAGGGGGTGGGGGTTAAAAAAGCAAATAACTAACCGAATGGTCTAGTAATGTTGTCATAATTATTGATCTGAGAGAGAGAGAAGGAGAGGATTAAAACGTGTACTTCTTCGCTTGTATCATAAACAAATTTTGGCAGACTTTTACAGATTTACAAGCGGTCGGTTTGGCGCAAAAAGTCGTGGACTATAGCAAATATTTTCTTATTAGTTTCTAAATGTAGCTGGTCGTTTCCAAACAGAAGTGTATTGATATTTCTTTCATTCTCATCTAGTTGGGCTCATTCGCACTTGTTATCGATCGCAGAACGTACTGAAAGGAAGAGGTTCGTCCGAAGGCTACATTCTCGCGACTCTTTATCCGTATCGATCACCGGCAGTTTGGAAACCCTGAGGCCAATGTGCAGACTGTCTCTGTCTCTCAGTCGTCGCCAAAGGCTGCGAGTGGCACCTGCCGATGTTGTGGAACTCGGATCCTAGCTGTACGCGTCACCGTTGTTCACTCCCGAGACTGCTACGCTAGTGTGCTGCATTGTCGTCGTCGTTGTTGTTATTACTGATGTGGTAGTTGTTGTTGGTGGTGGTGGTGGTGTGGTAGTTGCTGTTGTTGTAGTGGTTGGTGTAGTAGTTGTTGCTATAAAAAGTTGTGGATGTAGTTGTTGGTATTGTTGTTGTAAGTACCAGCATTAGCTGTTGTTGTGGATTGTGATGACAGTGAACTGATGATGATTGAGAATATGTAAAGATTGTTTTTGTTTTTAACCCCTTCACTGCCATGATGTCATTTGAAAGCGACCCATAAAAGTGCGAAATCTGAAACATTTAAGCCTTTTTGTCTTCTTGCTCATACTGGCACGTGAAAGGATTTTCCTCAAAACTGAAAACAGATGTTATAGGACCGGAAAGTATACTGTTTGCAGGCGCGACCGTGCGTCATTCAGCCCGGAAATTGTACGTGCTGGGGCAGTGAAGGGGTTAAAGTCCGTATATATATATATATATATATATATATATACGAACACGTCAAGCTCTATACGCATCATGTTTTCAACACACACACAAAACCACACACACACACACACACACACACACACAACACAAACACAACACACACTAGAGACAAACCAAATGAAAACTGGACAGCAACAAACACGCAAGCTGTTCTGACTCCCAAAGGCCATCAATTAAAGATGGTAGATTGGCAGCCCGACAAAGCGCTGAGGGGGCCTTTTGTTCTGACTTTCTCCGCCCGGCAAGCGAATAAACAGGGACTTGGGGTCAGCCGAGAGGGGCCATTGCCGCCCTGTGCTGGACAGCTGCGCTTCTCGCCGTCCTGGGGTGCCGTTGCCTAACTACCGCTTCTCCCGTCCTGGGGTGCCGTTCTAAACTACCGCTTCTCCCGTCCTGGGGTGCCGTTCTAAACTACCGCTTCTCCCGTCCTGGGGTGACGTTCTAACCTACCGCTTCTCCCGTCCTGGGGTGACGTTCTAAACTACCGCTTCTCCCGTCCTGGGGTGACGTTCTAAACTACCGCTTCTCCCGTCCTGGGGTGACGTTCAAAACCTACCGCTTCTCCCGTCCTGGGGTGCCGTTCTAAACTACCGCTTCTCCCGTCCTGGGGTGACGTTCTAACCTACCGCTTCTCCCGTCCTGGGGTGACGTTCTAAACTACCGCTTCTCCCGTCCTGGGGTGCCGTTCTAACCTACCGCCACTGAAACCCTTCTAAACTACCGCCACTGAAACCCTTCTAAACTACCGCCACTGAAACCCTTCAAAACTACCGCTCCCCCTTGGGGAGAACCCCTTTTTTAAACTACCGCCACTGAAACCCTTCTAAACTCCCCCACTGAAACCCTTCTAAACTACCGCCACTGAAACCCTTCTAAACTACCACTGAAACCCTTCTAAACTACCGCCACTGAAACCCTTCTAAACTACCACTGAAACCCTTCTAAACTACCGCCACTGAAACCCTTCTAAACTACCACTGAAAACCTTCTAAGCTACCGCCACTGAAACCCTTCTAAACTACCGCCACTGACACCCTTCAAAACTACCGCCACTGAAACCCTTCTAAACTACCACTGAAAACCTTCTAAAGCTACCGCCACTGAAACCCGTTCTAAACTACCGCCACTGAAACCCTTCTAAACTACCCCACTGAAACCCTTCTAAACTACCGCCACTAAAACCCCGTTCTAAACTCCCGCCACTGAAACCCTTCTAAACTACCCCACTGAAACCTTCTAAACTACCCCACTGAAACCCTTCTAAACTACCCCACTGAAACCCTTCTAAACTACCACTGAAACCCTTCTAAACTACCGCCACTGAAACCCTTCTAAACTACCACTGAAACCCTTCTAAACTACCGCC
This sequence comes from Alviniconcha marisindica, assembly GCA_018857735.1. Lineage (NCBI taxonomy): Eukaryota > Metazoa > Mollusca > Gastropoda > Provannidae > Alviniconcha > Alviniconcha marisindica. The sequence goes on along the minus strand of JABMCL010000020.1, from coordinate 1,402,981 downwards.
ACTGAAACCCTTCTAAACTACCGCCACTGAAACCCTTCTAAACTACCGCCACTGAAAACGTTCTACTAAAATCTAACGCCACGAAAATGATGCGAAATAAAACGAAAATATTCATATTAGCCATACTGACCTTATGATGTTTGTTGTAAGGCCACGGTCACAGTCTCCACACTGACAGTCACCTAGCGAGGCAGTCCGGCCACGATACACTGAAAATTAAGACACTGAGCCGGGTCTCCAACACAGCACTGAGTTGCAGGTATAATCGTGCACGTGCAACTTGCACGGCATGCCGGCGAGGGCCTTAGATGCCTCTGTGCACGACACTCGGTCTATTGATCATCTTGCGTCGCCTCTGGGCGGGGAGGCAAGGTTCACGGTCACCAGTAGTACACACTGACAGCGTTGCGGCTCTCACCTCAGTCTATAAACGTGCATAGACTGTATCGTGGCAGCGGCGCTGGTGGTGGTGGCGGCGCCG
>JABMCL010000020.1:1377500-1397500 GCA_018857735.1 Alviniconcha marisindica | reverse complement strand
TCAACAGCAGTGCAACGGACATTGTCCTTGTGACTCTGCCCAGCACGGCAGTTGAAACAGCAATTGCGCAGTGCACTAGTCGCTGGGCAATGGCGAGGGGACACCGCCTTAACACTTCCATTGTTCCGGCGGCGGTCCACGGTCTCTCCGGTCTTTTTCTTGTCCCTAATCTGTCAACCGACATCCGAGGACATTAAGCAACACAACAACAGCAGGTTGCAGACACGTGTAGTAAGTCCGTATGGGTCTTGTATTTGTGAGACATGTTAAGTGTAGTCATTAACCAAAATTTTAGGATTTTTTCTATCTCGATTAAAATTTGGTTGACTGGGCGTAAAACACTTTGCTTTCTTGGTGCTTTACGTCCACGGAGGCGAGATGGCCTATTAGGGACGGGGACAGAGTGGGAAGGGGACGACAGAGTGAAGGCTCGACCGCGGAAACCGCCCGAAAAAGACCGGAGAGACCGTGGACCGCCGCCAGAACAATGGAAGTGTTAAAGGACAAGTCCAAGGTTTGGGGTGATTTTTGACACGATTTCCGTTACAGTTCGCTGAGAACAATGTTGTAGGTGAAATTTTATTTTCCCAATTTATCCTTGTTTGTTTCATCATATGTAAAAATGAAAAAGTTTTGTTCGTTCTATTTCAATAGACTAGCGATTTCGTGGCCTCCCTGTGTTAGGGTTTGGGATTGGGCTGGTTACCGGTTCTTGCCATTCAATGTTTTTTCTCTTGGCTTGCCCTTTGTTTCTCGAGTTATATCGTTCATTTACGATGTACGAGTGAGGGGGGTGGTCTCGATGTTTAACGAGACCTCTCATTCTTTGTTTTTGTGGGGTAGTTCGTGAGCGTCTGTTGCCCTGCCGTGTTGTCACTGCTAAGTGGGTTGTATCGTGTACTGACACGTATTACGTGTATCCAGCCTTTGTCCCGTTGCTCGCTAACATTACTTGCCTCCTCTTTCTTTTCAGAAAGTGTTGTTGTTTGTTTTTCTCTCTTTTCCTCTTCTTTTCCACCATGCGTTCTTTTTTCTTTTTTTATATCTTCTGGTTTATTGGCCATTTCGTACCCGCTTGTTAGCTTGCCTGATTAGGGCAGCCATTTTGTATTTCTCTTGTCATCTGCATTTGTTTACATCCCGATGCTTTGTCATCGGTAGTCCTGATTAGCGTTTTGCTTTGTCAGTCTGCAGCCTTTGTTTTTCTAGATGGAAGCCGGGTTAGTGAGGGGGTTAGTTTAGAGTTAGTTATGGTTAGTTTAGCTTTCCATCTGTTTGTCGTCGGCACAGTTATTTTTGCACTGTTCTCTTATGACTGTAGTCGTCCACTCCTTTGTTGCAGACAGTACTCTATTAGACTCTTGTGATTTGGTGGCTTTTTTGTTGTTGTTTTTTCCCACCTTATGCTTGCAGGTAGGCAACCGTTTGGGGTTTTGAGGTGGTTTCAGCTGTTTTGTTTCTTTCATTTGGTGTCAGCTGTTTGCTTTCCTGAGTAGGGCAGCCATTTTTCGTTTGCCACCAGCATTTGTGGTTTGGTCTTTCTTTCTTTGCCACAGGCATTTGTGGTCTGTTCTTTCTTTCCGACTTTGCCACAGGCATTTGTGTACAGTCTCTTTCTTTCACGGCCTTTTCTGCCGTAGGCATTCGTATTAGACTTTTTGTCTTTGCCTTGTTAGCGCTTGTTTCAGGGTATCAGTGTATCTCTTTTTCCAAGTCGGTTACCCTGTGGACAGCCCTACAAATTCCGCTTTGAAGCAAACCCCATTTGGTATTCCGCCATAAAGTTTGCGAAATCGCACTCAGCGAAGTGCTCGCTACACAAATGGGCGTGACTGAGGCGCAGCATCAAAGTCAGCTCGTTTGAATTGTACAAATTTGACCCAATTTTCGCCTCACAGCGGATCGATTCCGCGGGAACTTGTGCATAGTCATGCTTTGGGTTACTTGTGAGTTGTTACAGTTTGCTGCAAACAGTAGGCCGGCATGGTTAGAGCTTTTTGTCGACCACACGCATACACATTCAATGAACAATCTAAGATGGAAACCGCACTGACTCCCCAGACTGACGTCACTTCCGACAAAGTCACGTGACTGATGGAGAATTGGAGACAGCAGTCTCGGCCAGCCTACAAGAAATAAAATCGATTAAAAACCAACATAAACATTTTTCTTTATTTTTTATTTCATTAAATCTCAAACTAGTGAATCATTTGTCAATCATTTCGATGGTCATTTTGCATACTTAAAAACCTTGGACTTTTCCTTTAAGGCGGTGTCCCCTCGCCATTGCCCAGCGACTTTTGCACTGCGCAATTGCTGTTTCAATTGCTGTGTCTGGGCAGAGTCGCAAAGACAATGTCCGTTGTACTGCTGTTGACGAACAACTTGGACAAGTCAAGCAAAGGAAGTCCAGCTCTCTTAGCCCAGCTTCACCTCCCTACTCATGATCTCTTCTGGGCTAAGTTGAGGGTCCAGCTCCACCTTCCTCCTCTAAGATCTCTTGATCTTTTGATCTCGCCTGGAACCCTGCGTAAAACACCAAGTTACTTACTGGATGTAGTCTGTGTTTCATTGAGTTTGTTCAGCGCTTTTAGCCGCGAGGTATGCGCTTTACAAATTTCCATTATTATTATTATTATTATTATATTCAGCTGACACGAAAAACCAGTCTGTAAACTATGCAGACATCTTATACTTATCACCCACTGTTTGTTCGTCGTAGTTTCATTTTTCGCATTGCTTATCACCTCGTCTTGAGAAGTGATATAATAATAATAATGTACATTTATCATGCGCTCATCAACGCCCTGAGCGCTCACGTGACACATATTAACTTAAATATGATATTCTATACACATGTAGAGCATAGTCCTACCAAAACAATTTATATAAAGTATTATACAAAAACAAATAATTCCTTTTTAAAAACGCAGTACAACCTGTACACACACAAAACCACACACACACACACACACACACCATCACTACACACACACATCCTCTCTCCTCTCTCTCTCTCTCCTCCTCACACACACACACACACACACACACACACACAACACACACACACACACACACACACACACACCACACACACACACACACACACCCACACACACACACACACACACACACACACACACACAGACACGAACTGGTATATATAGTTAGATGGAAATACTGGAAATAGAGGAAGGTTTTCAGTTTGGCTTTAAAAGATGACAGGGTTGAGCAGTGTCTAAGGTCTTGTGGGAGTGAATTCCAAATGTGGGGTCCAAAGCAAGAGAAGGCGCGAAAGCCATGAGTCTTGCGTTTGTATTGTTGGATTTCCAGCATGCGGGTGTTAGAAGAAGAGCGTAGTGTACGAGACAGAGCCGTAGACATGCAGCAGTTCAGAGAGGTAAGCAGGACCAGAACCACCTATAGCATTGAAACACATACAAGCGACTTTATACTTAATACGTTCTGAAATGGGAAGCCAGTGCAGTTTTTCCAGGAGAGGTGTTGAGTGGTGGTGACGGAGTGCCAAGAGAACAAGTCTTGCAGCAAAGTTCTGAATTTTCTGGAGAGGTTGGATGACAGAATTAGGTGTACCCATGAGGAGACAGTTGCAGTAGTCAAGCCGTGAGAGGATATAGGAAGTAACAAGTCTTGGTTGCGTATTCAGTGAGAAACCTGCGGATTGAACTAATGCGTTTAAGCTCGAAATAAGCAGTTTGGCAGATTTTTATGACGTGTTCTTCATGGACAGTTTTGAGTCAAGAATGAATCCAAGGTTCCTGACAGAATCAGAAAAGGGGGATGTTGTGAGAGCCAAGAGTAATCGAATCAGGGAAGGAAACTGTAGAAGGTTTCAAGGAAGACGAAAAGGGAAAGGGAAGAGCTTCTGTTTTGTCGTCGTTCAGTTTGAGATGATTTTCCGTCATCCATGTTTTTATGTCGTCTGTGCATGCATTGAGTTCTTTGATGAGTTTGGTCACTTCACTGAGAGGAGCGGATTTCTGGAGCTGTGTGTCATCTGCGAAAAGCTGATGGTTTACAGAGTGGTTAGTTATGATATCGGAGAGAGGCGTAGTGTACAAGACGAAGAGAATGGGCCCCAATACTGAGCCCTGAGGCACACCGTACATGAGCTGTGATGGTGACGAAAACGAGTTATTGACCGAAGTGGACTGATATCTGTCTGAGAGGTATGACTGAAACCATTGGAGTGTAGTAGACTGAATGCCAAAAACAGAGTTCAGGCGGGAGAGGAGAATTTGGTGGTCAATAGTGTCAAAAGCGGCAGAAAGATCCAACAAAAGAACAGAAATGTTGTCATTGTCTAGAGCGGAGAGAATATCGTTTACAACACGTAACAAAACGGTCTTTGTGCTGTGTCTTGCTCGATAGGCTGACTGAAAGGGATTGCTGAGGTTATTTTCTTGGAGATGGGAGAGAAGTTTGTGGAGAACGACTTTTTCAAGGATTTTGGACAGAAATGGAAGGTTAGAAACGGGACGGTAGTTTTTCAAAAGATTTTTGTCAAGTGATGGCTTTTTCAACAGAGGTTTGACGACGGCTATCTTCAGATCACGTGGTACAATGCCAGTGGTAAGAGATGTGTTGATGATGTTCGTGATGGTCGGCAAGAGGATGTCAAGGTTTTCATAAAGAAGCGTGGTGGGAATGGGATCAATTTCACAAAACTTGGCAGATGCACTGTTTATTATTTTTAAGACAAATTCATCAGTGACAGGCTCAAAAGTTAGCAAGGGATTTCCAGCAAAAGACGTATCAGGGCAAGCAGTTGGGTTTGGAGGAGGAAAATTGTTTCTGATGGAGCGGGTTTTTGTCAGTGAAGTAATCAGAAAAGACATTCGGAAGGTCGTCAGAGTCAAATGTTGAAGGAAGAGGTGAAGATCTGCTTTTGCCGAGGATGGTGTTGAAGTTCTGAAAGAGCTGTTTACAGGTTGTGCTAGACTGAAGCTTAGCAGAATAGTAGGCTTGTTTGGCTTTATCTACAAGGTTTGTTACTTTCTGTTTAATGGAGTCGTATATCTGTTTGTGGACGGTGAGCTTAGATTTGAGCCATCGTCTCTCCGCCTGCCGACGCTCCCGTTTCAGCTCACAGAACTGCTCCGCAATACTGCTGAACCAGGGCGTCGGCTTCCTTGTACGGACTGTGCAACGGCAGAGAGGGGCGTGCTTGTCAAGGACAGAACAGAGATGGTTATTGTAGTCGCTGATAGAATTGACTTGTGAGACAGCGTGAGAGAGATCTTGTTTAAAGGCGCCGGTGTCAATCTTTTTGAGGCATCGGTACGAAAAGTTTCAGGTTTTTGTACGGGTACAGATACATCAAGTTTGCACAAGATGGCTGTGTGGTCAGATGTTAGTCCATGGTGTAGTTTTGTAGAAATGAGGATGTTATCACTTTGCTTGGAAAACACTAAGTCGAGCAGATGGCCTTGGTTGTGAGTAGGTTCAGAAACGGACTGGATTAGGTTAAACATGTCTATGATATTGTGTAGTTTTCTGGAGTTGTTGTTTTCTACGTTTTCAAAACGAAAGTTAAAGTCATCCATAAGGAGTACATCCTGATCTTTGTTTCTTTTTCTTTTGTTGTTGGTTATGCCGTGACTTGGCTGATTAAGACTGTACGCCCTAGAGCACTTCTTTTCTTCGTTTAGATTGGGACAATCATCAAATGGACTTCGTTAGACATTTTAAATAAAATATAAAAAAATGTCATGAGATTCTGACGCCTCTCTGTCATTGTGCCTGGAGCCAAACCAATTAGAATTATGTGCACGTGCTTCGCTCTGTGTGCGTTCCTTTTAACGACTGCCTTGCCCACGATACCATCGCCAGCGAAGGACAAGCAGATCCGCACGGAGATGAACAGAATATAAATAACAGATTCTTTAAAATACTGGCTCTAAACATTGGAGGACTCGCGGCCAAACCGGTAAGCAAATTCATCAATTATTCAAACAAGATTCAACTTCGTGATGTACCTAACAGAAGCTTTTGTCGACCCAAGGATTTGAAATAATACTTTTGGGTAGTTTTCTCTTTCTAGTAGCTCCATGAACAACTGGGTAGGCAGGGCAGCGGTAGCGGGGATGGTGTGGGAGTGGATGGGGAGGGGTGGGGGTGGGGGGTAGTCGTTTGCGCAAGGAACTGTTTTGCACATTTATTCAAGCAAGTCAGTGTAAGGTTTCACAGCCTGAAAGTTCGACAGAGGTACTAAATGTTGACAAAGATCAACAAACAAGTCAGTTAGCCTATTTAGCGCTGAGAAGACGTCAAAAACGCAACAGCAAAGACCTGAGTCACTAAGGTAACTCTCAGCTGGCATGCGAGTAAATACAAGGTCCATAAACTCAGTCAGAAGTACATGCTCAAAAAAGGATTACCCCCCCCACACGAGGCAGATATATGTGTACCCTCCATTTCAGGCACACTCGGGGACGCAGGTGCGTACAAGCAGATGACAGAACAAATATATTTTAATATGAATTTTGCTTATTGGTTCTGTCTTATGCTTGTACACACCTGTGTTGCCTGAAATGGACATGCTTCTGGGGGGACATCCTGTTTTGTTTTTGTTTGTTTGTTTTTTGAGGTTTTTTTGTCAGGTACTGACAAAGTATCAAATACGCTACGCCGAACATTTTTCTGCTCTTCATCGGTTAAAAAAAAAAAAAAAAAAAAAAGAAAAAAAAGGGCTGAGCCTTTTGGGGAGCTCAAATTCGAAGCAGAAATAGTAGATGTATTTCTTTCGTATATATAGAAATTTAAGAAAAATTCTAGAAATTCGCATGTTTTGTTTTGTCCTAATAAATAGTGTTCTTTTGAACCTTTTATGTTTTGGGATCAATTATCCCAGGAACAATCAATCCGCAAGCTGAAACATGGGAATTCTGCTGGACTAGGTAACGTGTTGGTCGAAATATTGAACTCAAGCGGAACTCTGCTAATTCCCTTCCCCAGCAGACACAGTTTATCTTCGATTGGTGACAAACAAACTGAGGACAAGTTTGGCTGACGAGACGCGCCCACTCAGACCTGAATTTGACTTTAGACACATAGACAGAAGTGACATGTTTAGGATTCGCCGCAGTAAGACTACGTGATACACACAGTCATTCATTCCAACGGCCATTCAGACGCACAATCAAGAAGCAGGCAGACAACCACAACACGCAACGGCTAGAGATGGGGATGCGGGGGACGAAGGAGGCTGGAATAAAATGGAGGAATGTTTGGGAGTGAATGGAAGGTGGCTGTTTGTGCGAGTGGATTGTAATTTGGAAGATTGAGGACATGTGCCGTTGGTGCAATTCCTTATTGCATGATATGTTTTCAGCAATGGATTGATAAATTTGTCTTGTATCTTGTACTAGGTATTTTATAATTAAATCTTTATGTAATGGAGTGGAGTGGAAAAAGGGACGGACACGGGCAGCGGAGTCAGTAAAATGGAGCCCAAACAGCAGGCGTACGGCAGCAATCGGGTTTTTCCCAAGCAGCAGACAACTTTCTAAAGCACCCCCAAAAATCCTCACGTGCCCCGCATAGGTAAGAAAACCTGCGCGGGCCGAAAGGAACACCCGCAAAATCGCAAAATGAAATGGGTATGTCCCGTAGAAACCCGGGTCACTAAAGTTATCAATTTCCCAATCCTTTTTAATCAAAAAAATCCGCACATTTGCCAGCAAAAAAAGGTAGTTACACTAAAAATTTTTGCATTTTAAAACAACATTCTCCTAAATACCAATGTTTTCCGCCCACACGGGGCCTAAAACTTGAAAATACCCAAAGATTAAAACATACCATAAACCTAGAAATACCATGGCATTTTGCCCTAAAAATCAGAACACAGTATAAAATGCAATCATAACACATGTCATGTCAACAAAAAAACCAAATTTTTCCAAAAAAACTAGGTTATTTGGGGGGGGGGGGGGCCGGGGAAAATTTAAAAGGGTTTTAAAAGGCAGTTTTTTTTTGGCAAAGGGCTTGAAAAGGCCCCAATTTTGAAAGTCTAGGCATAACATGCCCTTTTAAATCTAATAAAATGAAATCCATAAAAGTAAGTTTTTTTACGAAGGAAGAAATGCATTCCGATCGGGCCGAATTTCGTCTCCCTTGTTTTAATCCCCAATTTACGCGCGAGATCCGTGACGTAGGTCTTTGACGCCACAAACAGACCCTGAGGCGAAGGGCGAATAAGGCGCGTTTTCACCATCAATGGGCCCAAAAACCCGAAAAGCCACGCAAATGTGGGGGCCGGGGGAATGGCAGAGTTTCAGCCCAAAGGGGTCTTTGTTTTCCCTTTCAACCTTCCCGAAAGATACAGTCAAAGGGAACTTCACCCTTGGAGTTTCAAAGGGGGAAAATTTTTCCCCCAAAGTCGGTTACCCTGTGGACACCCACACGAATGTTTTTTTTTACTAAAGGTATCGGTCATGCATCGCCCGGCTTTCGCTGGGTTTTGACCCTTTGGGTTAGATGGAAGGAACGGTCTCTTCAGATGAAACCTCCGTCCTTCCCAAATTTCAACAAGGAATATATCCCCGCCCAAAAGGATTTGAAATACATTTTGACACCTTGGCACCCAGTGAAAAGGTTTAAAAATTTAAAAAAAGGGGAAAAAACCTTTTTCAAAAAAAAACCCTCCAAAAAAAGAAAGGGAAACAAAAAGAGGAAAATGAACACACAAACCCTCAGCAAAAAAAAAACCTCGTAAAAATGAAGAAGAAAAAAAGGGAAAAAGAAAAGAAAAAAAAAAAAAAAAAAAAAATGGCCCAGGGTAAACACGGAGAAAAAAAAAAACCGGAGGACCTTTTGCCTCCCAAACAAAACCCCTGCCTTGTAAAAACCTTTAAAAAAAAGCGGGGAAAAAAATAAATAAAACCCCCCCGAGGAAAAGAAAAAGCCGAAAGGAAACCAAAAAACTCGGCTGGCCTTGCACCAACGAATAGTCCAGGCTTAGGGGGAAAAATAGGGGCCCCTTAAAGGGGGCGCCCGAAGCCACGGCACCATTGGGTCGACATCGCTTTTTATCCTTAATATCCCTCTTTAGCATCTGAAAACTTTAAAGAAAAAAAAAGGCAAAGACAGTAACCCCCCTACCCCAATCCCTACAGCAAAAAAGGCCTTTTAAAATAAGAAAAAAATTGCCTTTGAAAAAAAAGAAAAAAACCCGACCAAAAATTTTCCTATGGCAAAAAAAAAAGCCAAACCAAAAATGTTGATGGAAAACAAAAAAAATGGTTGCCCAAATAAAGGGAAAGCAAACAGCTGACCCCAAAAATGAAACAAACAAAAAGCTGAAACCACCTCAAAAACGCAAACGAAAAACCCCACCAAATCAAAACAGTCTAATAGACTACTGTCTGCAACTAATGATTTGGACGACTACATTGACTACATTTGTTGCAGCCATAAGAGAAAGGAAAAAAATAACTGTGCCGGACAAACAGATGGAAACCCAAAAACAAACCCATAACTAATTAACTTAACAAACCCTCTAACAAAACCCCTCACAAACCCCCTTTCCACCCTAGAAAAATAAAGGCTGCAAAATGATAAAGCAAATCCCCAAATCAGGACTACCGATGACAAAGCATCGGGATGAAAAAAAAATTCAGCCAAAAAGAGAAATGAAAAATGGCGCCCTAATCAGGCAAGCTAACAAGGGGTACGAAATGGCCAAAAACCAAAAAAAAAAAAGAAAAAAAGAACGCAGGGTTTGAAAAAAAGGGGAAAAAAAGAGAAAAAAAACAAAACAACAACACTTTCTAAAAAGGGAGAGAGGAGGAAAAGAAATGTCAGCGGGGAAAACCAGAAAAAAAAGGCGGTTACACGTAACCCGGTCCCAACCCAAATTAACAGGAAACAACACAAAAAGGGAACAGACGCTCCCCGAACTCCCCCACACAAAGAAAAAATGAGCGGTTCGTTAAACATCGAGATTTCCCCCCTCACTCGTACATCGTAAACAAGGGCTATAACTCGAGAAACAAAAGGCAAGCCTTTAAAAAAAACATGAAGGGCCAAAAACCGGGCAAACCCCAAACCCCAAAAACCCCTAACCCAGGGAGCCCACGAAATGCTAGTTATTGAATAGAACGAAAAAAACCCTTTTTTTTTTTTTTTTTGTTTTTTTTTTTTTTTTTTTTTTTTTTTTTTTTTTTTTTTTTTTGATAAAAACAAACAAGGCAAAACTGGGAAATAAAAAAAAAAAACCCCCAATAAAGGCAGGCTCCCTGATAGGCAGCCTTTGTAAAACTAGAGTAAACACAACGAAAAAAAAAACAGGGAAAAGCCACCACCTAAAAAAAGGTCGAGAAAGATGAAATAACAAGGGGGAATAAACAAAAGGCCCCCCAAATACTGAAAAAGGGTTTCATCCCCATATGTTTTTTTGAAAACCTCTTTATATTTTTTGAACTGGAAATTTTTTTAAAGTCGGTTTCCCTGTGGACCTCACACAGGGCCCAAATTCCACGTTTGGGTTTCTGGTCTGTTTGTGACGTCACTGCCCGGCCCTTTACCTTTTTCTTAAAATTTGCCCCTCGGGGGAAACTCGCATTCAAATGGCGCTGGGTTTTTAAACGTTAGTTGACCGTATTTTTCCGACCTTTTTTCCAAAAAAAAACGCATTACAACCTAGTCGAGGGCCCGATTTTTTTTTTTTTTTTTTTTAAAAAAGTGAGTAATAGGGCTGTTTCTTCTCTTCGAACGTTTGTACGGACCCATATGTTGTTTTGGGAAAAGATTTGCAGTGATTTTGTGGGCCCCAAAAAATGCCTTTACAGGCCCCTTTTAAAGTTCTTTTGCCAGGAAAGTCGCGAGCGTCTAGGCAGAGGCCCCAGGGGGAACCACAGGGTTTTCAATCTTTGGCCCCCGCAAAAGCAGCAGGAGCTAGTCTGCAGTGGCAAAATGCAGTTCATTGTCACCGTCTGACTCCCAGAGTCACTGACGTCTGGCCGCGGAGATGGAGACTGGTGGTCAGCGTTTGACGACAAAAGGAGAGGTGGCCGGCATGTCTTTTCGGTGCACCTTTCACTCAGGATCACCTGGGTTTCTGCCCCGGAGGCAGGGTACGCAGCGGACTGCATTGGGGCGGTTGAAACCCCTCCCCACGGGAGTTTTTTTGAGGGCAGGACGGCGTCAGTGGTGCTGGAGGCTAAATCGGGGTCGTCACTTGTGGTACGACGTCGGTGGTGCTGGGGGCTAGCCGGGGTCGTCAGTTGTGGTACGACGTCGGTGGTGTTGGAGGCTAGCCGGGGCGTCGGTGGTGCTGGGGCAAACCGGGGTCGTCAGTTGTGGTACCCCCCGGGGTCGGTGGTGTTGGTGGCTGGCCGTCATCAGCTGGGTTGTCGCTGCCCTCCCCGGGTCACTGAAACCTGCTGTGGTCTAGGATCGCTCCGCTCATCCCCGCTCGCAGCGCCAAGTTGTAAGGACAGGACACAGGAAGCGGATTTTGTAAAAAGGAGACCACAGCGGGGGACGGCAGCAAACAGGCTTTATTTCCAGCAGACAATTTTCTCAGCACACCCAAAACCCCACCCACGCAAAATAAAAGAATGGGGGGGCCGCAAGGAAAAAACCCCACGCTATCGCTACAATGAAATCGGGCCCCCGGGGGCCCCAAAATTTACCCAAATTTTGGGGTTTTCCTTTGGCCCCCACAAATACAGTTTTTCCCTTCCCCCAATTTACTAAAATAAATTTAAAAAAGAAAAAATCAAAAAAAAGCTACAGTTTTCAATTTTTAAAAAAAGTAAAAAACAATATGTTTCACAATGAATTATTTTATTTTCAAAAAAGGGGTGGGAAGCGTGGCTTGCACCTTTTAAAACAGAAATTTGTACAACTAAATCCCCAAAAAATCACAATGTACAAAATATTAATGTTACTAAATCTTACATCAGAAAAAAGTGCACGCTCCCCCGGGTTTAAAAAGGTACATAACAATTACAATACAACGCTCTGTAAGGAAGCCAGACACACTCCAAGACTAGCCAAATAAAAAAATCGGGGCGAACTTTCGCCTGGGGGGCTTTTTTCTTAGGGCGCAGCAGCCTGATAGTGATCCAAGTAGTCTATGAATATAGCTTAGCTTCCTACACAATACTCAATAAGTTAATTTCAAACCCCCAAAAACACTAAACATGAAGTCCGGGTAAGCAAAAAACTTTTACGACAAAAATGATCGACACAGAATTTTCCCTTTTAAACGAGTAAAAAAAAGATTCATACATTCACTTGTACTAAAAAGAGAACGGGCCCTGCAGACGACGGCTATAGAAAGAATAGACCTAGAAGGCATCGGCTACTGATTTTAAACTCGATCCTTCTTTAAATAAGATCAAATAAACATTCTAAGATCCAAAATTTTATTACACATGGCTTAGTGCATAAAAAAAAACTAGGTAAACAAAGGAAATAGGTAAACAACAAGCGGTCAAAATATTAAGGGGGAAAAAAAGATTTGAAAGTGGCGCGCACTGGCGGCTATTTCCCCGGGCGGCTGGGTGAAAGGGCCCTGTTTTCGTTACGTACACGCCCCGCTTCCAAAAAAAAAAGCGTCGTTGCTCCGGGGACCGGGTAAAAACAGTAAAAGAATGAAATTGCGTGGAAACCGTTAACCCGGGGGGGGATTATTTTAAAAAAGTACAAAGAGCACTTGCCCCACTTTAGAAGTAGTTCCAACCTAGACGTGTGGACCAAAGCTGTCGTGTAAACCCGGCATGCCAGTAAATACAAGGTGGGCTTTCCTAAAATCCACCAGAGGGGAAAAGGGGGATGTACCTCTTGGGGGAGTTTATGTACCTGTTGACGATGTACCTCTGGGGGAGTTTATGTACCTGTTGGCGGGTGTTCCTTTTTGGGGGAGTTTATTTACCTTTGACGATGTACCTCTGGTAAATTTTTTACCCGGGTTTACGATTACCCTGGTTTGGGGGTTTTTTTTGGGACCTGTTGACATGTACCTCTGGTGGGGTTTAAAGTACCGTTTACGATGTACCTCTGGGGGAGTTTATGTACCCCGGTTTTACGATGTACCTCTTTGGAGTTTTTTTGTACCGTTGACGATGTACCTCTGGTTTGGGGTTTATGTACCGGTTTAAGGGTGTACCTCTTGTGGATTTTTTTGTACATGTTGACGATGTACCTCTGGTAGAGTTTATATACCTTTGGAAATTCCCGGGGAAAAAAATTACCCTTGTATGTACCTTGTATTTACTGGCATGCTATGTAAGAGTTACCGTATGCGACTCAAGTCTTTGTTGTTGTGTTTGTGTGACGTTTTTGGCACTAATGAACCCCCTTGTTTGTGGATTCTGCACGGCCTCTGGTTCTAGCCCTGTTTCAGATTGCAACAAAATATGGGAGAAGCTCGACAGCTTTCAGAAAAATGTGTGTTTTGTGTGTGTTTTGTTTTGTGGGTCGTGCTGCGTGCGTGCGTGTGGGGGTGGGGTGCGCGTGTGCGTGGGCGCCGTGTTGTGTGTGTGTGTGTGTTTTGTGTGTGTGTGTGTGTGTGTGTGTGTGTGGGGTGTGTGTGTGTTTGTGTTGTGTGTGTGTGTGTGTGGTGTGTGTGTGGTGTGTGCGTGCGTGCGTGTGCGTGCGTGCTTTGTGCACAGAATATGGAGGGAACTATGACGACAACGATGACTTTGGTGACATGGTCCGTCGCGATGTGATATTAAACACTGTGACATCATTCGAATATCACCTGGCGCTTGAAACCAACATGACATCATCAGCGATAGTCGACACTGATGTCATAAGCACCACCCTTGACCTCTGGGTCCTAAGCGTGATCCGTGCCTTCCTGATCACCTTGGTCGCCTTAATGTTCTGCTGCGTCACACACTACGTCATAGGGCTGGTGACGTACTATGCTGCTCTCTTGACGCTGTTGTTGACTTGGATGTACAACGGGGCCAAAGTGCTACTGTTTTCAGAGCATGATCAGTTGCTCTATGATTGGTAAGTTGAGGACGAAGTAACTTCACACACACACACACAAGATTACATAATCAAATAGAAAGCACTTTGCCAGTGACATCACACGACCTCCTAAAGGCAGAGAAAGGGTTAAAGGAACTACAGCCTTCTCAGAGTCCGTTTCTGCCACGAATACCGACCGGTCTATACACGTGGAAGAGACTACATGTAAAAATAAATAACAAGGAAGTCGTTTGAAAAACGCTCCATTGATCTGATTTTAAATTTAGAATCCGAATTTTTTCAGTAAGGATTAACAGGACTGGATGTAGAAAGCGCTTAATGCAGGAGTCATTGTGGTGGTGACAGTGCAGCGTTAGGTATAGTCTCCTCTTCCCCCACCTCATGGGATCTCGGTTCCCGCCAGTACCTCTTCGGAGACAGTTCGGCGTTAAACAGGCTTAACCAGTCTAGCCTTCAATGTAGGAGTCATTGTGGTGGTGACAGTGCAGCGTCAGGTATAGTCTTCCTCTTCCCCCACCTCCTGGATCTCGGTCCCCGCCAGTTGCCTACCACTTCGGAGACAACTCGGCGTTAAACACGTTTAACCAACCATACAGGGTCGCTTGGAACAACCCCGGTCAAGTTAGTTAGTTATTAACTGGATATTAACGTCCTATCAATCACACAGGGTCACCTTGGACAACCCCGGTCAAGTTAGTTATTAACTGGATATTAACGTCCTATCTAATCAACAGGGTCACCTTGGAACAACCCCGGTCTACTTAGTAACTGGATATTAACGTCCTATCAATCACACAGGGTCACCTTGGAACAACCCCGGTCAAGTTAGTTAGTTAGTAACTGGATATTAACGTCCTATCTATCACACAGGGTCACCTTGGAACAACCCGGTTACTTAGTAACTGGATATTAACGTCCTATCAATCACACAGGGTCGCCTTGGAACAACCACGGTCAAGTTAGTTAGTTAGTAACTGGAATATAACGTCCTATCAATCACACAGGGTCACCTTGGAACAACCGCGGTCTAGTTAGTTAGTTAGTAACTGGATATTAACGTCTATCAATCACACAGGGTCACCTTGGAACAACCCCGGTCAGTTAGTTAGTTAGTAACTGGATATTAACGTCCTATCAATCACACAGGGTCACCTGGAACAACCCCGGTCAAGTTAGTTAGTTAGTAACTGGATATTTAACGTCCTATCAATCACACAGGGTCACCTTGGACAACCGCGTCTAGTTAGTTAGTTAGTAACTGGATATTAACGTCCTATCTATCACACAGGGTCACCTTGGAACACCCGAGTCAAGTTAGTTAGTTAAACTGGATATTAACGTCCTATCAATCACACAGGTCACTTGGAACACCAGGGTTAGTTAGTTAGTTAGTAACTGGATATTACGTCCTATCTATCAACAGGGTCACTGGAACAACCGCGGTCAAGTTAGTTAGTAACTGGATATTAACGTCCTATCAATCACACAGGGTCACCTTGGAACAACCCCGGTCAAGGATCATCAAAAAACGAAATGATTATGGAAAGTGTCTGGAACATTAAAGCAAGGGGGGGGGGGGGGGGATGCGGGGGGGGGGGGGGGGGGGGGGGAGGGGGGGGGGGAGTTTAACTAACCTAACCTGAATGAAGGCGTTTGCAAACAAAATATTCCCACAGAGTCCCAACAGTGACTTTATTCTGCAGGCCGTAAGCTATTTCACCATTCAGGTTAGTTTATTTGCATCAAAATGTTTTATTCATTTTCCCTTCCCCGATTGTGTGATACCGAAACTGATTTATCTGAACTCCGCGTTAATTTACACAACACAACTACTGTTTTAAACCCTCTGTTTTATTACGATTGCTGTCATAAATTCTGAAGAACCCAGAGATGACAGATAAAAAAAATATTTCTCTCCATTCTCATGGGCGAACAGAAATCGGCCGCTGATGAAGTTGCCGTTGTCGGATTGTCGATCGTTGTGAATAAAATTAATTGCCGATATGACTCTTTGACAGGAATAACTGCTAAATAAGCCTTTGCTTCCTGTATGTTTGTGTTCTGTCCCATTCAATTACAACAACAACAACAACAACAACAACACAGAACTTGTGCAGGTGTCGTCAGGCACAAGTGGGATGGACCTGCGGCGCATGCGTGGTCAGTTTCGTCCTGTTGCTATGGGTACGGCACAGGTACCGGAAGCGGCATCTGGGGACTTCAGAGGAGAAAGAAGCCTTGCTCGGCGGTAGAAGAAACAAGGGAGAAGACTCAGCAAAGGTAGGCCTTTGAGTCTGCATGGTCGCATCGCACAGAGTAGTCGGTTGGCCCAGCGGTAAGGCGTTAGGCTGGTAAGCAGAGGGACCTCGGTTCGAATCCGCTTCGGCTCTCCTTTCGCTTCAAATGTTGTGGTCTGTGGACACTGTCCTGTGATTTTGTCCCTCACAATTATGAAAGATTGAAATGGCTCTCATCGCTGCCCATCTTAATGCACAAGTCATTCGGGTGGTGACAGCTTAGCGATAGGTATATAATCTCCCTCTTCCCCCACCTCCATACCCCCTTCACCCCTTCTCCCCGTCCCTAATAAGCCTTATGGTTTCTATGGACGTTAAGCACCATGTTTACTTACTTATCGCGCAGATTTGACGTAACAACGGAGATTTAAAAGGAAATAAGAGAGAGGTTGGGGGGGGAGGGGGGAGGGAGTTGGATAAGCAAACTGGGCCCGGTTGCATATCGCACAGACTTCACGTAGCAATGGAGATTTAAAAGGAAATAACAAACAGGTTGGGGGGGTGGGGGGAGGGGGGGGGGGAGTTGGATAGCAAAACTGGGCCCGTTCCATATCGCACAGACTTCACGTAACAATGGAGATGAAGAAATAAGGACAGGTTAAGGGTGGGGGTAAAGGGTGGGGTTGGGGGTTGGGGGGTGGGTAAGCAAACTGGGCCTGATCACATATCGCACAGACTTCACGTAACAATGGAGATGAGACAAAAGGGGAAGTAACAGACAGGTTAAAGGGGGGGGGGGGGGGGAGAGCGGCGAGTTGGATAAGCAAACTGAGCCTATACGTTTGAAGAGCAAACAAAGTTAAAGACTGATAACCTTTTTAACTTTCCTCGTCAATTATCTCATTCATAATCAAATACGTGAATACTGTTAGTTTTCTAGTCTCCATAAGGGCAAATAGATCGTAGCACCAGTTACGTAATGATTTGTAAATTAATATGAAAACATTCATTTTGCACTTTCTTTGAACGTTACGAAAATATCCTAAGGGAGTTGGTTTAAACAAAATTTTATTCATTCATCGTAATCATAAGCTCAACAAATAAGTACAGGAAACACAAAAGCAATATGCTTATTTGAGTGTTTACCTATAGATAAAATGATAATCACACAGACATTTACGATGGCAAGATGGCAAATTGTTGTCAAAACGTCAGAGGCAACAAAACCAACAAAGACCAAAATGACAACAAAAAACAAACAAAACAAAAAGCAAAACAATAACAACAAAACGGGAGGAGGGGGTGGGGTTAAAAAAGCAAATAACTAACCGAATGGTCCTAGTAATGTTGTCATAATTATTGATCTGAGAGAGAGAGGGAGAGGATTAAAACGTGTACTTTTCGCTTGTATCATAAACAAATTTTGGCAGACTTTTACAGATTTACAAGCGGTCGGTTTGGCGCAAAAAGTCGTGGACTATAGCAAATATTTTCTTATTAGTTTCTAAATGTAGCTGGTCGTTTCCAAACAGAAGTGTGTTGATATTTCTTTCATTCTCACCTAGTTTATTAATGGTTTTATTTCTAATACTATTATAAAGGGGACAATGTAGTAAGAAATGCTCTGATGTTTCTGCTGTATATCCGCATGAACATATAGGGTCTTCTAACAGGTGGCGTCTGAATAAGTCATAATTTAAATCGCTAATAGCAAGTCGAAGTCTACAATGCTTAACTTGTTCCTTTCTAGAACCAAAATAATAATATATAGGAACCACAGTGTCATTCGTTGACAAATATTTTTTCAGCAGACTAATTGAAGGATTTGTTTGTATAGTTTGAGGTAATGTGTTCCACAGTTGGGTAGTTGACGGAATGAATGAATTTGCATATAGTTCTGTTTTGTGAGCGGGAATGACTCTTTCATGTGGTCGTCTGCGATGATACGGGTTTGTTGTTGAAACTAGAGGTGGTACTAAGTTCGATAGGTATCCGGGGCATAGGTAATTAATCATTTTGTGAAACATTAATAGCTTGTGACGTTTTCGTCTTTCTTTTAGTGTGCAAAATCCAGATTCTTTATACAACTTTTCATGGCTTGTTCCTCTAACAGCTCCTAAAATAATTCTTATAGCTTCCAAATGCAGGTTTTCGAGCATGTTTGAAAGTGTTCCAGTACAATTATCCCAAACAATGTCGGCGTAGTCAAACTGTGGCAATATAAAGGATTTGTACATAGTATCCAAGGCTTTTCTGCATAACTTGTACTTAAAGGAACGTAAACATGAAATAAACATGAAATAAGAAGGGTTGCTTTTCGAATAATACTGTTTATATGTTTTTCCCATTTGCAGTTACTTTGAAAAATCAGACCTAATGTTTGTGACATTCCTGGTCTTCGAGAACAATATTTCCAAATGACAGTGGGTAAACTGGATGGTTGTCTTTCTTAAATGTTAACAATTCAGTTTTTTCTTCATTAAAACTAACTTTCCATCGTTTCGCCCAGCTGTTAATTTTTTTCCAAGTCAGAATTTAAAATTGCTGCTCTTCTGTCGGGTCTTTCAATGCAAGTGACACACTTGTGTCATCCGCAAAAAGTTTTATAACAGATTCAATATTTTTGGTTATGTCGTTTATATATATGAGAAATAACAAGGGTCCTAACACAGACCCCTGTGGAACTCCTAAGGGAGTTCGCGTGAAATCGGAGGCGGACAAACAGTTGACTGATTGACTGACTGATTGACTGACTGAGTAATTGCAATTAATCGTTTGATCATTGTGAATGAGAGTGTTAGAATGACATGCAGTTCAAACGTTATGACGTTTTCAGAACCATGTACCGGCGAATATGATTTAACCAAAAACTACGTTAATGGGGTCGACCAAACGAATTTTATCATGCATGCATGCTCACAATTTTTTTGGTTATTTATTGCATATTGTTTTCTTGCTCTGCGAGTTTTACTTCAATAATTAGATCTTTTCTTCGTCGCAGGAAACACGGGGGACTTCGACATTGTGCCAGTTTCTTAAGATATCTCTTCCTGAACTGCCTGCCCTCCTATGTGGACTAGGCTTTTTGTTCGGCACAATCACATGCAAGTCTCTCTCTCTCTCTCTCCTCTCTCTCTCTCTCTCTCTCTCTCTCTCTCTCTCTCTCTCTCTGCTTCACTTTGTCTGTTTGAGTGTGTGTCTCTGTGTGTGCTTCAGTCTGTCTTTCTGTCTGTCTGTCTCCTTCTCTGTGCTTCTGTCTGTCTGTCTGCCTCTCCCTTCCTTCTATCTCTTTGTCTCTGTCTTTCTCTGTCTCTGTCTGTCTCTGTCTGTGTGTCTGTCTCTGTCTCTCTCTGTCTCTGTGTGTGTGTCTCTCTCCCCCCCCTCTCCCACCCCCTCTCTCTCTGTCTCTCTCTCTCTCTCTCTCTGTCTCTGTCTCTCTCTCTCTCTCTCTGTCCCCTCTCTCTCTCCCCCCCCCCTCTCTCTCTCTGTCCCTCTCTCTCTCTCTCTCTCACCATTTCTGTAAGGTGGTCCTAGTGGCACCTTGATGGTAACAGTGCTGTTGACAACCGAAAGTGTTGAAGAAGAAGAAGAAGAAGTAGAAGAAGAAGAAGAAGAAGAAGTATTCAGTACGAGGTGGACAAAGACCGTTATGGTGGGGTTGATGCCAAGGTGATTTCGTTTTGAACGAGCAGGTGAGCTTCTGGCGCCGTTCTACATCGGACAAGTTATAGACGGGTTGGTGATGGAGCAATCCCAACAGGCCTTTCGCGCCGCCATTTGCCGCCTGGC
>JABMCL010000020.1:1365000-1367500 GCA_018857735.1 Alviniconcha marisindica | reverse complement strand
GTGTTGTTTTTTATTTTATAATACTTTATGTAAATTGTTTTGGTAGGACTATGCTCTACATGTGTATAGACTATCATATTTAGGTTAATATGTATCATGTGAGCGCTCAGGGCGTTGGTGAGCGCATGATAAAATGTACATTATTATTATCATTATTAACTGAGCGGGCCGTGCGGAATAGAGACAAAACGTCGCGTGGAAAGGGAGATGTGGGCACAGTCAAAGAACGGGGTTACAGGGAAAGGAACCTGCCCTTGTGTTATCATCTCACAGTTTGGTGCACTAATAAATCCTAAGTGCTTTATTGTCCCTTGCGGGAATTTCCGGTCGCTAAGCTTTCACCTGGGTAAGGCTACAGCAGCCGCAAGAGCAGCGCTACCCATTCCTGTCAGTGTGTGCAGTATTCGTGTGTGTCCCAGCATTGGTATGGCTGCTAGTGTTGCGAGATTTTTAACGTGCGCACATACGTTGATGCATGCGATTGCAAGTGGGTGCTGTGTGCCGACGCCGTAAGAGCTAGAGTCGGTCTACTCCGGAAGTTAACTGTGGGGGGAAAATCCCTTGCCGCACCTGGGACTCGAACCCGCGTCAACATTGCCCTTTGCCTTTCTGTGGGACGCTCTACCAACTGAGATAAGTTCATAGTGACCCGAAATTCCTGCAAATTTAAACACAGACAACTGGTTAATACGCCAAACTGTGAGATGATAATTACGCAAGATACTTTTCCTAATAACCTAGTTTTTTGACTGTTCTCCGCAGCCAACGGAGACGCCGTTTCCATGCTAAGTCACTTTCACCGCGGCAGGTATTTTTCTCTGCGGCAGAACCTGTCGTTCCGAGTGCGGCCAGGTGAGATGGTGGCGCTGGTAGGAACGAGTGGGGGTGGCAAGTCCACCTGCGTGTCGCTGCTGCAGAACTTCTACCAGCCGACCTCTGGGCAGGTGCTGCTGGACGGGGTGCCCGTGCACCGCTACGACCACCACTGCCTCCACTACAAGGTGAGCCGCCGTGTCACAGACATCCCTGGGATCGGATGTAGGTAGGTAGGTAGTGTTGCTTAATGTCCTCGGATGTCAGTTGACATATTAGGGACAAGCTGAGACCAATGCCGAAACGTGGTTCAATATAGCTTTACGTCCACGGAAACCAGAAGGCTCGTTAGGACGGACAGCCCAGGACGGCCACCTCCACTCTCACACAGCTCCTGAACTATGGGATCGGATGTGATAGTGGTAGTGGTTATATACTGTGGTAGTGGCTACATCTGTTTGTGGTGGGGGGGGGGGGGGGGGGGGGGGGCGCCGTGTACAGACATCCCTTGTGATCGGAGTGATAGAATGGTAGTGTGAGCTACTTCAGGTGATGGTGGGGGCGGGGGTCCGCCATGTACATACATCCCTATGATCGGATGTGATAGTGGTAATCGTTATACTGTGATAGTAACTGCTTCAGTGTGTACTGGTGGGGGACCGTCGTGCTACACACATCCCTGGGATCGGACGTGATAGTGGTCGTGGTTATACTCGGGTAGTGGCTACGTCAGTGTGATGGTGGTGGTGGTGGTGGGGATGTGATTCATTTTTAAGCGGGTAAGATGACGTTGTGGCGAAGATTTAAAATATATTTCTTTAATTTGGTGGGGTATAAATAATCCTCTGGTAAAATAGTTATAGCTATCCTGGAGGTTTCAGCTGAGCAGAGCAAGCAGCGGTCTTTGGTCTCAAAAATGATACAGCAATTTGAAGTCTCGAGCTCCCCCCCCCCCCCCCCACACACACACACCCAAGCCCCCAAGCAATATATTTCCCTTCATATCAGGCAGACTCGGCAATACAGGTGTGTACAGTGTCAGGCAGAACTCATGTTTATTCAAGACCGAAGACAATCCTTCGAAACTGGCTCAACACATAAACACACACACACACATAAACACACACACACATAAACACACACACACACACACACACACACACAACACACACACACACACACACACACACACACACACACACATATATATATATATATATTTGGCCTTAAGAGGAGACACTCCTAGTCTAAATCTAATCAAGGTCCTTCAACAGCTTTCTTTATGATACACAAATAATCGGCAAGGGAATGGCTTTGTTTGAACGAGGAGTAGAAAGCAAGGCGACCCCTTGAAACCATACCACTATGCCATTCTTGAAGAAAACAATCAACTAACCTCTGTCTAAATTCACGTATGAAGTTACTCACATCACACATACCTTGGCTTTCCCAGTAAAATCCAAACCCGTGTCGGTACAATGTAAAGCACACGTGTGACAACCAGTTATTCTTATTCTTAGAATGCAAAGCGTAAAGCATTTTATATGCCTTTATGGGAAAGTGGTTCTCAGGCATTCTCACAAAGTTTAACCAATATCTAATGTATTTTACACAAGTCATTACATAAAGAGGGTATCTCCCAGTTTCTCCATAAACTAGTGCACTAGGTGTTCTTGTACTAACATTA
>JABMCL010000020.1:1307500-1360000 GCA_018857735.1 Alviniconcha marisindica | reverse complement strand
CGTTATACTTTAATCATCCTTCACAGGGTAATTCAACTGACTGCTATATCATTCTGGGTCTCAGAGACAAGGTTGCGCCTCCCACAAGTCAACAAACAGATCAATTCCCTCTAAAGCCGGCGAGTGAAGTATCGACACCGTCATCCATTTTTATTTTTATTTCTTCCTCATCCACAGGAGAGCTCTCTTTGCTCTCAACCAATCAGAGGCAAGGTTCGCCGAATTGGGCGAATATTCCCGCCAGGACATGTTGAGCGAAGCTTTTTGAACTCCGTACATATAGCTTCCCGCTTCGTCGCAGTTCGTCGAAACCCCCGAGCTAGGTTCGCGAAGCAAAAGTCCGCCCAGTTAAGAACCAACAATGTTCGCCGAACTTTTTTCAGGTTCGCCGAAACCCCCGAACTAGGCCGGTTCGCGAAGCAAAATCTCGCCCCATATTT
Organism: Alviniconcha marisindica; assembly: GCA_018857735.1. Classification (NCBI taxonomy): domain Eukaryota; kingdom Metazoa; phylum Mollusca; class Gastropoda; family Provannidae; genus Alviniconcha; species Alviniconcha marisindica. Next base: position 1,359,560 of record JABMCL010000020.1, on the reverse strand, counting down.
TTTTAAATTTATTAAGAACGGGCTTTATGTACATAGTGTCCCTCTTCTCTCACCTGCTGGGCCGTCCCTAATAAGCCTTATGGTTTCTGCGGACGTTAAGCACCATGTTTACTTACCTGCTGGGATCTCGGCCCCCGCCAGAACCTCTTTGGAGACAACTGGGCGTTAGGCAAGTTACCCCACCAATAGCTACGTGTAAACCAGACTCTAAGCGCTGGGTTTACGACATCCTTCCTCCGACCACTGCCGTAATTGGTGACGTCATAGGTCTCGGAAAACTGTCATCTAACGGACAGTTTTTCGTTGGTGCTCAAACGACAGTAAGTTTGTAACAGACAGTTGAAATGGTATCAGGTGTTTGTTTTATTAACCGCTCGCACAAATAAAACCAAAATCGTTGGAATCGAGGTGGATCTCTTTTTTTCTTTCTTCTTTTTTACTCCCCCCCTCCCCCCCCAACACACACACACACACACCCTCCCCCCCCCCCCCCCCACATATACCCTCGTGGCGGGGGCGCCTCATATTAATATAGGTGCGTGCTTGGTCACTATGCTGCTTCTACAGTCTTATTAGTACGTAAACCGTTCGCAGGGTGCTGACAACGCCGGTGGACAGCTGTGCGGAGATAAAGATAGCGATAGGTATATAATCTCCCTCGCCCCCCACCTCCATACCCCCTCCCCCCCGTAAGAGAGCCAGTTTGGCGTAGAGTTAAGGCATTAGGATGGAAAGCAGATGGATCTCGGTTCGAATCCGCATCCGCTCGTCTTTCTCTTCAAAAGTTGTGGTCTGTGGACACTGTCTTGTGACTTTGTCCCTGACAATTATAAAACATTTAAATGGATCTCAGTATCTCTGCCCACCTTAATGCAGGAGTCATTCTGGTGGTGACAGTGTAGCGATAGATATATAGACCTATCTCCCTCTTCCCCCACCTCCATACCCCCCCTTCACCCCCTTCTCCCCGTCCCTAATAAGCCTTCTGGTTTCTGTGGGCGTTAAGCACCATGTTTACAGTGGTGTAACCAAATCCGGCAAAGATTGGAGGAAGGAGCCGGAAAGCGTTGCTAGAAGTGTGCATGCGGTGCACGCGGTCTCCTTTGACTCTTCTCACCGTCGTTCCCATCTATCGATCGCCTTTGACTCTTCTCACCGTCGTTCCCATCTATCGATCGCCTTTGACTCTTCTCACCGTCGTTCCCATCTATCGATCGCCTTTGACTCTTCTCACCGTCGTTCCCATCTATCGATCGCCTTTGACTCTTCTCACCGTCGTTCCCATCTATCGATCGCCTTTGACTCTTCTCACCGTCGTTCCCATCTATCGATCGCCTTTGACTCTTCTCACCGTCGTTCCCATCTATCGATCGCCTTTGACTCTTCTCACCGTCGTTCCCATCTATCGATCGCCTTTGACTCTTCTCACCGTCGTTCCCATCTATCGATCGCCTTTGACTCTTCTCACCGTCGTTCCCATCTATCGATCGCCTTTGACTCTTCTCACCGTCGTTCCCATCTATCGATCGCCTTTGACTCTTCTCACCGTCGTTCCCATCTATCGATCGCCTTTGACTCTTCTCACCGTCGTTCCCATCTATCGATCGCCTTTGACTCTTCTCACCGTCGTTCCCATCTATCGATCGCCTTTGACTCTTCTCACCGTCGTTCCCATCTATCGATCGCCTTTGACTCTTCTCACCGTCGTTCCCATCTATCGATCGCCTTTGACTCTTCTCACCGTCGTTCCCATCTATCGATCGCCTTTGACTCTTCTCACCGTCGTTCCCATCTATCGATCGCCTTTGAAGCGGCGTTGCTTTGCTTCACAACACACCTCTTTCTGCAACCAGCGACCTATCGCCCGAGGCCACGGAGCGTGACAATCGTGAGTTGATGGCTTTGCATGAAAGAAAAAGAGCACGTAAATCGATTTCCCCAAAAGTATGACTGTTGCTGACTCACAGCATCAACTCTATCCAGCCCTCTCTAGCTCTCTCTCTCTCTCTCTCTCTTTAGTTTAAATTTCATTTCAACTGGCTTATGTTTCGACTCAATTCTAGATACCACGTTTAAATGCGATACCATATGAACAAGATTCCTCGACATAATAAAGTAGTCAATGGTACTTGAGCCATTATGAGCAATATATGTAAACTTTCCATCTTCGTCACCTGGCATAAGGCCATTTAGTACGATGAGATCAAATTGTTCACATACACAAAGGAGATAGCGACCAAACTCGTTCACAGTAACGTCTTTTGATGTCTGCCGGAAGTGCGTGTCCTCAGAATCACTATCAACACTTTCATCATTCAAACCACCAGCAGGTAAAGCTGCTTCTCTCGCATTAGCGTTACCTGTCCTTGCATTCAGATCCCCGAATATGATAATGGGAACTTCGCCGGTTTCTTCCAGAATGTCAATAATACAGTGATCGAGTGGAGAAACTCCATTGTCAATCTCGGTGTCAGCATAGTATAAACTCTGCGATGGAGGCAAATACATACAAATACACACCTATGACGTAACCAACGGTCATACCAGTAAGTTCTTTTAACAATTTAAGAGTGACAGTTATCAAATTCTACCCGAATATGCTTAACAAACGAATTATGTTTTTTTTCTTCCTCTTCTGACTAGTAGGGCTACTCCACCTGATAGTCAGGCCGTTTTTGAGTCCGTGAGTCTGACACCAGGTGACACAAAAACACCGTGCAAAGGAAATAGGTGAGCGGGAAAACAGGTTGAAAAAGTTTCTGTAAGCAATATAAAGTCAAAACCAGATATATACGATCTCACACAGGGTTGGTAGATAGTACTAAGACCTATATTGTACGTTAGAAACGTTAAGGCATCAGATGTGCCCCCGTCATCTTTACCAGTGAAAGTACTGACACGCGCAGGGCCGAACCCCTAGCTGGCAATGTCAGTGGCAGAGTGCGGCTCAAGTCCCCACTGACCATCGGCACGCTTTTCTTTGCCTGCACCAGTGGCGGCACGTGAAAAACAGTCCGTGAGCCGTATCTGTCGGCTAGTCGCCTTACTGCGTGTCTGCGGGCCTCGGCACGCGGCTTGCCTAACAGTTTTATTTTCAAAGGACAAGTGAAGTGAAGACGAATGACTAACCTCCGCACACACTCCTCTCCCAGTAGGTGACCGCCCGTCCCCGTCACGATTCATCGTTCGTGGATTCAAGGGGGACTGGCTTTCGATGTCGTTGGGGGACTCACCAAGCAGCGACATACATACGTTTTACGCCAACAAACCAAGAAAATATAAGCCCCAGAGGTATGTATGGGATCAAACAAAAGCACAAGAGTATTCTACTATGTATTCCTCAGAAGATATTTCCGCGCTGTTTGAAAATGCTGTTAATCTAATTGATATTGACATTGAGGCCGCTCTTCAGAAATTGAATGAGGGAATTTGCAGAGCGGGTCACTGTATGCAGAGAATTGTAGTTGGTAACGATAAAAATAACCCTTGGTTCGATCATGAGTGCAGAGTAAAGCGGCGTTTGTTACGACAAACTTTGAGAAAATATAACAAAGCTTGCAATACGGTCGAAACTGCGGATCTAAGGAAGAAATAATCAGAAGAGAGAAAAAAAATACAAAAATACTTTGAAAGAGAAGAAATCCGAACATAAAAAACTGATGCTAAAAACTCTCGAAGACAGTGCAATGGATTCCAGAAAATGTTGGAACACTATCAAATTAGCACGTGTAAGGATGCTTCAGTCCAAAACACGATTACCACCGAGGAATGGTTTCAGCATTTTTATTGTGTGTTTAATGGCGATACTGTTACTGGTATTGACGTTGATGCTATTGATGACTCTTCAGTTAACCTGGAGAGTGTATCGGCTACTTCAGATGAAGATATAACAGCATCGGAGGTTCAGGATGCAGAGATTTAAAAAGTAACAAGGCCCCAGGTCCGGATGGTTTATGTGGAGAATTCTATAAATATTGATGCATGTGTTGTGAATTTTCTCACGAAATACTTTAACAAACTTTTTGAGTCCGGAATGTTTCCGTTAGCCTGGTCTGAATCCGTGATTCAGCCGTTGCACAAGAAAGGTGACAAAAACTCTCCTGATAACTATCGAGGTATATCGCTTTTGAATGTCGGTGGAAAATTATACAGCTATATATTAAATAAACGCCTGACAAACTGGGTGGAAGAACACGGACTAATTAATGAGGCTCATGCTGGATTACGATCGACCATATTTTTACTCTTCTAGCTCTAGTTCAGAGGCAGCGCCTTAACCACGGTAAATTATATGTTGCTTTTATCGACTTTAAAAAAGCATTGATTTGGTCGATAGAAGCTGCCTTTGGGCCGTCCTCAGGAAGAATGACGTAAGAGGGAAAATGTACAGAGCTATACAAAGTGTGTATGATGCTGTCAAAACAAGAGTTCGTGCAGGTGACGACCTTACGCAGGATTTTATGTGTCCGCGTGGTCTAAAGCAGGGCGATATATGCAGCCCGATTTTTGTTTTCTCTCTTCATCAACGAACTTGCTATTGAAATTATACAAAATGGCAAAGGTGGGATTATTTTGTCGCCTGAATTAATTCAAATACTTGCTGATGATGTGGTTCTCCTGTCATACACTGTTGTTGGTCTTCAGCAGCAACTCAACATTTTGAGGGATACTGCTAAAAAGCTGGGCCTTGTTGTAAACTTACAGAAATCAAATGTGGTTGTGTTCAGAAATGGTGGGCACATTGCAGCACGAGAGAAATGGTTCTACGACGGAATGAAACTAGAAATTGTAAACCAGTATAAATATTTAGGGGTGATTTTTTTCTACAGAGTTAACATTTTCATGAAGATTTGGCCAACAGGGCAAAAAAGGGCGTGGTCGGTATATTGAAACTTCTATGGACATTGGGTGACCAATCCCCTAAACTCGTTTTCAAACTGTTTGACTGCCAAATTCAGCCTATGCTTACTTATGGTTCCGAGGTTTGGGGTCTGATAGCCGACAACAGAATCATTGAAAGAATTCCTTTATTTTCTATCAAAAGATTACTTAATCAGTTAGTCCAAGAACGCCGAATTCGCTTGTTTATGGAGAAACGGGTAGATACCCATTGTATATTTTCACATACACGAGATGCATTAAATATTGGTTGACTATTCTAAAAATGCAAGAAGACCGAATACCTTTGAAATCGTACAAAATGCTTTATAATATGCACTGTAACAACAAAAACAACTGTGTTTGCTTCACATTGTATAGATAAGGATATGGACATGTTTGGGAAAACCAGGGTGTTTGTGTTATAAGAGCCTTTTTGTGTGAATTTAAACAGATTGATTGCTATCTCCAAGGATGGAATAGTGACATTAATTCCAAGGATCGTTATGCCTTTTTTCCCCTCTTTTAAACAAACACATGGATTGTCGCAATATTTGCTGACGGTCAAAAACAGTCGCTCTAAAAAGGAACCTAGAGAGACTGAGACTTGGTGTGTCTTTTTTGAAACCGCATCGGCTACGTTTTTCAAAAGCAACACAGGAGAACTCTGACTGTCCTTTCTGTGAAGATACGTATGAATCAGAAATACACTTTTAGTTGGTATGCCCGAAATATTCAGTGTTAAGAGAAAAGTATATACCCGCTAAATCTGCACTCGCCCATCAGCGTACAAAATGGCATTGCTCCTAGCAGACACAAGACATACAACTCTTGCGATTTATGTATCCAAAGCATTTGCCCTGAGAACTGAGCAGAAGTAGTCCGGGTTCACGATACGTGTAGAAACCATGCTGACACCATATAAGGAATGTTTTGATGATTACGTTTGCGTGTTTTGGTGTTTAGTCAATCGTTAAACTCTCTGCTGTGTGAAATGAACATGTATGTGGACCAGGGTGTATGTATTTGTAACTCATTTACCCGCCCCCCCCCCCCCCCCCCCCCCCCCTCCTTCCCCATTGACACGGGCAGATGGCCTAGCTCAATAAATATTCGTATACGTATTCTTTCTCTCTCTCTCTCTCTCTCTCTCTCTCTCTCTCTCTCTCTCTCTCTCTCTCTTCTCTCTCTTTCTTTATAGGCCTATAACTGACAAAATTAAAGAAAAACAACAAATTGCACAAAGTTTTTAAATTTTCGGCGACTACTGCCTTTTTCGGGGTTTATTTTTAACAACTGAACGTGGGTAGTTCACACAACGATTCTTAAATTACCAGGTGACCAAAACTCCGACGAAGAATAAAAAAATAAAAACGAACTGTAAGACCGAACAAACTATTCACAAAGAGTTCATCTCGGCTTCTGAGTTGTTCCCCCCCCCCCTCCCCCCCCCCCCCCCCCCCCGACACACGCACACATTTCCCTCACCCACTCCCATTGTCCTCTCTGCCCTCTCTGTCTGTCTCTCTCTATTTTTTATTTTTTTTAAATAGGCTATCCGCCGAGTTTGATGGATCTGAACTTGAATACATAAAGCCATAATGTCCCGTGACGGCGCCACGGAATCCGATTGTCGGAGATAATTAACAGGCCGTCAGCCCGAGGACGTTACCGAAAAATGGCCCACATTATCACCACTAGCTGTACGGAGATAGCAAGGATGATAACTAGGTGCAGGATTGACGTGAAAACTTGTACATAACAAAGGGCACTTGCTTCCATTATGACATCATTACGGCTGACAGCCCGTTAAAGATGAACTGTCTCCAACACTGAATCGAATTTGGTCACATAACATTATGGCCTTATGCTTTCAGGTGCAGATTGATCAAGCTCCGTTGATGGCCAGTTAACACACACACACACACAATATAGGCTGGGGGAGTGTGTGTGTGTGTGGGGGGGGGGGGGGGGGGGGGGGGGGGGGAGAAAGAAGAAAGTCAAGGCGCAATACTCACGCGGGTTCCATCGCCGAGTGCGAGAGACGTTTCTGCTGAATTCCACTTCCGGTGCAGGCTCTCTTACGGTGTTCGTGCAGCCCCCGTACACACACACACCACCCACCACCACCAACACACACACACCACCACCAACACCCACTGACACAACCACCACCACCACCACCCACACACACACAGAGTGAATCACCCTTTTAAACAGCTCTTATTTGAAGTGTACGTGCACGCATACACGGGTATGCTTTGCACGACGTAGTAAACGATGCGGGAATTACAGAAAAAAAACGACGATACAATATTGTCCAAGAATGAATTGCTTTAAAATTCATCGACAATAATTTGTTACGTAGCCGCGATGCAAGGTGTGTGTGTGTGTGTGTGTGTGTGTGTGTGTGTGTGTGTGTGAATGTGTCTGTGTGCGCGCGCGCGCATGCGTGCGTACGTCTGCGCGTGTTTGGTCTGTGTCTGCGCCATAATTATGTCTGCGTGAGGTTATAAGAAAGTTCAGGTAGCATCTGTTCAGTTCAATGACACTGTAACGACCGGGCCACAGTGGGCAATATCATACAGGGCCAGTTCCGGGCTGTCGGTCACCCAAACACTTCAGCCAATGAGAAAGTCCACAGTACTGTTCCGCGCGAAAAACCCTCAGAGCGGCCGCTACGTTTTCCTGACAAGCTAAAGCATAGCGACAGAGGGAAACAGTGGTGGATTCCGAACAAAAAACCTACAAAGCTACTAATGGCACACGTTCCGGCGTTGTTTATTACCATTGAGTAAACGTGGTGCTAAACGTTCACAGGAACCGCAAGGCTTATTAGGGACGGGATTATTACCAGTAAGCAAGCACGGTGCTTAACGTCCACAGAAACCATAAGGCTTATCAGGGACGGCTAGAAGGTGGTATTGAGGTAGGGGAAGAGGGAGAGTATATACCTATCGCTACACTGTCACCACCAGAATGATTCTTGCATTACGATGGGCAGCGATGAGAGCCATTTTAATGTTTCAGTAGGAAGTGATGGACAAAGCCACAAGACAGTGTCCACAAACCATAACCTTTTTGAAAAGAAAGGAGAGCCGAAGCGGATTCGAACCGAGGTCCTTCCGCTTACCAACCTAACGCCTTACCGCTTGGCCAAACCGGCTCACTGGATTATTACCAGTAAGTAAGTAAACATGGTGCTTAACGTCCACAGAAACCGTACGGCTTATTAGGGACGGGGAGAAGGGGGGGAAGGGGTTATGGAGGTGGGGGGAGAGGGAGATTATATATCTATCGCTACACTGTCACCACCAGAATGACTTCTGCATTAAGATGGGCAGCGATGAAAGCCATTTTAATGTTTCTGCAGGAAGTGATGGACAAAGTCACAGGACAGTGTCCACAAACCAGAACCTTTCTGGAGAGAAAGGAGAGCCGAAGCGGCGGTATCGAACCGAGGTCCTTCCGCTTACCAGCCTAACGCCTTACCGCTAGGCCAAACCGGCTCACTGGATTATTACCATTGCTACTGATCGCTTTTATATGTAGCGCTGTTCTTCGCTCTCGAGCAGACTCACTGCGCTCTTGTCGCATGTGATTCCGAACGCGTGACTCTAGCCTTTTTCTGGCGGTTTTTAAATAGCCATCTAAGTGGTGTACTTTCAGTACTAAGACGAGAGCTGCAATCAAAATTAATGAGGAAAATTACAATCAGTTCACAAGGCTGTAACAGACTCCAATCATCGTGCATTCCACCTGTCAGCACAGGGTGGCCAGATCACGTGTGTGTGTGTATTTATGTATGTGTGCGTGCGTGCGTACATGCATGTGTGTGCGTGTGTGTGTGTGATCGTTTAAAAACAAAAAATCCTCATCATTATCATTGCCATAAAAACAAAAGCCAAAATACCACTCGCATTTACACATCAATGTCAAACCAACTGATTTTTGTTTGTCTTTACTACAAATAAGTTATCACCTTTGCGCCTGAACAACTCTTCATTTTCACACAATTGGCCGGATGCAGGATGACCAAGCTCTGAACAGATTTGCCCTAACATGCAAGTATAAAACATGGATTTTTTGTTTCTTCCCACGCCACAGATCCATGTAACGTAGGGAGCAGGCCCTGCTTCCGGCACAAGAATGGCGGGCAAAACAGTATACCATTTACTGGCCTTGTATTGTAGGTCCAGGGATGGCACACTGTCAGTTTGATCCATTCACACAGAAGCTGACTGGCACTCTTCTCACTGGCACCTTCAGCAGCAGCCTGCTCACTCTCTCTGATTCAAGGGGATGCATGCTCTCTGCTCGTCGGAGTGGAGCTAAACTCAAACGGCTGTTCACTGACGCTGCCCACTCAGAAACGGGACTGCCCTTCGCGAAGTGGTCTCTAACTCAAACGGCTGTTTACTGACGCTGTCCACCCAGTGAGCACAGGTGAACGGGACTGCCCTTCGCGGAGTGCAGTTAAACTCAAACGGCTGTTTATTGACGGTCCATCCAGTGAGCACAGGTGAACGGGACTGCCCTTCGCGGAGTGGTCTCAAACTCAAACGGCTGTTTACTGACGCTGTCCACCCAGTGAGCACAGGTGAACGGGACTGCCCTTTGCAGAGTGGAGTTAAACTCAAACGGTTGTTCACTCAGTGACGCTGTCCACCCAGTGAGCACAGGTGAACGGGACTGCCCTTCGCGGAGTGGTCTCAAACTCAAACGGCTGTTTATTGACGCTGTCTACCCAGTGAGCACAGATGAACGGGACTGCCCTTCGCGGATTGGAGTTAATCTCAAACGGCTGTTCACTATTGCTGCACACGTAGGGAGCAGAGATGAACTGGACTGCTCTTCGCGGAGTGGTATTAAAACGGCTGTTCACTGGTGTCACTGACGCTGTCCACCCAGTGAGTACAGATGAACGGGACTGCCCTTCGCAGAGTGGCGTTAAATTCAAACGGCTGTTCACTGACGCTGTCCACCCAGTGAGCATAGGTGAACGGGACGGCCCTTCGCAGAGTGGAGTTAAATGGCTGTTCACTACCGCTGCCCAGCCAGTGAAAAGAGATTGAACGGGACTGCCCTTCGCGGAGTGGTATCAAACTCAAAACGACTGTTCACTGATGTCAGTGACGCCGTCCACCCAGTGAGCACAGGTGAACTGGACTGCCCTCTGCGGAGTGAACTCGAAACGGCTGTTCACTGATGTCACTGACGCCGTCCACCCAGTGAGCACAGGTGAACGGGACTGCCCTTCGCGGCTCCTCCGTGCGTCTCTTCACTTCAGCTTCTGCCCCAGTGTCGCCTCCACAAACCTGGCCAGGTCGCCCCCTCTCCCCAACAGAAGGGTGCGTGGCGAGCAGTCGTGTAGGATGTGGCTTGGCCGCCCACTCAGCCTGACCACTCCCAGCACCGCTTTCCGGCACCTTCCTCCAAACTCGGCCAGATTCAGTTACGCCACTGAAGGGGCACTCTCTATCTCCGCGCAGCTGTCCAGCGACGCGGTCAGCGCCCTCCGAAAGGTTCGGGTACTAATATGACTGTAGAAGCAACCTAGCGCCAAAGCACGCACGTAAACATGAGACGCATCCACCCCGGGTTAAAAAAAAGGAGTTCAGTCTCGATTCAAACGATTGTGGGTTTATTTGTGCTGGTGTAAACTTTGTTGGCGGCTATAAATGATACGACTTGTTTTATTTGAGTTGTTTGGAATAAACTTACCACTGTTTGAGCATCAACAAAAAACTGCTCGTTAGCTGACAGTTTTCTGGACCCTATGGCGTAAAACTAAATACGGCAGTGGTTGAAAGAAGAATGTCCTAAACCAGTGCTTGGAGTTTGCTCACGCCTGATCACACTGACTCACACTCACAGGGGTGAGGCAAAGGCGTGCACACAAGTCACCACTGGACAGTTTACTGCTGGACAGTTCCCCACCGAACAGTTCCCCGCTGGACAGATCACCAGACAGTTCCCCGCTGGACAGATCACCAGACAGTTCACCGCTGGACAGATCACCACCAGACAGTTCCCCGCTGGACAGATCACCACCAGACAGTTCCCCGCTGGACAGATCACCACCAGACAGTTCCCCGCTGGACAGATCACCACCAGACAGTTCCCCGCTGGACAGATCACCACCAGACAGTTCCCCGCGGATTGAGAAGCTGGCCATTCAGGTGTGTGTGTTTGTGCGCGTGTTTGTGTAGTGTGTGTTTGTGTAGTGAGTGTGGGCATGTCAGCGTGCAGGTGTGTGTGTGTGTGTGTGTGTGTGTGTGTGTACGTGAGTGCGTGCGTGTGTGTGTGAGCGCGCGTGTGTGTGTATGTGTACGCGTGTGCACACACGTTTACGATACACTGCAAAGAATATCAACCAACCACACATACTGGCTCTATCGGTAGTGGATTGTCTGGGTTTTCCATTTGTCCGGTGGCGGATTGGCCGGTGGCGAACTAGTGGTGAATTGTTTGGTGGTCATTTGTCCCACACCCAAGGCAAACCAGCTTTCGTGGCATAGGGAATGGACGCTGGTTGAATGCGTTACAGATGCCCCATCCTCAGTCTGAAACGGGATGTTTCGATCAGTACTGCTGTGGGTGGCACCCAGGCTGGAGGTAGCGGTAATTCTTTTTTCGCCTTCACATTTGGACGTCCTGGCAGCTTTGACCAGCGTTTCTGCCTGTGAAGGCTGTCACCGCCCAGGTGGACGGAGACGCAATTCCCAGTTTGTCTTCTGTCAGTAGGTGGGTGGTCATTTCTGCTTGAACCTCCTGAACAGCGGGTGTTGGGCTTTCCTCCGATACTCCATGTAGATAGTGTCGTCTGCCCCTGACATTGAGCTCATGGTTCCAGACTTCCGCAGGATCTGCAAAAAAAACACAAATGGGGTCAAACCACGATTAGAAAAACTAAACAAAAAACAAATTTAAACCAGAGTGTCGCCCGCCCCCGACGTTGAGCTCATAGTTCCAGACTTCTGCTGGATCTGCAAAAACCAATCGGGTCAAACCATGACTTTTTTAAACAAGAGAGAGTCCTCTGCACCCAACATTGAGCTCATAAGTCCAGACATCTGCTGGATCTGCAAAAAAACAGTCGGGTCAAACCATGACTTCTTTTATTTATTTTTATTTTTATTTTAACAAGCATTTTTAGCATTTTATTCAAATACTCGCTGACTAGAAGAAGTGTTGCAGAGTTCCGCTATTGTATGTGTGTGCGCGCGTGTGCGAGTGCGTGTGTCCCTGTGGTGTGTATGTTATTGCAAAGCACCCTGTGCTCCTGCCTTGTGCGGTAGATGAGCGCTCTAGAAATCCTCTTTATTATTATCATTATTAGCCTCACTCAAAATGCCGCAAACACCATTGCAGAGTCTTACCATTTGTCACTGTTGCGGCAACCCTGTCCCTAGTAGTCCGTAATTGTGGTCTCTGTGGACTTCAAGCAGCACCGAACATTGCAGCGTGCTGCAGGGCCTGCCAGCTCACCAGCTGAACCTCCTACCAAAGATCCAGAATGCTGCTGCACGTGCAGTGCCCAGAACAAAGTCTCGGGATCACAACACCCCTGCCCTGCAGCCCAGCCTCTGCACTGGCTGCCCACCTCCAAGCAGGTCGAGTACAAAATCCTCGGTCTCTCATACCGATGGAATTGCACGGAACTGCACCAGTGCACAGTATCTACGAGAACTTTGGTTTTCCCGTACAATCCGTCTCGTTCTCCGCGCCACGAACTTCCCTGTGCAGACTAAGTCTGTTTGGACTCCGTGAGAAGGAACACACGCAATTTGTCCTGTGCAGAACAAGTCTGTTTGGACTCCGTGAGAAGGAACACACGCAATTTGTCCTGTGCAGACTAAGTCTGTTTGGACTCCGTGAGAAGGAACACACGCAATTTGTCCTGTGCAGACCAAGTCTGTTTGGACTCCGTGAGAAGGAACACACGCAATTTGTCCTGTGCAGACCAAGTCTGTTTGGACTCCGTGAGAAGGAACACACGCAATTTGTCCTGTGCAGAACAAGTCTGTTTGGACTCCGTGAGAAGGAACACACGCAATTTGTCCTGTGCAGACCAAGTCTGTTTGGACTCCGTGAGAAGGAACACACGCAATTTGTCCTGTGCAGACCAAGTCTGTTTGGACTCCGTGAGAAGGAACACACGCAATTTGTCCTGTGAAGCCTAACAGCAGGGAACAGAGCAAAGCGTTAAAATACTCACACCACCCTTGCCGAGTTCCCCAAGGGTGCGCTCTTCCTCGGCGTCCTTGTCTGTGGCAGCCAGGATTTTCTGCAGCAGCTGCATCTGCTCCTCCTTGGTGCGGTACAACAGGTCTTCCTGCGAATTGGAATCACAGCTGTGTACAGTTGCAGGTGACACAAACAGCCGTGCAGTTAGCCAGCCGTATGTACGCATCCATTCTCTCTGTGGGTGTACACACACATTCTCACTATCACCCACACACTAAATTTTCATCCAAAGATCTCTTGCCATCTCATAGTCAGACAGACCTATCACACTTCACAGTATCACAAAATATATTTTATAATTAAAAGACACATCACAGTCATCCCGTATCTTAGATTTTATTCACTACGATCTAACACTGTGTACGGCAACAGACCTTTCGCCAAAAACTTTACAAGTCATTATTCTGAAATGTTTTACGGAGAAGTTATTGTGACTAGCACACAGAATTTTCAGATTTTTCCTCTTTCTTTTCATTAGGGTAACAAAGGACAAAGCCAAAGACTACACACACAGAGACATAGCCCACACCAACCTCCTCCAGCCCTTCCAGCCGAGTGATGACCTTGTAGCTGTAACCTTGGTTGATCAGAAAGCGCTGTCGCTTCAACGAGTAGGCCATTTCAACTGTGTCTTGTGACACCAGCGAGTAGAAGTAGGCATTGTATTCTTCTGCTGCTGAACCTGCCAAAATGAACACGCATAAAAAATGTTTTTACTTTCATTTTCTTAGGTTTCTGGGTCACTTTAAACATGACAGTCACCCAAATCAAAGGTCTGCTTGTCTACTTCACTCCTGGGTGAGGCTCACAGATACTGGAATATACGTCGTCACATCTTGTATAGTACTCACGATGAATGACCCATGATTTGTTAGTTGCCTGGTACCTAATGCCTAGTCAACACGGTAAGTAACTCAAGTTCTTATGCAAAGTCAACCAGGACAGTTACATTAGTGTGACTAGTCACCACCAAGATTCTGAGGTGAAACACAATTCACCACATCACAAGGAAAGGTCTCCCTGTTATAACGCATCATTTTACCTTTGAAGGAAAGGATCTGGAGCAAGAACATGAAGTGAATGAACCAGGAAGGCAACAATCAGAATGGTAGAATTCTGGTAGTACGTGAAGCTTTAAGGAGGCTTTAAAGAGAAAATCACTGATAACTCTGGATTCAACTTAATTTCAGCACCCCACTGTAAGGTGAACACAACACCTACATGAAGTTGATGCTGGCAAAATAATAAAAACATAAAAAAAGACTCCCAAGGAAAAAAAAGACTCCCAAGGAAACAGCGGCCAGCTAGAACATAAATCTCACAATTTTTATTTTTATTTTTATAAATGCAAGTCTAAAAGATAACGAAACAGACTTAAAAAAACAGCCCACCCTTTTTGGCACGCAGAATTCTACCCAGTCGCTGGGCTTCTTGTCGCCTGGAACCGCCGTGAGCTGAGATCTGAATCAACACATTGGCTTCCGGCAAATCAAAGGATGTGTCTGCAACCTGTTGGTAGGGGAGATAACAAACATGAGAATGATCACAGCCAGTCAAAAAAGTGACGGGAGTGCCAACTCATTCAAAGCACAGAAAAAAATTACCCCTCAGAAATGCGTAATTGCAGTATTTTCACCCAAACACCAATTATGTCTTTCACTGCATCATCTGATGCACTCCGCCATCATCTGTGCAGTGGAGTGACTAGTCACTTGACATGGCAGTTCCTTATGGGTCCCAGCACTTTTGTTTGGCAAATCAAACAATGCATGCCTCTTGCTGGTGAACTGGTTACACATCAGAATACTACTACTACTACTATCACTACTCCTAGTAATAATAATAATGCAATGTATTCACATTCTGATCATTCACATTCACCTGTAGGCAAAGGCATCCCTAAAGACCCATGCACCGTACCCCAGCACACAACCCAGTACATGCAGAGGGCATTCATTCTCAAACTCATGCTAACTGTTCTCAATCTTAATTACAAACATGATTCGGAATACACAGTGCATTCAGCACGTAAGCTGTTTATGCATTTCACACCCTCTGTCACCATGTGATGTCCTTCAACTAGTTAATTTGGGTCACAGACAGGGAGACTGCCAGAAAGAAAAAAAATCACACATGTGAGAGGACAATCAAGGCCCAGGAAAGATGACAGGGTCTGGGTAGCATCCACTTTCACCGGGCGATTTTTGCAGTAAAAAATAATAATATAAAAATCCCAGATGTGAGAAGACAGTCAAGACTTGGGAAAGATGACACAGGGTCTGGGTAGCGTCCACTTCCAATGGGAAAAACAAAATCCCAGATGTGAGAAGACAGCCGAGACTCAGAAATGACGATACAGGGTCTTGCTAGCGTCCACTTCCACTATGCAATTTTTGCAACGAATGAAAGAGGAAGGTGGCTATCCAAAAGATTCTGTGCAGGAGTTCTAGGAGGACGCTAAGTGACACCCAGAAAAAAATAAAAAATAAAATAAAATGAAGAGCCTTGATACAGCTTTGAAGTAATATGTGCGACTGAATGGGTCGCAAACTGGCGACCCAGTACTGGAATAAGCAGTGAACGCAACTGGGTCCCAAAAATATTTGATGAACAGGTAAATGCTCTACCTTGGACACGAAGATGGTGTTGACCTTGGGGTTGTGCTGAAAGTTCTGCAGAATCTGCAATCGCTCCCCTTGACTGGTCGGTCCATAGAGGTAAGGTCTGGCACACAAACAATTTGACAAGAGAGTCACCATCTGAACACTTACACAGCTCTGACAAGCGTACCAGTTTAGTTAGGCTCAAAACACAGACTGACAATACAGTGTCACTATCAAACACCTGCACAGGTGTGCCTGACAAACGTACCAATTAAAAATGACCCAACACACGAACTGACAATACAGTGTCACTATCAAACACCTGCACAGGTGTGCCTGACAAACGTACCAATTAAAAATGACCCAACACACAAACTGACAATACAGTGTCACTATCAAACATCTGCACAGGTGTGCCTGACAAACGTACCAATTAAAAATGACCCAACACACAAACTGACAATACAGTGTCACTATTAAACACCTATGCAAGTGTGCCTGACAAACATACCAATTAAATATGGCCCAACACACAAACTGACAATACAGTTCACTATCAAACACCTGCACAGGTAAGCCTGACAAACACTGCTACTGAAATTCCGTTTTAAGGATTAATAAAGTATTATTGTACTGTATTGTGTTGTAATATGGCCTGACACACAACACAAACTGACAATACAGTATGCAGTGGCACTGTCGAACACCCGCACAGGTAAAGCCTGAACAGCAATTCCATATGGCACCGACACACACATAAACACCACTGAACAGTCAAGACAAAAATCAAAACAAACAGCCTCACCTAAAGTTGTATTCCAAGCATTAAAATCAACTCCTCCTCTTGGTCTAAAGCTCTATAGGAAAACAAAACCATGTTGAAAGACCCCTGCTTTATCCTGTAATACTGCCTACCCCCTGTGTATTTTGTATCCTTTGTATTTTGTACACTTCACTGTCACAAGTGGAAATATCTCCCACAGGACAGTCTGGGTCCCTTTCCTGAAGGAAAGCCAGCAGTAGCAGTTGCACTACCCATCTACCACACACTCAGCTTGGAGGAGTACAGAATTTTGCATCAACATTTCTCCACTGCAATGAGGTCTTTAACAGTTTGTTTCCACCTCCCTTGTTTCTCCCATCAAGGCCCACAGTGTTTGTTCTCAGTAGTGATCCTCCTTCACCTCCCACATCACATCCTGCAGGGTTTGTCTGTCTCTGCCCTTCTTGTCAAAGTCCACAGGGCTTGTTCCCTCTTGCTCTGACCAAAGCCTACAGGGTTTATTCTAGTTCCCACTTGTTTCAGCCAAAGCCCACAGGGTTTACTCCAGTTGTTCCCTCTTGCTTCAAAGCCCACAGGTTTTATTCAGTTGTTCCCTTATTTCAAAGCCCACAAGGTTTATTCCAGGTGTTTCCTCTTGCTTCAAAGCCCACAGGGTTTACTCCAGTTGTTCCCACTTGTTTCAAAGCCCACAGGGTTTATTCCAGCTGTTCCCTCCTGCTTCCCTTATCAACAACCACAACGTTTATTCCACCTGTTCCCACTTGCTTCCCATATCAATGCCCATAAGGTTTATTCCAGTTGCTCCCACTTGTTTCCCATATCAACAACCACAGGGTTTATTCCAGTTGTCCCCATATCAATGCCTACAAGGTTTATTCAAGCTGTTCTCACTTGTTGAGCATGACAGCGTAGTGCTGAAGGGCAAACACATTATCTGAGAAGACAATGACTTTGTCATTCCGCCGCTCATGGTAACGGATCAAAAACTGGCACGCGCGGAACTTGTTGGGGTTCATGCCGTACAGCAGCTGCACAAAATCAGGGAACAGAACATCCATCAGTCAGCTTCCAAAGTTTTTACCGAGCACAAATATATGACATTAGTCACACATTTCCTATGAATATTTGGCTCTCTTGACTGTTCCATTCTACATGTTAAAATTTCAACCATGCATGTGTGTGTGTGTGTGTGTGTGTGTGTGTGTGTGTGTGTGTGTGTGTGTGCATGCATGCAGAAGAGCATGCGCACATAAGTGTTTGTGTAAGTGTATGTATGCACGAAGATATATGCATATGTGTGTGTGTGTGTGTGTGTACATGCATGCAGAAGAGCATGTGCACATACGTGTTTGTGTAAGTGTATGTATGCATGAGTATATACGCATGTGTGTATGTGTGTGCATGCATGCAGAAGAGCATGTGCACATAAGTGTTTGTGTAAGTGTATGTATGCACAAGTATATATATGCATGTGTGTGTGGGTGTGTGTGTATGTGCATGCATGCATGCATGAATGTCTCAATGGCAATTTTATTGCATCTAAGAGAGAGAAAGACCACTAGTGATTTTTCATGCTTTTTGATTCATACATTTTCAGGATACTAAGATAACCGAATGGGGATCACATGGAGGTTATAAAACAGTTCTCCGTTGTCTGAACCCAGGACAATACATTCTCCCTCCACAAGCAGCGAGAGGTCACTGACCAGCTTTTTCTGAGACTTGGTAGTGAGGTATTCCCTGTAGAACTCTGGGGTCATTGGACACCACACCTGCAACACACAACCACACCACACCATGACAGCAAATCACTTGGTAGTGAGGTATTCCCTGTAGAACTCTGGGGTCACTGGACACCACACCTGCAACACACCACCACACCACACCACACCATGACCGCAAATCATTTGGTAGTGAGGTATTCCCTGTAGAACTCTGGGGTCATTGGACACCACACCTGCAACACAACCACACCACACCATGACTGCAAATCACTTGGTAGTGAGGTATTCCCTGTAGAACTCTGGGGTCATTGGACATCACACCTGCAACACACCACCACACCACACCATGACTGCAAATCGCACACTTTTCTCCACACTCTACAGTCACGGAACACCAGCCATGCACGCACACACCATGCCACGACCACAAAACACACACATTTTCACACACTCAGTAGTCCCTTCAAGGCTGTGATCCACTTTCAATCAGTCATACAACTACATGAAGCACCGTCAGTTGCTATGGGAAATGACATACTGGGATGTCATTATCGTTACTCTGTGAGAGCTAGGACAAAAGAACGAAAGCTGCAACATCACCATTCACAAACAGAGCACGTCTGAAACCTGCCTTATTACACAATCAGTCGCTCAACGGTCACATCATGGTTTGTGGTTTCCCACAGCAACTGATCGCACATCATGTCGCCACATGACTGTGATCGAAACTGGATCATATCGCCTTCAGTCTGACCACCCAGATTTCATCAAGTTGATGGCAGAAAGCATGCCACCAGATGCAGAGACTGTGGTTAAATCTGAGCATGATCAGTCGCACACAGACACACACATCTCAAGAGGCTCACCTTACCTGATGGTAAGAAATGACACTGCAGTACCAAAGACTTAGCTGGGTTCAGTGCGGTCTCTCACAAGCTGCCTGCCTAGTAGGCACCAACCTGATACAGGTCTCCTTTCCTAGATGAACACTGCCATGCTAATGATATAGTCAACACACTGCCGTTGCAGTCAAATAAGGCACCTCAGCAACATTTGAATTCCGAGAAGGGCAGTGAGAGGGAGACAATCCCACCTCAGCACCTGAGCGACATTTGCATCAACTGATCCAGATGGGGCAGAAAAGAACAGCCAATCTCACATCAGCACACTGAGTGACACTTGCAATCAGACAGGGCAGAAAAGAACAGCCAATCTCACATCAGCACACCAAGTGACATTTGCATTCCGATGGGGCAGAAAAGAACAGCCAATCTCACATCAGCACACTGAGTGACATTTGCATTCTGATGGGGCAGAAAAGAACAGCCAATCTCACATCAGCACACCGAGTGACATTTGCATTCCGATGGGGCAGAAAAGAACAGCCAATCTCACCGAGGCACCTGAGTGATGTTTGCATTCGCACCGGGCATCAAGAGGCAGAAAAGAACATCCAATCTCACCTCAGCACACTGCACTCGGGCAATGTAGCCTAGGTTCTGCAGCTCCATCCAGTTGGCCTCGTACAACTTGGGGCCAATCAGAAAATTCAGGTCGGCAATCTTGTCGTCCTCCCGAACCAAGGTGGCCGTCAGTCCCAGCTTGCAGTGAGCGTTGACGATCGTCAGAACACGTCGGAACATTTTGGCCGGGATGGTCTGCACCTCTGAAAGTATGATGCAAGGAATTGTTTATCTACCTCTTTCGGTCCTTTACCCTGCTGTTACCCAAGCCAGCTTCTTTCATCAGATTACAGAGTGGTGTGCCTGATAAAACACTGGGAAACAATCCCTGGTTACAATCACATAAGCTGTTTTAGTATGTGTGCCTTGTTCCAAGCAGTGTAAGAGTTTTCGATTAAAGCGCCAGCAGAAACTCTTTGACACAACCGCTTGCACAGAACCACTGCCTATTCCTCTGTTCCATCCTGTGTCTGCACAGACAGTGAATGTACTTGACAGGGATTCTTTGAGAGATTATTAACTTTTCGTTAGGGTAGTTCAGCTACTGTGTTCTGTGGCATGGCATAATTTCCCTTACAATACATGCCATGCCAGAAAACTGAAGTTTATGCTAAATGAAGTCAGCAAGCCTCTGTACGGCAGAAAACTGACATTCCAGCACAAGAGTCAAGCGAGGAGGCTTTCTTCAAATGTTTGTTATTAAATCAAGGACAAAAAAAGGGAAAAGGCAGAACCACTGAATCTGGCTTGCCTACTAAAGAAGACTTTTATTTCAGTAAATGTAACATGAATGTGGTACAAGCAACTGTAACAATAGAACTGGAAAAATCAATCTCACCATCAAGAACCATGAGACCCCATTCTTGGTTCTGCATCCATTCCATCATTTTTTCTGCCTCAAATGATCGCTTTGTGCTGTGTGCCAACATTGAGTATGTGCTGATGCAAACAGCAGAACCTGTGACAGAGAACAGTGCCAATGATAAAAACAACAGCAGAACCTGTGACAGAGAACAGTGCCAATGATAAAAACAACAGCAGAACCTGTGACAGAGAACAGTGCCAATGATAAAAACAACAGCAGAACCTGTGACAGATAACAGCGGCAATGATAAAAACAACAGCAGAACCTGTGACAGAGAACAGTGTCAATGATAAAAACAACAGCAGAACCTGTGACAGAGAACAGTGCCAATGATAAAAACAATAGCAGAACCTGTGACAGATAACAGTGCCAATGATAAAAACAACAGCAGAACCTGTGACAGATAACAGTGTCAATGATAAAAACAATAGCAGAACCTGTGACAGAGAACAGTGCCAATGATAAAAACAACAGCAGAACCTGTGACAGATAACAGTGCCAATGATAAAAACAACAGCAGAACCTGACAGACAATGGACAATGTCAGTGATAAAAGCAACAGCAGCACCTGTAGCAGATCACAGACAATGTCTATGATAAAAACAGCAGCACCTGTAACAGATCATGGACAGGTCTATAATAAAAACAGAAGCAGCACCTGTAACAGATTATGGACAGGTCTATAATAGAAACAACAGCAGCACCTGTAACAGATCATGGACAGGTCTATAATAAAAACAGAAGCAGCACCTGTAACAGATTATGGACAGGTCTATAATAAAAACAACAGCAGCACCTGTAACAGATCATGGACAGCTCTATAATAAAAACAGAAGCAGCACCTGTAACAGATCATGGACAGGTCTATAATAAAAACAGAAGCAGCAGCTGTAACAGATCACAGATGCTGCCAATGTTAAAAGCAACAACAGAACCTTAAATCATGACAATTTCAGTGATAAAACGAACAGCAGAACCTGCAACAGATGACAATGGCAACGTCAATGATAAAAACAACAGCAGAACACATAATACTTTTTTCTAAGTTGGCAGCAGTGTGAATCTGTAGGAAAGGCTGTCGCACCGGCATTACACAAAAGGTTCAGGTTGTTAGCAAAAACACTTACCAACAGATTTATTTGTGGTGTCAAACGTGAATGTACAGACCAAGCTGTCATCAAGAATGAGAACATGCAGGCAATGCTGTCATAAGCAGTACTCACCCATGGGTTTATCCTTGGCATCCGATGTGAATCTACAGATGAGGCTGTCATCAATGTTGGACCACATCTTGAACTGCGAGCGCCACTGCTCAACGGCAACCCCCGACGTGGCCAGACACAGACATCGTTTTCTCACGGTGCAGGCTGCCGTCACTCCCACCAGTGTCTTGCCGGCACCTGTTGGCACCACATTAACTTTCACAACAATGAGACAGCATGGCCAAGCAGTTGAGACACTAACAATGTCAGGATCAAGATTCTTGCCGGCACCTGTTGGCACAACATTAACTTTCACAACATGGAGATGGCATGGCCAAGCAGTTGAGGCACTAATAATGTTAGAATCATAACAGTGTGGTCCTGAACCCAAGTTTATGCAGTTTCCTCCTTTTCTCCTCTCCTCAGTCTGGTGGGCTCAGTGTCTAGTCCTCATGACGAGATGGAGGAAGTGAGCAGAGTAAATGCTCAGTCTAACCAAATCACATTCAAGACGAGAAAAGGCAGCTTTTAGCTTTGTTTCTTTGCTCGGGGGAAAGGCCTACCCAAAGGCTTGAACCCGTTTTCATCCAGATAACCAAAACGTTCACGAGCATGTATGGCTCAATGCAGGTTTATCACCATGCAATGTGCAAACATCTAGCTCATAAAATTCCTGAGAAGAGGCAAAACATTCTTTTCAAAGTTTAGAATACACCGATGATCTCTCTAGGCAATATGCCAGCACTTCCTGCAGAAAACAGCAGCTCCAGACTAGTTTATGGGCGCTGATCAGGACATTTAAAGTCTGTTGGGCCATATGCAACTAGCTGGTTCTTGGGTTTTAATGTCCTGTAAAATCACAAGGTCACATCAGGACACGGTGTAACAAGTCATACATACAGACACAGTTCTTGGGTTTTAATGTCCTGTAAAACCACAAGGTCACATCAGGACACGGTGTAACAAGTCATACATACAGACACAGTTCTTGGGTTTTAATGTCCTGTAAAACCACAAGGTCACATCAGGACACGGTGTAACAAGTCATACATACAGACACAGTTCTTGGGTTTTAATGTCCTGTAAAACCACAAGGTCACATCAGGACATGGTGTAACAAGTCATACATACACAGTTCTTGGGTTTTAATGTCCTGTAAAACCACAAGGTCACATCAGGACACGGTGTAACAAGTCATACATACAGACAGTTCTTGGGTTTTGATGTCCTGTAAAACCACAAGGTCACATCAGGACATGGTGTAACAAGTCATACATACAGACACAGTTCCTGGGTTTTGATGTCCTGTAAAACCACAAGGTCACATCAGGACACGGTGTAACAATTCATACATACAGACACAGTTCACTTACCACATGGCAGCACGATAACACCAGATCTGGCACGGCCATTGCCAAACATCTTCCTCAGACTTTTTTCCTGGTAGGGACGAAGCACCGTGGATGGCTTGAGGTCAATGCTGCAACAATCACCGTGCATAAACATAAACTGATAAAGGAATCTAAAGTAGGTTTCAACAGATTTCATATTGATTCAGTCTGTCCACTCCATGAGTTCAACAGAAAAAACAACCCCAACCCTTTCTTGGGGTAGGTGGGGTGGGGGGAGGGGGGGGGGAGATGATAAAAACATGCTTCATACTTTAAGAATGCATGATTAGGTAGTCCAAAGTGATTTTGAAAATCAGTAGTTGACTATATGATATTTGTGGCCCAAAATGGCACTTGAAATGTCCCAGGAATTTCCGACTGTCTCCTTGGATATTACCAATAAAGCCTCTCCTAGACTGTCATTAGTAGAAAAGTTTGTTAAAATTGCTGTTTAGAAATAAATTTGTCGATCATCCCATCGACACCCAAACCAGCTCTCAATCGTGTTTGCAATCGTTCACAGACCACTTCATTTTTCATTTTTACTGACAGTGACAGAAGCATTCGTTTGACAGCTTAATCTGGCTTTCAAGAAAAAGATTAATATTTTACTCATCAACAAGATCGTTTACACGCAATGTAGAACACTCTGATAGTGGAGAATACACCAACTTGGCACGCACGATCGCTTGTGCGGTCACCTCAGTGCCCATGGCTGACCGTGCGGCTGTGGTAATAAAATCTCTTTGTTATCACGTTTCAGCGGCTGAGTGTTGGACGTATGAATAGTTTTGAACTCTTATTTTAGTATAACTTTGAAGAGGAAAGATTGATCTTTCTGCTGATATTTTTTATGAGAGTGTCTGTGGTCTAAAAATAGTACAAAATCCGTTAAACACATTTCAAACAACTTTATTCAGGACTTCTGCTTGTTGAAGGCAGCCATCATGGATATGGAAAGAAAGCTTAGCAACAGCACTTTTGATTGATATAGATTTCATCATGGCTGGACTAGCGTATGTCCAACACTCCGCGTCTGAAAACTACTTACAGCGAGCAGTGTTTGCAGCCTATGCGCATCGCTGACAGAAGGCAGCACTTAGGGGTACCGAGATTGGGGTGAATTTTCACATTCTTTTTCAAAGTGTAATAAACATAACAACACAGTTAGGAAGATGAGACATGTAGCTTTTCTCAACAGTAATTTGGACTGAGATTGGATCAAAAACACACAAGAAATCCGTCAAGGAAAATCGCTAAAACTAGACCAACTTAGTTACGCGGAACGCAGCCAAGAGCACTTTGGACTACCTAGAATGATTAAAAACACACGCCTGATATTCAACATTCAGTCTTTTTGCATACTTTCCATCTTTTTGACAACTTTCCTGTTGGGACTTCACTTGTATATATATGTATAATAATATTATTTTTATGGTGCCCCATCTTGTAAGAGTCCAGAACTGTGTACATTCTCAGAACTGATGTTGATACATTCTCAGAACTAACATTTGTACATTCTCAGAAATAATAATAATAATTATTATTATTATGCATAGCTTTTATATAGCGCTATTCTCTGCTCTCGAGCAGACTCACTGCGCACATGTTGCATGTGATTCTGAATGAGTGACTGCAACCTTTTATAGCATGCATTATTAATATCTACAGAAGTGGTGTACTGATAGCACTCCTTGGTTGTTGCATGGCTGGTGCCACGTAAAATGCTGCCGTTTTGGCCCAAGTTCTGTGTATACCATTCAACCATGCACCAGTTTACAGTGTCACTTCATTCAAAGCCACATAGGTAGGGTGTATGTGTGTTTAGCTGTAACCTGCCACCTGCACTTTTAGCAGAATGACCGGGATCTTTTACGTGCTACTGCGGTAACACGGGGGTGGAACGGATACCGAAATAAGTCAGCACAGAAAGTGGACCCTGGAGAAGAAAATTTTCCCGCTGCTCCTGCCGGGACTCAAACCCGGGACCTTTTAATCATGAGTCCGACGCTCTAACCACTGAGCTATCCCCGCTCCCAGAAATAATGTTGGTACTCACTTGATATCATGGTTGACCGTGTCATTTCTGAAGTCATACTCTGCTAGTAGTGGGTACTCCAGTTCAATACACCTGCAAGCACACGCACACCAATATGAAGTCATACTCTGCTAGTAGCGAACACTCCTGCAAGCACACCAGTCAGAATTGATGTATGCAGACCATATACACAACACTATATTTCCCACACTTGAAACACTTTCCCCCCTTCATTTTGTGTTTGTTTGGCAATGTCCAGGCTCCCTGTCTGGCAAGAAAGCTGCAAAGTAACCATGTCACTGCTTAACACTCATGTTTTCTACTCTTTGGGGCCCAATCTGCCAAACATAACAAACTTTTAATCCACATTTGTCTACATGGCTAAATTGCAGTAAACATCTCTGATTCAGCATCCAGCCTACATTTTCAGCAAAATGACTACACACCGCTAGTAGCGACAATACTCTAATGCACCTTGGAAGAGGTATACAAGCGCCAGGATTATATATATACTATAAAACGATCATGAAAGCAACACACCTCTTTTGCACATCTTCCACATTTTCCTGTTTGACTTCAAACGACACTGTCTTCATGGCTCCCTCATCCTCCTCATCTTCTTCATCTCGATCCAGCTTCTCGTACAAGTCAAAGATGTCCTGTGGAACCTCTTCCTTGCTCTCCTCTCCATTTTGGGGCTCCTCTGTTGATGTACCTGCCTGGCTCTCGTCTGCCTTCCCATTGGCTGGCTTCTTCAGCTGCGTAATAAAACCAGTGAGTGACTGTGAGCATACCCCATCTCTGTGTTGCGATCTAACAACAAAACATGTGAAGAGTCACATATTCAAACTTGCATACTGAACATTTCAGTAATCACTCTGTAAATGAACTCCCATGTCTGAAGCTCGGCGAAGGTTTCTGTACGAAAGCAACAACTGCACTTTAACAATAGCAATATTAATATCACCTACTTAGAGTGTCTAAACCATGCAGGCCCTACACACTTATAATTATATTCTTTCAATGTACATATTTTGCCAACAAAGATTCAGCGCATACCACACACACACACAGGCTCAGTCAGGCAGAGCAATGGGAATGATAGAAAAGTTTTTTGAAAAGAGAAGGGTTTTCAAGGAAGAATTGAAAGAACTCAGAGATCTTTAGATTAGTTAAGAAGAAGAAAAACTTTTTTTTTAGACAGACTTGTATTCTAATGAGGTGAACTTGGTCAGCCTGTGTATCTGGTATTCAGTTACCAGGTTCAATTCACAGTAATGCTCTCCTCAGTAGCAATTGCTTACAGACTTGTCTGTTCCGAGGCTGCACTCTGCTACATGGCTTGCACTGACCAAATCCCATCTTCTGTTTGCAAACTAACCTATCTATCATAGAACAGTTTTATCAGTGCGACTGGGACAAATGTAATGAAATATATGTCACTAAAACACGACACACAAATGGCTGAAAATTAACTAGACAGACGGCAGCACCCTGTTTTGCATGCAGTTTTCTTTCAATGGCAAGTAAACAATAAAACTCTGAAGCACACAGACATCAGAGGAGATCTTTAACCCCAGTGTAAGAAACTACAACAATCTTTGCACCACAACTATGCCAACCCTGAGGGCTTGCTTTTGGGATTGCATTTACCTGCAGAGCAGACTTTCCTGAAAGTTCACCAGCGATGAAGCCATCTGTGTTCTCTGGCTCCCCTTCTTGGCGTTTGCGACTTTCCTGGATGACAGGGTCTTTGAGCAGCTTCTGCAGCACTTCCTGTGACATGATAAACACTCACATATTTTCCTTCTGCAGAAATGGGCAGAGTGGGCATTATTTGCCAGATATAATGAGAGAAGCTAACATTGGCAAAAGTTTTTTTTGTGTGTTAATACCATTACTTGAATAATTGATACAAATCAATCTGGCAGTCAGGATTCATTTCCAATTTCTGACACTAAAACGGTCCAGCGAAAAAGTTAATTTTTCAGCTTAGATCTTGGGACATAAAGTTAAATAAAATCTTGCCATGGAAAGGACAGATACAGCACCACTGTATTTCACACTGAATTAAGCAAAATCACAGTTACATGTTGTGTGATGGAGCTTTTAGAGCAGTCACTGATTCAGAAAGGTTTACCGTTTTACAACAAAATTCAGACAGTCATTCTGAAAAGCAGCAACAGTGAAACAATTCTCTGCCTGCCTGCCTACTAAAATCAGAAGTGTACGTTACACATTCACTGATTCAGTGTTAAGTGGAGTCCTGTAACACAAGGCCCTGGCCAGCATTGTAACTGTTGCACAACATTTGTACTCCCATGTAATTCTCACCTTATAAATGAGTGAAATGAATGTACACATACAGCATTACTGTTCACCCCCCCTCCCCCCAACACACAGTATACACACAAACAAACAAAAACACACACAGATAATACAAACACCCATACACATGGAGTTAAGGGGGTATTTTAGTCCCATGTCTCACAAAACCTGCGACCCCCCCCCCCCCCCTCCTGAAGAAAAGATAAATAGAACTGTCTGCAAGGTCTGTTCTGAGTGCAGCTCACGGAGAAGGGTGACTGACTGCACAAGCAAAACTTACAGGGTACTGACTCTCCACAAAGTAGCGGTTGTGTTTCAGCACCAGTTTCACCTTGCCATAACTCAGCGTACACAACTGCACACAGAAACACAAAGCACAGGTATTATGAACACACACTGCCACTAGTGTCAGTGTCAGGTTCTGTTCTTTTGCGTAATGTCCACAGAAAAAACAGTAACACAGGGTTCAGAAAACCCTTGCCAGTGCCCTATGATTTCTGCAATCACACTGCCACGGAGAATTAGATTTGACAACTACACCAACAAAAATCTAGAAATAATCTTTACTTGTTTATTAGTACATTACATACTGTACCATATTTTTTTCTGATCATTTTATTTATAAATATACTTTATCAAGATGGACCTTTCAATGGGATTTATCCACCCTGTATTTACTTGCATGCCAGGTGAGTTCCTGCAGGTGATTCAGGTCTTTGTTGCATTTGTGTGAGATGTTTTTACTAATTACCTTTTTTTTTTTTTTTTTAAATGAAAAATCTAACTAGCCAGCACCAGAAATATTTTCAGGAACCAAGTTCAGAGGCATAAATATTAGCTTCCTTTGACTACAACTGACCAGCAGAACACATTCAGAACACATTGGTAAGTCATAATATTCACTAGGAATGCTGCAAATATTCAGACACTTAACACAATGTTTTACGTCTATGGTTTATCAGGACAAAGCTAAAACAGCTGCATCATTATTAACATCATCAAATAAAAAAAATAAAAAAACAGAGTGCATTATTATAAGCTTATCCTTTGAACATTATCACATCTTGTTAACTTTTCATAGGTATGTGAGCAAAGAAAAAAATCTATAAAATTCCACAGAACAGAATGGCAACAGGTGTGAGTTACATCAGGAAGCTGGATCATTTCAAATTTAAACTGAAATTCAATCATCAAACACCGGGGTACCCACGCACACACAGCCTAACCTTAATAAATTCCACAATGCCATCAGGCAGAGAGGTCTTGCTGAGTCGCCGCAAATACTCGATGATGTCACTTGTCTGCAGTCCAACAGAAACAGCAGCGTACAGCGAGTATGCTGTCAACTTGTACTCATGAATGTGCTCCGGTCTGCACACCGGCTGAAAAGTCAAATGTTCTGTGTTAGTCTGGTATTACATTCATAATCATCTGACAGTGACACTATTACTCTTAAACAGCAATAAACATGTCAATTTCTGCACTACTGATTGCTTCGTCACAATTAATATGCATTTTGACACTGAATTTTATTGTTTTTTAAGACTAAGAGTGTTAGTGTTACCAATACCATCGCTCCTTTTACTTTCATTTTTACTTATATTTTCCATATCATTATATATAAAAGTGAAGCATTACAACCAAATTAATATTATGAATAAATCTTGAACTCTTGAATCATGAATCAAAAGACAACGCACCAATCTTGTGACCACTGTAGTTGTGCATCTTAGCCATCTTTAGCAGAAAGACTACTAAAATGAACTTAAGATTTGTTAGAGGTGAAAACTGTATATAAAAAAAATATATATAAAAAATGAGTGTGTACTGTACCTCTGAAATGGCAATCAAGAAGTCATGGGCATGCCTGTACACAGGTGAGAAAGATTCCAGGAAAATGTGTCCATTTGGGGCCTGAGAACACACACAAATAATAAAAAATAAATAGCAAACTCAGTGCATTTCACAACATTCATATTTAATGTTAGGTGAGAAAATATCAACGGTAACATGTTAAAAAAAATCACACTGATCAAGACAGATTGACTACACAAAAAGAATCTGAAGTGACTTGGAATCATATTATAATTTATATATAATGCAAACAAAAACCGAATTTTTGGGTGTTAATTTTGTTGCCATGTTAGGATCAAAATGCATTTTTTGTTGTTGTTGTCAGTTCTTTTTAACTAACATGAACCTAACACTAGGAGGACTTAGTGACTGAGGTTGTAACAACTAAACCAGCGTCATGGGTGACAATTTTACATAAAATATATTTTTTAACATTCCTTCCAAGACAAATTACTGCCTTTTTTAATCTTAGTATCAAGGTAATTACCAGTACTCAAACTCAACTCAAAACCACACTATTCCTATCAGCCCATGGACCAAACTCCTAAATTTATTTTGTTTCCACTACCAATCGTGTCCCCACCACACCCCCATTTCCTGCTGACTTGCCTGGCCTGTATCAGTGCATACATGCTGCACATGTGCCATGATGTGTGTGTGTGTGTGTGTGTGTGTGTGTGTGTGTGCACTATGCACTCAAACTCCAAGCACTGGTTTATGACATCCTTCCTTCAACCACTGCCTTATTTAGTTATGCCTTAGGGTCCAGAAAACTGTCAGCTAACGAGCAGTTTTTTTGTTGGTGCTCAAACAGTATCAGTTTGTGACAAACAATTCAAATTATTTCAGATGTTTGTTTTATAACTGACCATGTTGCTTACGCCAGCTCAAATAAAACCAAAATCATCTGAATCGAGACAGAACTTTTTTTTATTACCTGGGGTGGATGCGCCTCATGTTTATGTGTGTGCTTGGGCACTAGGTTGCTTCCACAGCCTTATCAGTACCCGAACCTTTCAGAGGGCACTGACTGCATTGGTGGACAGCTGCGCGGAGATAAAGAGTGCCCCTTCAGTGGCGTGACTAAATCTGGCCGAGTTTGGAGGAAGGTGTCGGAAAGCTATGGAGTATGTGAATTTGTGTTTTGTTAAATTTTATGTTGTAGCATGTTGTCAATAATCTTGCTTTTGTACGTGCCTTGTACTGTTAAAATATTTTGATAGGTAGGGCGCTTACAAATTTCCATTATTAGTATTTACTTGTGTTGGCATGATTTGCTTTTATATTTCCAGAAAACAAGTCCATTTGCCCCAAAACATTTCAGTAATCTTATCACTGTTATACTTATAGTGTTAAAAAATACAACACCTAAACTTCTATCAAATCTCATTCAAACTGAAAAAAATCAATCTTTAATCTCTCTTCTTTTTCTTTCTTACAAATTCTCCACTACTCCAGTGACCTTTTGATGGGTCAAGGTCACTGGTAATGGTACAGAAGCTTAGACAGATATTATGCACAGGGGCATACAAAGTTTAACATTATAACAAGAGTGAAATAAAATTTACAGAGGTCAAAAAGATGTCTACTTTTGATTCTGAGTTGCTTTTCCACAGCTTTCATCAGCAATCTTTTAACACCTGAAGGTGAGAGAGAGATCATGACTGTATGAGTCAACCCCACCAAAAAAACAACTTTTTTAAAGTTTAGTTTGTCACCAGTTTGTCTCTTTTTTTTCAACTGCCTTTTCTTATGGTTTTGAATTTTCTCTCTGATCTAAGCCTGTAACAAACTCCAAGGGCTGTTCGACCACCAAACAGTGAGAAAAACAAGAAACATTCCAAAAGAATAACAATAACATACAATCCAAAGGGGTCTTGAAGCATGATCCGATTTGAGTTCCAGAATTTTCCTGTAGTCCTGTGCACCAAAGTCATCTGTTTTGGGGACCCCTACATCGTTGTCCACATCACGTAGGGCAGCTGCTGGCAACTCTGAAAGTCCCAGTCAAATGAAGAAAGTTAACTCTATCAGTCTATGGTGGTGCAAGAGAATGGTCACATCATTTCCATCACAGCACTATTTAAGTAAGTAACTTAGCATTTCATGCCCAGTCAGCCATTACAGTTATATCAAGGAGATGCACTATTTAAGTAGTTTTAAGAAAAATTACACCAGCACACACATACTAGTAGCAGTAATACTCAGTTTACTATCACAGTAACTGATGAAGTTCAACAAACAATGCATTTTTAGAAAGGTGAGACCGTATACTAATTACTAATTCTATACACTGATACAGTTTCATAAGTAACACAGAAAAGTCAAAATCACCTAACTTATTCTGTTACCACAGCAATACAGTAATAATTATAGGGAGTTTATAGAACAGAGCTTGTTCACTAGTTTCACTTTCAGTGACTCAAACTACAAAGACTGAAAGAGTCAAACTCAAAGCACTTTACAACCAAATTCTAAAAAGAAAAGCATCTATTCTAGTTTCTACTGATCTAACAGATAAATACTCAAACACAATCAATGGAATAATACTTTTTTAATAGCACATTATAATTATAATTATAATAATAATGTACATTTATCATGCGCTCATCAACGCCCTGAGCACTCACATCATACATATTAACCTAAATATGATATTCTATGCACATGTAGAGCATAGTCCTACGAAAGTAACCAAAACAATTTACATAAAGTATTATACAAAAAAAACTAAAATGCACTACAAACACACACACACAATGACTGTAGCAGAAACTGGGTACTGATATTAGTTAGGATGGAAATACATTACATTATTAATAAAGATACTAAGTAAGTTACTTATTCGAGAATGATGAATACAAAACTTTACACAGCATAATGAAACATACACACATTGATTCACAGGATTGAGTGCATGCAGTGATGCACACAGTCACACCCACACCCACTCTCTGAGTAGTCTCTCTATCTCTCTCTCACAGCATACAACTTACAAGTCATACTCACAGGGAAGTGTGCACATGCACACACACATAGTATACATAACACATTATATAAATCATAATCCAAAACAAACAAACAAAAACAGGTTCCACCCGTGCTGCCATTATCACATCAGAATTGCCCTGGTCAGCAAAATTATGACAGCATCCAACTCTCTTCCTCTGCCAGTTCACATGCCTCAAACTAGCAATAGTAACATAACTCTAAACCTTTACAACTACCACTACCATGACCATGCTTTTGTGCAACCCAGAATGATTGCAGTGCTCAATTGACAACATTATGAACATACCTTTGGCCACCTCTCCTGACTCAACAGTATCGTCCTCTTCCTCCGGCTCATATTCCTCTTCTTCTAAACGTGCCCGTTTTGACTTCCTCTCTTCTGAAACACAAGGCACAGTGTGTAATTAGTATTACTATTGTAACCGGACCTGCAGCCCATTCCTCATTTTAGATTCAGGGGGAGGCTGGAGACTGCCAAGGAAAGACACTCACACTGGAATAAACAATTGTCTCTAGTCTTCCTCATGTAGTGTGCCTTTCAATGTCAAGTTCCTCACGTTGTGTTCAAAATCACTACAATCGACCGACCTTGGTATCCAGAAAAAAACCTGTGTTAGTGTTTGGTTGCTTGTCCGCTCCTCAGAGGTAGGTGTGCCATTTCACTATGCACATATGCCACTTAAAACAGACACTAGACAAAAGATAAGTGGAGACAGAAGTTGTACACATGTACCGACATGACGAAAACACCGAGGCACGCTCACAGATGCGTGCACTGACCACACTCCGTCTCAGTACATACTCTCACTCCCATTATAGTGACGAACCAAATAAAGAAATGCATACAATTTTATTTACACTATTGCATGTTACACACACAGTAAACACAAGAACAAACCAAACTGACACATGACTATGCCTAACCTACACACTAAACCATAGCTAACTTAGCTACAGGTATAGGCTCAGTACCAATTACCTACAAAAGTAAGTTGCACCCTTGCACTGACTTAACTAATGCTTGCACTTTGCAGCACAAGAAGACAAACATAAACTGACTTAACTAATGCTCGCACTTTGCAGCACAAGTCTTCACTAAACAACATGCGTGCCTGTGCTTTGCTGCACTACAGGTCTTCTAACAATTAAACATGCGTGCCTGCACTTTAGTAAGTAAACATGGTGCTTAACGTCCACAGAAACCATGAGGCTTTGCAGCACAGGTCTCTTAAGAACTAAGGGAAGAGCAACACACTTTTTCAGCATGTAAACTCAGGAGGTAGGGGTGGACAAGCACTTTTCGCCACTGAGTCCTCTAACTAAGGGAAGAGCAGCACACTTTTCAGCATGTAGACCTGGGGGGTAGGGGTTGACCAGCACTTTTCAGCACATGGTACAGAACTTTTATACTATACCGCCGCGCACCGGCCAGTCGCTGGCAGGCAGCGTCCGACTGGAGAGAAGGGGTGGGGGAACTCACTCGTAACTCGAGCTAGCTTGCACAGCTCTCCCGCTACACTATTACTAGTACGAATACTAATATTAGTTTTTAGTACTATTACTGTTGTGTCCACCATGGATGAATTCTTGTCACAACAGACAAATGCGGCACACATTAAATATGTGAGAGATCGGACTCTGATCGGATGTGTCAGCCCCGCATCTGAGATTGAGAACACTAAGCCTTATTCCCATCGCACTCTCCTCAGGCACAGCTTGAAATTTGTTTCCAGAACGTGCTGTGCACAGCCTGACAAGCGTCAAGTGATGGCGCAGTTGTTGAAGTATTGCTCTACGTCCACAGAAACCGTAGGCTTAATGGGGACGGGAGTCCAGGACGGCCACCTCGACTTTCACACAGCTCCTGTGCTCTGATGGCGCAGTACAGCAAACACTTCGTTAAATATATTTTTGAAGTTTTTACCAGTGTTACCACTGTTAGGCGCCGCTCACAAATTTCACATTAAAAGGTAACTGTAATAAAACCGTCCACCTTTCCTTTCCTTTTTGCTTCCACCCATGCTGTCACAATCACGTCAAAATTGCACCAGCAAAACGAAAGCATCCATTTCTCTTCCTATGCGCATCACATATGCCTCCAACCAGCTTAGCTCTAAGCTTTTACGACTACCGTAGCCACTCGCTTTTGTGAAACATTTTTCACAAAGAGTAAGGTTTTTAAAGAATGTTCAATGCTCGGTTTGCTTCTGCTGATCCAGTGAATATGTGACTATTTCTTTTCTTTTCGTTAACATTATTTTTCACGACAATGTCCTGCTGCACTGTTTCCGCTCTCAACAGACCGGCTTCTACAGTTCTTTAGACAAAGCACATTACCAACAAACACATCGTTGTAAAGGGGAATTTCTTCTGCAGCAACAAGGTTTTGCAGCTTCTTCGTGTTTTTTGATAATCTTTTTTATTTTGAATACTTTCTACGTGAATAGGATTTCACTGAAAGTCACTGTTGTCGCGTGGACGTCAGAATTTTGTTTATAAACTGATATAGTCAAAATCGTGCAGTTGTGGCACACTGACATAGTTCAGGAGGTGTGTGAGAGTCGAGGTGGCCGTCCTGGGTTGTCCGTCCTAACGAGCCTTCTGGTTTCCGTGGACGTAAAGCTATATTGAACCATGCTTCGGCATTGGTCTCAGCTTGTCCCTAATATGTCAACTGACATCTGAGGACATTAAGCAACACTACCTACCTACCACACTGACAGTCACAGTGTGCTGGCATTGATGCTCATGCGAGTCATTGCTTTGCAGATGTACACGATTTGCATTTTTAGTAAAAAAATTATACAGAAATTAACTGGAAAATATTGCATTCAGTTCAAGCATAATTCATCTCGACATCTGTCATTCATGTAACGAGAGTAATTTCGACTAGGCAATGTTGCAAGGACCACAAGTTCCTGGTGCTGATACAGTGATAGATCTATATTGCTCTGTGTGTGTGTGTGTGTGTGTGTGTGTGTGTGTGTGTGTCACTGTGTGTGTGTGTGTGTGAATGAGTCTCAGTGTGCATGAGTGTCAGTGTGAGTGTCAATTACTGAATTAGGATTTGTGATGGTGAGTGTGTGAGAAAGAGGGAGGGGCAGGGAGGGAGGAATGGGATCAAGAAGGGCTACTGAACGGAGTCCAGAAGATGTTTGATTATTATTATTTTAATTATAGTTTTATTACTAGTTACTTACACATCTCATGATCTCTACAGAACTTGTAAAGTTCTCTCTCCCTCTCCCTCTCTGTCTAGTGTCTGTCACTGTCACTGTCTCTCTGTCTCTGTCTGTCTGTCTGTCTGTCTGTCTGTGTCTCTGTCTCTGTCTCTGTCTCTGTCTCTCTCTCTCTCTCTCTCTCTCTCTCTCTCTCTCTCTCTCCTCTCTCTCTCTCTCTCTCTCTCAGTCTCACACACACACACACACACACACACACACACAGTGTGATACATTCACACATACACGCAACATACACAAAAACTCTGTGGGGCTGAGCTGATTGAAAGGTGTTCTTATTTTTATCTCTGTATATTGTTATAAGTACTGTTAATCCTACTTTGTTTTACTTTACACTTTTGGTGTGCAGCTGGACACGGTTGTGTGCCACAATTTTTTATGCAGCCTGGCTTGCTGACCTGTCAAATTTGCTTTGTTGCAGATGGCTGTACCAGCAGGGAAAACACCAATCAGCTACCTCCAAGAGTATTGTACCAAGCGAGGCCTGACACCCCAGTATGACCTTATTGCCAATGAAGGCGCTGTGCATGAGCCAACCTTCCTTATGAGGGTCACTGTTGGTGATACGGTGGCCAATGGCAAAGGTTTGTTGTATTTTTATTGGATATATATATATCAATGTAACCAGTATCATGTCTGTATCCTTATTTAGCCTCATCAGTTCTGATACATGTCCTTAAACATGAAATGCAATCATAATAAGGAATGGCTTCATAATATACTGAAACTGGTTATGTCAATTGCTTAAATAATATTTGATTTTGAATTCATATCAGTCTGTGTGGAAATCACAGAAATTACACATGCACACACGTACACACAGGCACACACAAACACACACATGCAAGTAGAGAAATAACTGGCGGGGTTAAGAGTGAATATTTGCCATTGTAAATCTACCATTATTCTTTGTTGTTTCATGTTTCTGTCATTGTCAAATATAAATCTATGCGTTGTATTTGTAGTATTGCTGACACTTGTGTGTATTCTGATAGTTATGATTTGTGTACATATCACAATTCACATGCTACTTCAGTACTTCACTAAGAAAGGTTTCAAGAGAGTCAGACTCAGAGGTTAAAACAGAAAGCTGCGTTCCTCCAGCCCTCTCACCCCACCCCACTTTAAGTTTAAATTAAAAAGTTTTCATCGTTGTAGGCCAGTTATCTTACTTTTTGATTTTGTTGGCTTTCTAATCCTATACAGTGTCCTTCCTTTCCCTGTGATGTTTGACTGGTGAACCGTGTTGTGTTGCTCAGGGTCCAGCAAGAAGAAGGCCAAGCACTGTGCTGCCCTGGCAGCCCTCAACAACCTTCTGGGGGTGCAGAATGGTCAGCAGACTTCAGAAAATGAAGGGTGTGTACATTCCAACATTCGTTAGACTTGTTTAATGCCAGTTGTCTTTGTAGAGGTGCTGGCATGGAGTGAGATCCTAGGAAGGGTTTTTTGGGGGAAGGGGGAGGGAACTGTATCGCACTGTCAGTGTCACCACCAGAATGAATCATTGATTTCTGCCTTGTCTTGAGAGCCCTCTAGATGTTTCATTAATTGTATGGGGCAGAGTCACAAGACAGTGTCCACAAACCACAGCTTTTGAAGAGAAAGATCTATTTGAAGCAGGGAATCTGTCTGATGTCATCTGATAAGCAGACATCACCTGCTAATCACTGATAAGCAGGTGACATCAGACTGATTGCCTGCTTCAAATGTCTGCTTATCAGTATCACTGAATCGACTGGTATTGGTAAAGCAGGTGATGTCAGACTGATTCCCAGCCTCAAATCTCCTTGCTCTTCAAAAGCTGATAATATCAAGCTAATGCCATAAGTACCACTAGGCTAAACCGGCTCACAAGGGCGTGTACTGAAACATTTGGTCTGTTTACAC
The DNA here is from genome assembly GCA_018857735.1 of Alviniconcha marisindica. Taxonomy (NCBI): domain Eukaryota; kingdom Metazoa; phylum Mollusca; class Gastropoda; family Provannidae; genus Alviniconcha; species Alviniconcha marisindica. The sequence continues at coordinate 1,322,042 of JABMCL010000020.1, read as the reverse complement.
CAACAAAAATGCCCAGGCTGAGCTTGGGAGACTGGGACACGTGCACGCCATGCTTAACTCAGCTCTGGTGTAGGACTAAGCCCAGCTCTTAGTTTGACATTTCTTTGCATGTCGTCTGATCTCACATTTGACATCATTTGAGAACTCTGGAACAGTTGAAGTGTGAGGTTAGTAAGGAATTTGGCAGACAGATGATGCATATGGATTGATGATGGCAGTCTTCTGATTCAAGTCCGGTCCAAGTGGCAGAGGTAAGCGCAGAAGCAAAGGTATCTCTTCTCTGAAATATAATTTGTTTGAGCACTAGTATCACTGATTGCTAGGTTCCTGGGAAGTAACTTCTGTGCCACTAAAAACAGGAGGATCCTTTTTTGTTGTTGTGAATATGTAATAAGTAGTATGCTAAAAATAAGCAAAATGTCAGGTGGCCCCCCGAAATTGCACAGCAAGGGATGGATCCTTTGCAAAGAGGAATGCTGTTGCCAAACTACTTAATTTATGGGCAGGGCTTGAGAGAACTGTATGCTCAGAGTTGGCATGTTTGCATTACATGCCTTTCCATTAGTGATTATCTCCTGCTTTAAAAGCAAACTGAAAGTGAAAACCATGGTCACATGCAGTAAATTGTGCGTGCGTGTGGTGTGTGATATATGTATGGCTGAGTATATGTGCAGTATTTAAGAGATGGACAACAAAACTATTACCCTGAATCTTGCTTGTGTGAACAGAAGCAGTGAGACCGGCGGGGAGGACGGGGTGGGGAACCCCATCGGGGAGTTGCAGGAGTTCACACAGAAGAAATTGATGAAACCACCCATCTACGAGTTCAGCAACGAGCAGGGGCCACCGCACAACCGCGAGTTCGTCTGCACCATCAAGCTGGGAAAGTTTGTGGAGAAAGGTGCGTCACTCTGGTGTGGGTTTAGCGACAGAAACGTCACAGCAAATGCTGAATTAGTGCACATAGTCTTGATGTTCAGTCCACTCCCAACACTGTGCCTTGCAGCTGCACTGGACACCTGAAATTGGCTGAAGGCAAGGGATGGTGGTGCTCCCTGCGTAGAAGTAGAGCGGAAGGAACTGACCCATAGATGTGGCACTGACAAGCTCACAAAAGACGGACCTGTCGGAGTGGAGGATCTTGATCACTACACTGTGCTCCAGCTTAGTTACTTTTACCCACATGTAGACAGTCAGTGAGTCATGTAACCTGTGGTATTTGTGATCTATACGTGGCAGCTTAGAGCAAAATGTTTGACTACTCCCACCCTCAGTGAAATGTGGTGTTTGAGTGCAAGGGTTTGTGTTGAAGGTGCTGGTCGTTCCAAGAAGGCAGCAAAGCGTAACGCTGCTGCCAAGATGATGGCTCACATCAAAGGCATGTCTGGAGGGGAGGGTGATCAAGCGCCCAAAGTCGAGGAATCCGATGAGGAAGAAGAAATTCCCTTGGTGGGTTGCGCATTTTCAGTGTCATTTATGAACAGCAGGCGATTATTCGTAGGAGTTATTAAATTCAAACTGAATGACGACAAGACAGAGACTCTTCTCATGAGGTCAGATAGAACCATTTTTGCTGACGCTCAGCCCACGTCTCTTTGTGTTGGCACTGCCAACTTTCTGTTCACCACCTGTGCTCGCAACCTTGTAGGATGTGGTTTTCACTGTTTGAATATGAAAGGGAAAGACAAGTAAGTTGAAATAATGATCATTTGTTTATTATAATGAATGTGGTTAACAGCATGGTTTTCTGTTCTCTCTTAAGATTTACTGTAGAAGCTGTCAGGAGAAGCTTCAAAATACTAATAAACTGTCAGTGAGGTCCAGCATTACAGAAGTCACCACTATTAAATATTTTGTCCTCTGGATTGCATAAACGCTGACTCCGGGTTACTTTGCCCCTTCTCTGAGGACGGTTTTCCTTGATTCTCCATAGAAATACATTCGCTGGACACCACCTAGTAACATGTGTGCCTGGCGGAGTAAAATTTGTGTGTTTTCAGAGACCATGCTAAGATTGGGAATATCCTTTTCTGGTTGATGTGCATGTGAATACCCTTTTCTGGTTGATGTGCGTGAGTCGTGACATGATGGTGTTAGTCATTATGTCAGTACATGTGTAACGGCCTAATCCTACCCACCATTCCTTGCGACAGGGATTTGAAACGAAGGGGTCCTACACAGCACTGAAGGACAAGAACAGGGGGTCCTCGTCCACCCCACAGCAGTCAAAGGAGCTGCAGCTGTTCTACGAGAACACAATGCAGAGTGCAGGCAAGCAGCTGAAGAGTGCTGGCGCTCCAGCTCCTGCCTCCAACTTCTGCCAGATGCTGCAGGAGATCGCTGAGGCCCGGCGCTTTGAGGTCTCCTGCTTCGACATCTCTGAGCGCAGCACTTCCGGTAAGAGGCTGTGGTAACCGTATGGGTCAGAGAGTGCATGTTATGTGTGCCTGTATGTGTCTGGACTGAACCTCTGAAAGAGTGAAGAACTTGTTGGTATGATAGTAATACTGATGCTCTCTGTGCAGGCTGTGTTCAGACCCTGACTGTGCTAACCTTTAATCAAATGTATTCTGCTCTGACCATGCTGACTCTGTGTGCAGGCCACCGTCAGGCCCTGATTGGTTTAAACAAGCTTTATTTCGTATTATTGCCCTGATTGTTCTGGCCTTAATTCTGCTGGCAGTGCTGGCTACTTTCAAACCTTGATTGTGCTGGCCTTAATTCTGCTGGCAGTGCAGGCTACTTTCAGACCCTGATTGTGCTGGCCTTAATTTTGCTGGTAGTGCAGGCTACTTTCAGACCTTGATTCTGCTGGTAGCGCAGGCTACTTTCAGACCTTGATTGTGCTGGCCTTAATTCTGCTGGTATTGTGGTAGTGCAGGCTACTTTCAGACCTTGATTCTGCTGGCAGCGCAGGCTACTTTCAGACCCTGATTGTGCTGGCCTTCATTCTGCTGGCAGTGCAGGCTACTTTCAGACCCTGATTGTGCTGGCCTTAATTCTGCTGGCAGTGCAGGCTACTTTCAGACCCTGATTGTGATGGCCTTAATTCTACTGGTAGTGCAGGCTGCTTTCAGACCCTGATTGCGCTGGCCTTAATTGTTGTTGATTGATTTTTATATAGTGCTATTCTCCACTCTCGAGCAGACTCGCCGCGCTTGCATGTGATTCTACATGAGTGAATAGCTTTTTATAGCGTGGTTTTTAATATTCACTGAAGTGGTGTACTTACAGTGCTGGCATGGCAGGTGCCGCATGAAACTGCTGCCTTCTCAGCATGTTCTGTGTTCTGTGCATACAACCACGCACCATGTTACTTCATGCAAAGACACATACATAAGGTGCATGGGTGTTTAGTTGTAACCTGCCACCTGCACTTTTGGCAGAATGACCAGGATCTTTTACATGCCACCGGTAACACGGGAGTGGAACAGATGCTGAAATAAAAGTACAGAAAGTTGACCCTGGAGAATAAAATTCTTCAAGGCCACTTTCAGACCCTGATTATATTGACCTTTAATTTCTGCTCTGATTACAGGCCACTTTCAGACCCTGATCATGCTGACCTTTAATTTCTGCTCTGATTACAGGCCACTTTCAGACCCTGATCAAGCTGACCTTTAATTTCTGATCTGATTACAGGCCACTTTCAGACCCTGATCAAGCTGACCTTTAATTTCTGCTCTGATTACAGGCCACTTTCACACCCTGATCAAGCTGACCTTTAATTTCTGCTCTGATTACAGGCCACTTTCAGACCCTGATCAAGCTGACCTTTAATTTCTGCTCTGATTACAGGCCACTTTCAGACCCTGATCAAGCTGACCTTTAATTTCTGCTCTGATTACAGGCCACTTTCAGACCCTGATCAAGCTCACCACCAACCCTGTGGCAGTCTGTCATGGCTCAGGCTCTTCCATGGACGATTCCCGCGCCAATGCAGCCCACAATGCACTGCAGTATCTGCGCATCATGACCAATAAATAACCAGGGTGCCCAGGAAATGCCATAGTCTCACATCGCGCAAATAGATGATTGACAAGCAGCAGCAGGAAATTGTTGGGAGGAGTGGGTTTGAGAGTGAAAGGGAGACTGATTTTGCAGCCTGGAAAACATTGTCTCTTACAGCGCTGGTCGCTTCCAGCATTTGCTGATTGTGTACCTGTGCTGATGGTGGATAGCATTTGCTACGGTAGTTATGAACATCAGTACAGGTGATTGATGTTTCCAAACCTTTGTGAATGGTACTGCAGTCAGGCCAGTGTGGTATTTTACAAAATAGCTCTTTATGATCTTGCTGTTGCAGCTAATATAATTATTTAGCGAGACAATACTAACACCAGCAAATACAGCAAGGAACAGTGAGGGTGATCCACTGAAATAGTCAACTACAGCTCAGATTAGCGGCGTCTAGATTGTAGCAGCTGGTGTGTGGGTTTTGCAGCAAAGACAGGGTAGAGATGTGGTGGCATACATGAATTTGTAATCAAATAGTTTACCAAATAATTTAGTCTTGCTCTTTCAACAACAAAATCTCAAAATTTGAAGTAGCTGCATTTTGACCCCCAACCCAGCTTTTCTCTCTCTCTCTCTCTCTCTCTCTCTCTCTCTCTCTCTCTCTCTCTCTCTCTCTCTCTTCTCTTGTAATATACCATACATGCTGGTGACACCAGCTAACAGTTTGACAACTTTGACTGGAAGCAGTTGCCATGAAAGGGAGTTGGTGAAAGGGCTAAGGGTTGGAGAACTGCTGTGAAGTGTAACTCAGGGGAAGGGAGTCTATTTGGTGCTTGTGAGGTTATGTAATATCCTGGGGGGTATTGTCTTGTGTTTGTGTTGTATATATATTGTGATGTGTTTTGTCGTTGCACCGTCAATTTTTAACACTTAACCTTTTTTGGTTGTTTTTTAATCCCCTGTTCTTTTAATGCCCCCTCCCCCTTTTTTTGCATGGGTTTTCATCCATAATGGTTGTTGCTTGTTCTTGTTTCTCACGAGTGTGAATGGCGTGGAATGATGTAAAACTGGTGCTGGTCCCTGATATTGATGCACTTCCTGAAATCCCATTTTTAATACTTTCTAACATTTCATGGGGATTTTTTGGATTTTTTCTTCTTCTCAGGACCCCCCCCCCCCCCTTCCCTCCACCCCATCACCACCACCCCTAGCCCTGAAAAAAATAAAAAGAACAAATGCCATGTATTTGTGGCTTCCTGACTGGCCTAGTTTTTGCTCCAAACCTACCTTGCTTTTCTGATGTAGGAAATGGAAGAAAATTATTCAGAAGTCAATAAATCAATGGTGCAACAGTAAAATACACACACAAGCACACACCACATGCACACACACATGTACACACTCCACTACATTTTACTTTGGGAGTTGGGGTTGGGGGGGGGGGGTGATAAGTTCTAACATATTTTGCCCAGTTACTTTCCCCTGATTTTCCCCCTTTCTTTGGCAGCATCAAGGATGTGAGAGAAAAAATCTCATGCAAAGGTCACACTGCGACTTCACAATCCAATGTCTGACATTTTTTGTTTGTTTCTTTCTTTGGTTCCTTCTCAGACATACCCATTGCATCACTCATAATCATATAGTATTTGTATATTTGTTTGGCCAGCACCTTCAATCAAATGTATTACAGTGTGCCATTTTCATTGAAAGCAACACAGTATGGTGGTTGCTAAAATTGTACATGGTCATAGTGGGTCCTTCTGTTGTCTAAGAAGTGAGTGCATGCTACCTGGTCTGAACTTGCTCTTCATTTGTTTGAACTTTTACGGGAGTTTCTTAGACACTGACGCCTTGATGAGGCTGTCCGTTTTATTAGTTCTGTGTTCTGTGCGTTCATGGCCTAGCGACTGGCATGCATTTAAAAAAAGTTTTTAACGCACTGCAGACATATTGGATGTAGTGAATGTGATACAATGTTTAGGGTTAACTTGATGTCAGACAGCCAGTGGGGATACTGTGCCAGTTCCTTCCACTGTACCAGCTGAAATATATATGTATGTATGTATATGCAAATTAGTTCATACGTGCTAGCAAATGAACAAAATGCGGCACACCTTTTACTGTGCCCTTACCTCTTTCCCGTTTTTTATTTTTATGTTGTTATTGGGGATTTTTTTATTTTTTTATTTTTACTTTGTTTGTTCAGAACCTTTCTCCGTTTTTTTCAGGTGGGGGGAGGGGGGCATTTTATACCAAATACATGTTTTTATCTTCTTCCTTTTGAATGTTAAATGGTGAGATCTGAAATGTTGATGTTTTGCATGCACGGTAGCTCAGTTACGAGACAGTTTGTAGAATGGAGGATTACTGTACATGTTATTTACTGCACTCAGATTGAACACACTCATTGAAGAAGCACCTGTTGAGGCAGACCTTGGGCAGGAAAGAATGCGGAAGGGCTTACTGGGTACACTCGGCAGCACATTTCACTCCTGTCCTGCTCATCCCATTGTAGATGATGTGACTTTCCTCCGACTCCAGCCCACATCGTCCACTTGGTAATGAAATGTAAATACCTTTGCTTCAGGTTGTCATAACTGTCCCCACGTGTTTTCCCCCGTGGTAGCAAGGATGTGATGACGGACAGATGTCTTCCTCAATTCCCAGTATTTTGTCTATGATCACTGTTTTGATGTTCCGTTCAGTGTCGTGTTTCTGTGTTGGAAAGAGACTGTATCAAATAAGGGTTCGGGGTGTATGGCTTGAAGGGCAGCATGCAATGTTTGTTCTTTTAAAAAAAAAAAAATCTTCGCTCTCCATTTGTTTGTGTGCGTATGTGTCATTGTACATGTCATGTATGAGCTTTCGAGAAGAAGAGAAAATAAACACATGAAATTTTGTTACTTCGTTAGTGTGAATACCTACAGTCTCGGCATTTTGATTCAGTTGAATTAAGATCCAAACACATAAAAGGTTCAAAATAATGCTATTTATTAGGACAAAATACAACACGCGAATTTTTGGGGTAATCCCCTTTATCAACCTACAAAACGACACTTAAACAACAATCAAACGGTGAAAAACGATGAGAAATGAGATGGAAAGCTAATCCGCTTATCTTTTTGGGGGGTGAGCTATGTCCGGTGCTTGAGAGAATTAATCAAGTGGATGAATCATCTGACAACTGCACTTTATGTGCCACAATCTCTTCAGCTGATCAACAACCGGTGCACAGTTGGTTTAACCCCTTCACTGCCATGATGTCGGTTGAAAACAACCAATAAGTGCAAAATCTGAAACCCTTAATCCTTTTCGTCTTCCTTTTCGCACTGGCACCTGAATGATTTCCATCAAAACGTATAGCATTGAAAGTAGATGTGTTACAGGACCGGATTATATACCGTTTGTAGGCACGTCCATGCATCTTTCAGCCCGGAAATTGTACAGGCTTTGGCAGTGAAGTGGTTAAGCAAGGGGTATTTACATTCTTGAAAATATGGAAAAGCCAAATCGTTGCATGAGCATTAAACGAGCTAAGCTTACCGTAAACGCTCACAAGCACAATTCACTAAATGCGCATTCAACCAAACACGCCGTCTGCCATCCTTCCTGTTGGCGTGGAGCTAGCATGAAAAAGGCTCTTATTTTTAATGTATTGTTGTATAAGAAATAGATTTTGTTTAAGCCAAAAAGGCTCTATGGTCAGAGGTAACTAGGTCAGTGATGGCGCCAGACATTTTTCAAGCCGGTGTAACATCTACAAGGTGGCGAAAGTGGTTCTCGGAAACCGGTAGATACTGTACCCGGTCAGATGTGTTACACGGTCATCCATACAACCGCTGCAGCTGTACTGGCAAACACCCGATCCAGCTCTCTTCCGTGTCTAATACACACGCGCACATGCCATACACGTTCTCTCTCTCTCTCTCTCTCTCTCTCTCTCTCTCTCTCTCTCTCTCTCTCTCTCTCTCTCTCTCTCTCTCTCTCTTTTAGTAGTACTGTAGCAACGGCAGATATGTGAGTCGGCCTTTGTGCTAATATCTTCACCGTTGAGAAATAAAGTTCAATCAAATCACTCTCCTCTCTCTCTCTCTCTCTCTCTCTCTCTCTCTCTCTCTCTCTCTCTCTCTCTCTCTCTCTCCTCACATGGTTGACTAGGCGTTAATTTTTGTTAAATTTATTTTTAATCAGTTAACTCGTTGCATGCGTGTTTAAAATGCCAAACATATTGATCAAAGATCCCACGGTAAGTCACAGAAATTATATATTGTTTCGCTGTTTTTGCACCCTCCCTTCCTCTTTAGTTCTTTCTTACTGCAGGTTACTGCTTTCGCTTTAGCAGAGATTCCTAAATAGAATGAATCCCCTCCTGCCCCCCCCCCCCCCCCCCCCCCCAACACACACACACACACCCGTTCCCCCGCTCAGTCCTCTCTGTCTCTCCTCGTCTCCCTGTTCGTCTCCCCTCCCTCTCTCTCGCTCTCTCTCTCTGTCTTCCTCGCTCTCTCTCTCTCTCTCTCTCCTCTCCATCTCACTCCTGCTCTCTATTCTCTCTACATCATCTCTCTCTCTATTCTTTTCCCCTATTTCATGATCCTCTGTCTCTGTTTCTGTCTGTCTTCCTGTTCTGTCTGCACCTCCTCTCTCCCCTTTGTCTCTCTCTCACTGCAGTTCTGCTCTTCTCTCCACCAGTTCAGTCTCTCTAACAGATGCCTCTCCTCTCTCTCTCTCCCTCCTTTCTCCTCCTCTCTCTCTCTGTCTCTCTCTCTCTCTCTCCCTCTCTCTCTCTCTCTCTCTTCTCTCTCTCTCCTCTCTGTCTCTCTCCTTCCCTTCTGTCTCCCCTCCCTTCTCTCTCTCTCTCCCTCTCTCTCTCCCTCCCCTCTCTCTCTCCCTCTCTCTCTCTCCCCCTCTCTCTCTCTCCCTCCCTCTCTCTCTCTCCCTCCCTCTCTCTCCCTCTCCCCCTCTCTCTCTCTCCCTCCTCCCTCTCTCTCTCCCTCCCTCCCTCCTCTCTCTCTCCCCCTCTCTCTCTCCTCTCCTCCTCCCTCCTCTCCCCCTCTCTCTCTCCCCCTCCCTCCCTCTCCTCCCTCTCTCTTCTCCCCCTCCTCTCCTCCTCCCTCTCTCTCTCTCTCCCCTCCTCCCTCTCTCTCTCTCCCCTCCCTCTCTCTTTTCCCCCCCTCTGTCTCGGGATCCCACGCGTTTCCCAAGTCTGTCTTTGCTATCTTCTTGTCGTCCTCTTTACTTCTTTCTTCCAGTTTACAGATTTCACTCCATCGAAATAGCAGAAATTCTTAAACAAGACTGGAGCGGATGAAAGTGTTTGGCAAACTTACGTCTAACGCACATATAAACTTGAAAACACCTTATCTGGGATTGAACTGATGTTACACAGCCGGCTTAGCATGGAGGCAGGGGTAGCTCAGTGGCAAGTAGAGCGCTGGACTCGTTATCGCAAGGTCGCGGGTTCGAGCCTCGGCGGCGGCAGCAGCGGCATGAGAATTGTCTTTTGGGGAGTCAGCTTTCTGCGCTGGCTCTTATTTCGGTACAGTCTAACACGGAACGGGGCCCAGAGCACTCGTGCAGAATCAACACACAAGGGAGTTAATTAGCGCTCGAAAGACGTCACACAAAACACAACATCGAAGAACAAAGACCTGAGCCGCCAACGGAAACTCACCTTGCATGCGAGTAAATACATAAACACCAGAAGTACATCCTCAATGTAAATACAAGGTATATAAACTCCACCAGAGGTGCATCGTCATATTTTGAGGATGTACCTCTGGTGGAGTTTATGCACCTTGTAGGCCTATTTACACGCATGCCAGGTGAGAGTTACCGTAGGCGACTCAAGTCTTTGTTGTGTATGTCTGACGTATTTCTGATTTCGGTATCCCTTCCTCACCCGCGTTACCGCAGTAGCACGAAAAAAGATCCCGGTCATCCTGCCAAAAGTCACGTGGCAGTCGCTAACACGTACGTCATGTACCCTACACAAGTGGCTGCGAATAAGGTAAATGTGTAAACTGCTGCATGGACTATGGATTTCCACGTGGCACCAGCCATGTCACAACCAGACAGCACTGTAACCACTTCGGTGAATATTCAAAACGTGTTGCGTAAGGCAACAGTCACTCATTCAGAGCTGCATACGACTCGGTAGATCTCAGTGGTTCTACTCGGAAGCAAAGAAGAGGCGCTGTATAGTTGTCATTGTGAAGGGGCGCCTACGGCTTATCCGCCGGGATGAGGCGCTCGACAAATTCAATGTTCAGACAAAAATAACGAATGGCAGCATCCAAGTTAGAGTGGTTAGCAAACCGTATGAAATTGTTCATGTTTGATAAGGGCTCTCTTTCTCTCTCTCTCTCTCTCTCTCTCTCTCTGTCTCTGTGCCTGTCTCTGTCTGTGCCTGTCTCTGTCTGTCTGTCTGTCTGTCTGTCTGTCTGTCTGTCTGTCTGTCTGTCTGTCTGTCTCTCTCTCTCTCTCTCTCTCTCTCTCTCTCTCTCTCTCATCTTTTCTCTCTCTTCTCTCTCTCTCTCTCTCTCCCCTCTCTCTCTCTCTCTCTCTCACACACACACACACACACACACACATCTACACACACACATCACACACACACACACACACACACACACACACACACACACACAAGCGCGCGCGCGCACACACACACGCACGCACGCACACACACACAAACGACTTGAAGTACCATTTCTAACTCACTTTTATTACTCTCTCTCTCTCTCTCTCTCTCTCTCTCTCTCTCTCTCTCTCTCTCCTCTCTCTCTCTCTTCTTCTCTCTCTCTCTCATTCACACACACACACAAACGCACACGCGCGAGCTCGCACCATACACGGAATGCATAGCAATTGCCTCCTTCAGTTGTTAACATATAATTCTCATTGATCGCTCTTTTTTCACCGTGTAGCACGAAATGTGACACTGATAAACTTGAATAAATTGACGAGGGACGACTGTTTTTCCTCCAGAAAATTATAAGTAATACAAATATGAATAATAACGAAGCAGGTCCCTGGTTGATCAGTATTTCACTCACGCAGTCAGTAAGAACTCATTTAACATCTGTCACAATCATCATGTTCTGGAAACATGCATCGAAATATTTCCTTCCGTCTTGGAAACTAGGACTGAAACTGCTGGTGGGAAACCTGAGGCACATCCCACGGCCGGGACTGAGTGAATCAACACCGTCATTATTATCATCATTATAAGATGCCGTATTACATCCGGATTCAAGTTCCTCGAGTCCTCAGCCGTGCTTCGTTCATAAAAACAAAACCAAAGCCGTTTCAGTCCACCAAGTGTCAGAGCCCAGGAGCTGTGTGAAAGTGGAGGTGGCCGTCCTGGGCTCCCCGTCCCTAATAGTCCTTGTGGTCTCTGTGGACGTAAAGCGACATTGAACTCGAACCACTAAGTGAAGTGCCGTACCGTCGTGAAGTAAACATGGTGCTTAACGTCCACAGAAACCATGAGGCTTATTAGGGACGGGGAGGGGGTGGGGAGAGGGAGATTATATACCTATCGCTACACTGACACCACCAGAATGACTCCTGCATTAAGATGGGCAGTGATGACAGCCATTTTAATGTTTCATTAATTGTGGATGGACAAAGTCACAAGACAGTGTCCACAGGCCACGACTTCTGAAGAGAAGGGAGAGCCGAAGCGGATTCCAACCGAGGTCCCTCTTGCTTACCAGCCTGACGCCTTACCGCTAGGCCAAACCGGCTCACTGTACAGTCGTGCCACACTTGACTTCAAATGACGAAAACAAGCCCAGCTGTGATGACAGTCCCCGCTAAAATGGAAACAAAAGACGATTGTGTCGCCGCCTTGTTGGCCCCATTCCCAGAGCTGAAGGAGCCATCGGTCTGTCCATTGCTTTGTCCTCCACTTCCGGACCTGCTCGCTACTGTACTCGCTGATCTTGCGCTCGTGACGTCACCGCGGGTCAGCGGCCGCGTGGAACTTCTCCGCGTGCCGGAAGTGGCCCCAGTCGGAATCTGGGAAACAGAGGCCGCTGTGGTCTTGGACCCCCCACCGTGGGACCGAGGCGACGTAGTGGACGGTCCCAGGTTCGACTCTGTTGCAGTTTTCATCGTCGTCGAAGGCTTCGGGAAAGCGGTAGGTTTGCCGGTGACTTGCGGGTCGGTTTTGGCTGTTACGGGGGTCACGGTCTTTGCGGGCCTGGGGTTACGGTCTGTCGACTTTACGCTGGTTGTTGGCAGCGTTGAAGTGGGCTGCGTTGTTGATTTATAGCCGGCACAAATGAGGCTGCCGTTCACCTCTGAAAGTCTAACCACCCGCGCCGTGTCCGGCATGGCGCATTTCTGGGACAGGAGGAATCGCGACAGTTCAGGGCGATGGAAAGCCTGAACGACGCTGCACTCACAGGGAAACGTGTTGGAGTACAGGTTCACATCGCTAGTGACCGTCGCGAGAGGGATCACCGCACCACCCGGGATGCTGGTGAACGTGTTCAGGTAGACGTCAACCTTCCCGAAGCTCTTGATCCCAGCAAAAGCGTCTTTGGCCAGAAAGGTGACGTTGTTCAAGTAGAAGGAGAAGGAGCTCAAACTCGACAAACCCGTAAACGCCCCTCGCTCCACTTTGTCGATCCGTGTGGACCAGATGCTGAACTCCCCCACGTCATTCAGAGCAGAGAAGGCGCCGGTGCGTATGGTCCCGATGCTGGAGCCAGAGAAGAGTATCTGGGACACGGCGCTGATGTCGTGGAAGGCCCCAGCCTCGATGCTTCCCAGGTGACAGTCCGTCACTGCCAGCTGGTCCAAGCCCCTCACTCCGGAGAACGTCCCGTTGGCGATGGTCTGCACCTCAGTGGACTGGATCTCCAGCAGCGTGACCTGGGGGAACCGCTTGGCGAAGCCTTGCGGGAAGGTGTGGATCTTCCCGCCGTGGAGGATCAGCGTGTCCAGGTTCGTTGGGAGGTTGTCGAGGCTGTGTTCCGTGAACTGGTAGCAGGAGACGAATGTTCCGATACAGCTGCACTCTTTGGGGCATCCTTGAGCGCGCGTGACGTCGCACAGCAGACTGAGGAGGAGGAGGAGGAGGAGGACTGCGGAGAGCGATGCCAAGGGTGATCTGGGCCAGGCCATCACTGTTGGGGGGCACGGGGGTCTGGCGCTCAGCGTCTGGTAGAGAACAGCGGCATCGTTAACAACGACAATCATTACAGCTGTATAACTAGGGACATCGTTAACAACAACAATCATTACAGCTGTATAACTAGGGACATCGTTGACAACGACAATCGTTACAGTTGTATAACTAGGGACATCGTTAACAACGACAATCGTTACAGCTGTATAACTAGGGACATCGTTGACAACGACAATCGTTACAGTTGTATAACTAGGGACATCGTTAACAACGACAATCGTTACAGCTGTATAACTAGGGACATCGTTGACAACGACAATCGTTACAGCTGTATAACTAGGGACATCGTTGACAACGACAATCGTTACAGCTGTATAACTAGGGACATCGTTGACAACGACAATCGTTACAGTTGTATAACTAGGGACATCGTTGACAACGACAATCGTTACAGCTGTATAACTAGGGACATCGTTAACAACGGCAATCATTACAGCTGTATAACTAGGGACATCGTTGACAACAGCAATCATTACAGCTGTATAACTAGGGACATCGTTGACAACAGCAATCATTACAGCTTTTGTAAAAGTAACTTAAACGGGAACTACCGATTGCAACTAATCGACCACATCATTACAGCTGTATAACTAGGGACATCGTTAACAACACAATCATTACAGTTGTATAACTAGCGACATCGTTAACAACAACAATCATTACAGTTGTATAACTAGCGACATCGTTAACAACAATCATTACAGTTGTATAACTAGGGACATCGTTAACAACAACAATCATTACAGCTGTATAACTAGGGACATCGTTAACAACAGCAATCATCACAGTTGTATAACTAGGGACGTCGATTATTTTTTCGCTGCAGTTAATCAAGTAAAAAATAAATAAATATTTATTGTTCACAATTTTAGTTACATGTATGCATAAAATTGTTAAATTTTCTTTATACCAGCTCAAAAAGCAAACAGACCTACGCTTGATATAAATTCAAAACGTACGTTAATTTTTTTTTAAAATTTTTAATAAAAAAAAAAATCAGACTGTCTCTCTCTTCAACGCCCCTCACCCCGCCGCCTACCTGACTTGCACACACCTTTTTACGTTTAATGTATGGGTGCACACACACACAACACACACACACACACACACACAACACACACACACAACACACACCACACACACACACACAAACACAACACACACACAACACAACACACACCACACACACACACACACACACCCCACACACACACACAAAAAAACACACAACACACACAACACAACACACACACACACACACACCACACACAAAACACACCCCACACACACACACACAAACAACACACACACACACACACACACACACACACACACACACACACACACACACAAAACACACACACACACACACACACACACACC
>JABMCL010000020.1:1277500-1302500 GCA_018857735.1 Alviniconcha marisindica | reverse complement strand
GCTATGAAGCTGACCAGAAATGTCTTCAAAAAGGTGTCATCCCATACTGTGACAAACTGTGAAGAGATATCGAGATTAACATCCCTGGATTCTTTGTTAACCTTGAACTCAAAGTTATTGTTAAACAGGATCGCCACCCCTCTTGAATCTGAACAATGAGACGAAAAAACACACACACTTCTATTCCCATTCCGCAGAAACATATTGCTCTGTCTTTTTATCAAAATGTGTGTCGTGAAGGCAATAAATAGAGTGTGCTCGTTGCCTCAAATAATGAAAAATGTCCCTTCTGTTTTTTCTGATCTCCTAAGCCTTGGCAGTTTAACGACGAAATAACGAGACTATCCCCATCTGAGGGTAGAAACAATTGACGTAATGGAACACACGTACAATTTGTATTACAGGATCCAAAAGGAACAGGTGGATTAACATTGTCTTTCCATCACAAATGTACAAAAATGAGCCAGCGCCAAAAACAGTCAACCATACAATAATCAGCCGCCGGTAAAGAAAAGTCACCCAATGTACAAACAGGAAAAAACACGTTGTAACTACAACAATAACCTGAAGAAAAAAAATAAACAAATGAGAACAAAGAGAATCAATGCGTGAACTATCGCCAACGAGAGATAGCGCTCAAACCTTGAGCTGTGTAGATCGTTTATAAGACAACAACAACAACATATTCATTCAGAAGCTATGTATCTACAGAGAAAGAGAGAGAGAGAGAGAGAGAGAGAGAGAGAGAGAGAGAGAGAGAGAGAGAGAGAGAGAGAGAGAGAGAGAGAGAGAGAGAGAGAGAGTTCACGCATGTTAGAAAGGGATGCCGCAAACAATTTCCTTCATCGAGTATAATCGGAGCTTTTGCTCCACGTGAAACATTGAAAAATCATTGCGGTCACGAGTTCATTCATTCACGGGTCATCTTTCTACACGTGAATGTGCACTCAGCGAACTCAGTAGGCCTACAGCCTGTGCTGGTTGGAAAGACAACAACAACAAAAGAAAAGAAAAAAAGAAAAAAGAAACTGCACGTGGCGCTGTCATGTAACAACACTCGTCATTACGCTGTACACATACAAAAAAAAAAAAAAAAAACCGAGAGAAAAAAAGCCCAACCCTGGCCGGGTCAATCACTCAATCAAACGATCAAACTGGAAACAACGGGCTACAGTCAATCAATCAAGAGGTTGCTAGGTCTAGACACATTTAAAAACAAATTTAAAGTGAGAAAGAATAAAGGAATCATAGCGTTGATGATAATACAGAGTCGACTTTGCAGGTGCAATACATGCTGCAATAACCAACACCAGCTTGGACTGTGTATTGTAATATTCAACACAATAAATGCGTATCAAATACACATACAACATTTATAGGTCACATTTTCGTTCATAGATACGTGAAGATACAAAGTTTCTAGGCTTGCAATCAAAAGACTTTAGTGTGCGTGCGTCAACAACAACAAAAACAAGCCCTGAATTACACATAACAATTTCTAAAAATACCAACCCTGTATGTGTTACACACTTTTCTTACCGTACTTTTAATAAATCATTCTTACACTGTACATCTTATTAACATGTGATTTATAGCTAACTATATAATTCATGTCTTAATGGAAACAACGATCTGCTGTGCAATACATGCTTCGATATTCAACACAATCTGGACAATGAGTTACAATGTTCAACGACAACAAATTCGTTTCTACTGCTTGTGTATCATGATACAACGAGCAATGATACAAAGATTCTACACATGGATTTAGAAAACCCCACTCTGTATTTAAAAAAAAAAAAATCCAATACAAACTACACACGATGGTCGTTATAATTAAATCAACCACTAGGAGCTACACCTTTCTTACCATATATTTTAATAACTCATTCGTAATTACACTATATACTGTCTTATTTAAAGTGGCGGTTTAGAACAAAAATCAAGCCATCACTCAATCAATCAATCTTACGCTGTACTCATAATAAACTGGCCAGGTATATATCAATCAATCAATCGACCAAACTGGAAACAACAAGCTACAACGGAAATCAATCAATCAATCAATCAGTCAGTTAATCAGTCAATCGGCTGGGCCAGTCAGTCAGTCAGTCAGTCAGTCAGTCAGTGAATGTCCACATAAAACAGAGTAAATAATTTATTTTTTAAATATAAGGCGTGACGGGGAACCCAAGACGGCTACCTCGACTTTCAAACAGCTCTTGAGCTTTGAAACTGCAATCATTCAACGTTGCTTTACGTCCACGGAGACCGTACGGACTATTACGGAAAGACAAAACCCAGGACGGCCACCCATATTCTCACACAGCTTCCTGAGCTTTGAAACTGCAATCGTTCAGCGTTGCTTTACGTCCACGGAGACCGTAGAGAGTATTAAGGACTAAGAGCTCTTGACGTCACCCCGACTTTCACACAGCTTCCCGAGTTCTGACACGTACTGCAGCCGTTCCTGGCGCGGGGCTGTAAACGCGAGAAATAGTGCCTGCAGGCAAGGGCATGGTTTCGGTGACACAGAATCGGATGCTGGACAAGTGGCGTGTTTCCACTGAGAGAGAGAGAGAGAGAGAGAGAGAGAGAGAGAGAGAGAGAGAGAGAGAGAGAGAGAGAGAGAGAGAGGAGAGAGAGAGAGAGAGAGAGAGAGAGGACAGACAGACAGAGACAGACAGACAGACAGACAGGACAGACAGAGAGACAGAGAGACGAGAGACAGAGAGAGACAGACAGACAGACAGAGACAGAGACAGAGACAGTGACTGAGACAGTCACAGAGAGAGACGAAAGAGAGACGAGGACAGAGAGAGAGAGAGCAGAGAGAGAGAGAGGAGGAGAGATGTGCTATCGAACGAGAGAGAGGAGAGAGAGAGAGAGAGAGAGAGAGAGGAGAGAGAGAGAGAGAGAGAGAGAGAGAGACAGAGACAGAGACAGAGACAGAGACAGAGACAGACAGAGACAGACAGACAGACAGACAGAGACAGAGAGAGCCCCGCCCATCTCCGACAAACGTGTGGTGTTTCTCGTCTAGGCGTGCTGATTGGCTAATCGTGTCCGTCACTCAGAGTTCTGCGGCACGTTCATGAGCTTCAACTGCAGTAGAAATACTCGTGACGAAATCGGCTGTTTGCGGTTGTGCAGCAGTCATAAGTTCGTTTGTCAGCGGTGAGTCAGTGCATGGACTCACCACAATACAGGCGACAGTCGGTCCGTCTATTAGCCACTCAAGACTTCCGGCACTCGTCAGCCAACATTGCCTGAACACACAGCAACAGAAGGATTCAGTGATCTCCCAACACTGCATGAACACATAGCAACAGAAGGATTCAGTGATCTCCCAACACTGCCTGAACACACAGCAACACAAGGATTCAGTGATCTCCCAACACTGCCTGAACACACAGCAACACAAGGATTCAGTGATCTCCGAAAACTATGAACACACAGCAGCAAGGATTCAATTATCTCCCAACACTGTATGAACACACAGAAACAGAAGGATTCAGTGATCTCCCAACACTGCATGAACACACAGCTACACAAGGATTCAGTGATCTCCCAACACTGTATGAACACACAGCAACACAAGGATTCAATGATCTCCCAAACCTATGAACACACAGCATATACAAGGATTCAGTAATCTCCCAACACTGCCTGAACACACAGCAACAAGGATTCAGTGATCTCCTAATACTGCCTGAACACACAGCAACACAAGGATTCAGTAATATCCCAACACTGCCTGAACACACAGCAACAAGGATTCAGTGATTTCCCAACACTGCCTGAACACACAGCAATACAAGGATTCGGTGATCTCCCAACACTGTATGAACACACAGCAACACAAGGATTCAGTGATCTCCCAACACTGTATGAACATAAGCAAACACAAGAATTCAGTGATCTCCCAACACTGTATGAACACACAGCAACACTAGGGTTCGGTGAACTTCCAACAATGCCTGAACACAGCAACACAAGGATTGAGTGATCTCCCAACAATGCATGAACAAACAGCAATACAAGGATTCAGTGATTTCCCAACACTGTATGAACATAAACAAACACAAGAATTCAGTGATCTCCCAACATTGTATGAACACACAGCAACACAAGGATTCAATGATCTCCCGAAACTATGAACACACAGCAAACACAAAGATTCAGTGATCTCCCAACACTGTATGAACACACAGCAATACAAGGATTCGGTGATCTCCCAACACTGTATGAGCACACAGCAACACAAGGATTCAGTGATCTCCCAACACTGTATGAACTCAGCAACACAAGGATTCAGTGATCTCCCAACACTACCTGAACACACAGCAATACAAGCATTCAGATATCTACAGCTCCATCATTGCTGGCATTGCTTTTTTCGTTGGTCTTGGGTGCAATGCAGTGTTTGGACTATGCGAGGTCCAACATTTCGGCACTATCGGGACATTTTCCTGTTTATAGTTGCACTATTTTTGCCGCCTCAGTCCTGGGTGCTCTTTACCGCTGTGTATTTTGTCGGTGAATCCATCTTCAGCCAGTGTAGGTACCCGGCAGAGCCCATTTTTGTTCAGATATGCCAGGTTCTGGGTGTGTACTTCGTAAATGACTGGTGAGAGTGATGAGTCTTGATGTAAGCGCATTTTGAGCAAGGAGGAGAACTCCACTTTCAGAACCGCAGGTGCAGGTCCATTAGCAGCCCAGCTGGACCGTGTAGTATTTACTGACAGACTCCACAGAGCCTGCATGGCGGCTCTATGCAGACTCTGAACCGATACACACGGCAGTTGTAATTTTTTCCACTTGAACTCTTCACATAATTCACTCCCGTGCAAATGCGGCTGCATTTTCGGTCTTTGTGATCCCACTAATTTGCATGAGTATTTACTTGTCACAGAGATCTCTTGCGAGTTTTCTGGTGGTATATTCGGAGAACCGAAATAGCACGAATAAGCCTTCAAAGTTGAATACGTGTTCCTATGCTAGGTCATGTGTTTTGTGGCTGTAACTGGTCGTGTGTCTGTGTTGTTGCTGTTGTTGTTGTTGTTGTTGGTCTCATTCTGAGGTAGAGCTGTGTAGATGATAGAATATCTAAATCCTAACCAACCTATTATGGTCATTGGCGATGCGCAGACATTTAAAACTTCCAGTATTTTGCATTTGTGCATTGCTTGTGGTTTCAGGTTAAGTCGAAACGCACATATACTTTTTGTTTGTTTTTTGTTTGTTTATATCACACCCACCCACACACACACACATACACACACGCACGCACACACGCACGCACGCACACACACACACACACACACACACACACACACACACACACACAACACACACACACATCAACAAACACAGTACACACCTTTTAAATGGGACCGTAAAAAAGAACTAGCAACTATTTGGAACAGATCCCTTCGACTAGGCAACGATGAAACTGTTGAGGTACAATGACAATGGAGAAAATAAAGTGGTAAAAACAAAACACGCAGCCTAGAATTAATTATACCCTACGACAACTTCCACGCGATTCAGGCAATATTTGTTTTTCTGTTGTTGTCATTGTGCTGTAAATGTCTACTCGTAAGCAAAGTCGAAAGGATCTGAAGAGAAAAAAAGAAAAGAAAAAAAAAGGATCAGTAAAAATGTGCAATTTGTTGTTGTTTTTAAATTTAAATTTAAAAAAACGCGGAAACCTATTACTGTCCCATTTTTAAAAAAAAGTGTTCTTTTTTGCTAAAGCATCCAAATCAAAATACACTCTTCATTGACATTCTGTGTGTTTTGATCTTTTATTCAGAACGCTGGCAGTCAACTCGGATTTAAACTTTTGAACGTGTTAAACTTGTAAACCAGTGCGGTGGACCATGTATTAACTGCATGAACACGATGACTGAAAAAAGTCGTTGGTTGAAAGACGGTTTCTAGTCAAGAAGACAATACATGTTTTTGATGTCTGCTCTCTCAGACGGCTTTATAGTCTGCCCTGAAAGAGCAGCTTCGTAAATATTTATCATCGGAAAGCAAAATAAAATGTTGTGTGAAGACGATGGTTTCTTCTTGATGGGGTGAAGGAAGAACAGAGAGACCTGGTGACTCACTCAGCCCATGACGTCCAATCTAATTATCCGGGTTGACATCCGTGACGTCTAATACAATTATCCGGGTTGACATCCGTGACGTCTAATACAATTATCCGGGTTGAGATCCATGAGTTAACATCCATGGTGTCCAATCTAATTATCCGGGTTGACGTCCATGACGTCCAATCTAATTATCCGGGTTGACATCCATGACGTCTAATACAATTATCCGGGTTGACATCCATGATGTCCAATCTAATTATCCGGGTTGACTTCCATGAGTTAACATCCATGGTGTCCAATCTAATTATCCGGGTTGACGTCCATGACGTCCAATCTAATTATCCGGGTTGACTTCCATGACGTCTAATACAATTATCCGGGTTGACATCCATGACGTCCAATCTAATTATCCGGGTTGACATCCATGAGTTAACATCCATGATGTCCAATCTAATTATCCGGGTTGACATCCATGACGTCCAATATATCCGGTTTGTTTACCTGGGAACAAAACAAAGTGATACAAGGGCTGTTGAGGAAAGCAGACCCAAAACATGAGCTACAGTCTGGATAGCAGGCGGTGTGTGTGTGTGTGTGTGTGCGTGTGTGTTTGTGTGTGTGTGTGTGTGTGTGTGGGTGCGTGCGTGCGTGCGTGCGTGCGCGTGCGTGTTTTTTGTTTTGTTTTGTGCGTGTTGTTTTCGATAGATTATTAACAGGAGTCCTTAAAGTTGGATTGCATCGGCACTTTTCAACGCAGGTTTACAGATCAAAATCACACGTAGGGTTGAAAAGAACGCTGTTTTGATTTAGACAGCACAAAACGTGCGCTATACGTTAAAGTAAACCCCCTTTTCAAGCACCAAACAGACGGCTAACACACAAACAAGCGATGATAAATGAAACTTGTCTAGATCTACTTGTCTGGTTACAGTTGTTGCTGGAGTTTGCTGAAGAATGTTTAAAGGTTCTAAACAAACCGAAGATGTGATCCAAATACATAAGCGGGCGTATGCCGAAAATAAGCACGTTTTGTATTTCCACATTAAATTAGCATTCTTTTTAACCATGTGTTTGGATCTTGTTTTAGAACGCTAGCAGTCATCCTCGTTAAAAAAAAGAAAATTGACACGGAAGATGGGAATTAATGGTTTACATAGACAGAGTAGTCAGCATCAAACATACGCACAACATACACCCCCAACACACCCCGCACCACACTCGCCAAAATTGGCCAACAAAACAAGTAACAGAAACAAACAAATTGCATTTAATGGAACGGATTTGCTCCTGCAAATAATTGCCTGTATGGTGTACGGCACTTACATTTTCTTTAGAAGAAAGCAAAGTCCATTTGATCCGCCAGGATAGTTGCACGCGATCGCTGAATGCTTCTGAGAACAAAAGAAAGAAAGAACTTCAAAGGTTTTGTGCGGAAGTATTTATGTGCCATTTATACATTTTCATTCGTTCATTCATGCAACCACGGCCCCAGCATGTCCAGCTGGCGGTTCTTAGCAGTTCCCAGTAGGTTCCTAGCATGTTCTTGCTTGTGGTTCTCAGGGGTTCGTGGATGGCATATCTGGTTTGTGGTTCTAAGCGGTTCCTGGCATATCTGGCTTGTGGTTCATCGTGATTCCTGGCATGTCTGGCTGGTGGTTCTTAGTGGTTCCTGGCATGTCTGGTTTGTGGTGCGTAGTGGTTCCTGCATGGCATAACTGGCTTGTGGGTTTTAGTGGTTCCTGGCATGTCTGGTTTCTGGTTCGTAGTGGTTCCTGCATGGCATAACTGGCTTGTGGGTCTTAGTGGTTCCTGGCATGTCTGGTTTGTGGGTCTTAGTGGTTCCTGGCATGTCTGATTTGTGGGTCTTAGTGGTTCCTGGCATATCTGATTTGTGGGTCTTAGTGGTTCCTGGCATGTCTGGTTTGTGGGTCTTAGTGGTTCCTGGCATGTCTGGTTTGTGGGTCTTAGTGGTTCCTGGCATGTCTGATTTGTGGGTCTTAGTGGTTCCTGGCATATCTGGTTTGTGGGTCTTAGTGGTTCCTGGCATATCTGGTTTGTGGGTCTTAGTGGTTCGTGGCATGTGTCTGCCTTGTGGATCTTGGTCGACGCGGTTCCTAACACGTCTAGCTTGTTTTTCCTAGCATATGTGATTAATAAGGCATAGACTGTTGTTGTTGCTGTGGCAGTCTTTGCACAGACACTTTGTTATCAAATCCTGTTCGATCATGCCAATCTGCGTTAGTTCTGCAGTCTTTGTGTAACCACTTAGTTTCTAAATCCTGTTCTGTCGTACCAGGCTAAAAGGCCTCTTACTGACAGCCCACCGAAGATAGACGATGAGGGTTGCTTGATTATTTTCTCATAGAGAGTGCCGTATTTCGACATCTGTTACAGTCTGTTACAGTCTTACACATAGGCAAGTAAACCAGTACTCATTTAACCGCATGAATTCCGTCCTGATGTGACCCTGTGCGGACGACTGGACGTTAAAATCCACTTACTAACAACAAACCCACATGAAACAGTAGCACACTGGCCAAAATCGATTATCTGAACGATTAACAACTGTGTAATTATCAGAGGCATTACAGTCTCCCTCCACTCTCGGCATTTTCATTTCGAGGCAAGATCAAACGCCTTCGAAGAAAGGTCAGGTTAAAAATTATTCGGGGAGAGAGAGAGAGGGGGGGGGGGGAGAGAGAGAGAGAGAGAGAGAGAGAGAGAGAGAGAGAGAGAGAGAGAGAGAGAGAGAGAGAGAGAGAGAGAGAGAGAGAGAGACAGACAGACAGACAGACAGACAGAGACAGACAGACAGACAGACAGACAGACAGAAAGAGATAGAGAGAGACACAGAGAGACAGAGAGAGTCAGAGACAGACAGACAGAGACAGAGCGAGAGAAAGAGACGGAGAGCCATACATTAACGTCCTATCAACCACACGATGAAAAGGTTCCGTCTGATATTAGACACAGAGAGAGAGACAGAGACAGAGTGACAGAGAGAGACAGAGACTGAGACAGACACACAGACAGAGAGATACAGGGAGAGAGAGACAGAGAGAGAGAGAGACAGAGACAGACAGACAGAGGGAGACACACAGAGAGACAGAGAGAGAGACAGAGACAGACAGAGAGAGACAGGAAGAGAGAGAGACAGAGAGAGAGAGACTGAGACAGACAGACAGACAGAGAGAGACAGGGAGAGAGAGAGAGACACACAGAGAGACAGAGACAGACAGACATAGAGAGACAGGGAGAGAGAGACACACAGAGAGAGACAGAGACAGACAGACAGAGGAAGACAGAGAGAGAGAGAGAAGATGAATGAAACAGAGGCGGAAAAGAAGGGAGAAGAGAAAGGGCGAGAAAAGAGAAGAGACTGGGGTGGGAAGGAGGAGGAGATCGTGGGGGACGGAGGGGATAAAAAGAGAAAAGGAGCTTGAAGAGAAGGGTCATAGTTCAGGAGCTGTGTGAGAGTCGAGGTGGCCGTCCTGAGCTGTCCGTCCTAACGAGCCTTCTGGTTTCCGTGGACGTAAAGAATTATTGAACCGTGTTTCGGCATTGGTCACAACTTGTCCCTAATATGTGAACTGACATCTGAGGACATAAAGCATCACTTCATCATCACCTAGCACACGCTCATAGTTCAGGAGCTGTGTGAGAGTCGAGGTGGCCGTCCTGGGCTGTCCGTCCTAACGAGCCTTCTGGTTTCCGTGGACGTAAAGCTATATTGAACCATGCTTCGGCATTGGTCTCAGCTTGTCCCTAATATGTCAATCTGAGGACATTAAGCAACACTACCTACCTACTTGAAGAGAAGGGGCTGAAGGGACCCGGGACCCGGGACCCGGTAGAAGAAGGACTTACCTTCGTCTGGAATCCGGTACGCTGAAGACTCGTTCCTGTATGGTGTCGATGTTCGTGGTGAGTAAGATGACATGCGACAGCAATGTCCTGTGAATCTGGTCTCTCTGAGCTTCTGATTAAACAATAATTATAAAGTCAATCATTAAAGGAACTAGCCGTCTCTAAACCTGTTTTGTTTAACAGGCAGAAGCGACGAAACTTAATAAAAATTAAAATAGCAAAACAACAATCATCATCATCATCAAGGATTTCAGTGTTGTAAAATGTCCCCTTGGTATTGGATCGAATTTTTTTCCCCCATTCATTTTTTGTTACTGGCTATTAGTGGGACTGTATGTACAACGGAGAAACCTGTCTTGTGGCGTGGCTCGCGTGTTGGAGGCCGCGGCCTTTTGGAAGTCCGGCTGCTGAATTGTGCTCACGACGTCCGGCAGAAGATCAAAGATGCCGCAGGACGTCGTTTAGCCAAAGCGTCTGTGACGCTGGATTTCTTTTGTACATAAAGTCACGCCAATTGGCCTCGCGAAACTCGGTTTCTAGATTCAAATTAATATAATTTATAACAATAATACTAACAAAGTTATTATTGCTGTTTCCCGAGTCTTCGCCCTGATATAATAACCGTACTAGTTGACTGGGCATGAAGTTACTTATTACCCGAGTCTTCGCCTGACATAACCGTGCTGGTTGACTGGGCGTAAAGCATGAAGTTACTTATTACCTGAGTCGAAGCCAGCGACGGGGTCTTTGGTCTCAAACCAGAAGCGGTCACAGTTCCTGAGTTTGGCGAACTGCTTGGCCAGCAGACAGGCGTAGGTCTTACCCACTATGCCACCTGCCACAGGGGTTTCAGTCAGCGCTCCGCTGTACAGGTCAATGTCATTCGCGTCCCTGCCGCCAACGCAGAGGAACAATCAGTGAACAAGTTGTCCACAAAAGACTGATGGAGAGGCTGCGCATGCCGGTATGTTCAAATGATTGATCAACAACAACAACAACAACCAACCAACCAACCAACCAACCAAACAAACAAACAAACAAAAACATCGTGGACACTGAAATTTGCGTGTTGTGACGTTAGTTAAAGGGCCCAGAAAGGCAGTTTTTAGGTTCAAAGGAACGTTGAAAATTGACCCAATTCTGATAGTCTTGTGCATAATATGACCTTTAAATCTCATAAAATGTCACTGTCATGAAAGTAAGTATGTTCACGAAGGAAGAAATGCATGCCGATCAGGCTGTATTTCGTCTGCTTGTTTTAGTCTCGAATTTCGCGCGAGATCCGTGACTTAGGTCTCTGACGTCACTTCCAGTAGCTGAAGCGAATGGCCAATGTGCGCTAACAAGGCAAAGACAGAGTCTACCACGAATGCCTATGGCAGGAAAGGCGGCCGTGAAAGAAAGAAACATCGGGATGTAAACAAAAACAGACGAAAAGAGAAATGTAAATTGGCTGCCCTAATCAGGCAAGCTAGCTAATAGCGGATGCAAAATGGCCAACCAGCCACAGATTTAAAAAAAAGAAGAAAAAAAAGGAAAAAAAAAGAAAAAGATATGGTGGAAGAGAAGAAACAAAGAAACAAACTTTCTAAAAAGAAACAGAAGGCAGGAAATGACAGCGGGCAACGTGACAAAGGCCGGATATACGTAATCCGTGTACACGATACAACCCACTTAGCAGTGACAACAACTGCGGGGCGGCAGACGCACACGAACTACCCCACACAAAGAAAGACTGAGCGGTCTCGTTAAACCTCCAGACTACCCTCATCACTAGTACATCGTAAAAGAACGATATAACTCGAGAAGCGAAAGGGCAAGCAAAAAGAAAAAAACACAGTGAATGGCAAGATTCTGTCTCTAGTCCAACCCCAAACCCAGGGAGACCACGAAATCGCTGTCTACTGAACTAGAACGAACAAAACTTGTTCATCTTTATATATAATGAAACAAGCGAGAAAAAAATGGAGAAAAAATAAAACACCCAGTAAAAGACAGTAAACATGATGCTTAACGTCTACAGAAACCATAAGGCTTATTAGGGACGGGGAGAGGGGGGGAATGGGGAGATTATATGCCATTCGCTACACTGTCATCACCAGAATGACGTCTGCAGCGATGAGAGCCATTTTAATGTTTCATTGATTGTGAGGGGCAAAGTCACAAGACAGTGTCCACAGACCACAACTGGAAATTTTTCCAAGTCGGTTACCCTGTGGACACTCCTACAGACTTCAAATCCAATCGAGCGAAATCAAATGCAGAGGGACGACTTCCGCGTTTGGTTGCTGTCCTGTCTCTGATGTCACTGCCCGACCTTTGACCTTTAGTGTTAAATAGCTCTCGGGGAATCTCGCATTCAAAATGGCGTTGGTTTTGAAACGTACAGTTGACAGTCTTTTCCGATCTTTTTGCTAAAATAAACGCATTACAACCTAATCGAAGCCCCGATTTTTTTTTTAAACAAGTGAGTAATACTAACAGACTGTTTCTTCTCTTCGAACATTAGTCTGGACCTATTTGTTGTTTTGAAACGATCTAGGGCGATTTTGTACCCCCAAACTGCCTTTCTAGGCCCTTTAACATCAGGATCTTGTTAGTGGAAGAAGGGGCAAATACAACTGGCACGGACGACTGGGCAAATGCAGGACATCAACTGATCTGGGTTTTCTTCAGACTCGCGCACAACGCTGCATGTGCAGGACATCAACAGATCTGGGTTTGTTGTCGTTGTTGTTGTTGTTGTTGTTGTCAGACACACGCACAACGCTACACATGCAGGATATCAAATGATTTTTTTGAGACAGAAAAATAATTCCGACTCGCGCACAACGCTGCATGTGCAGGACATCAACAGATCTGGGTTTGATGACGTTGTTGTTGTTGTTGTTGTCAGACACACGCACAACGCTACACATGCAGGATATCAAATGATTTTTTTGAGACCGAAAAATAATTCCGACTCAAGCACAACGCTGCACCTGCAGGACGTCAACTGATCAAGCAGAAGAAGAAGAAGAGGAAAACAAGAAAGAATGAGACAATCAACGTCATTAACAACAACGACAACACTCACCAACCCGTATCACTACTTCCGACAGTCATTCCAGCAACTACAACTCTCACTTGTACACATTCTGGAATCTTCGCCGAGCGTGCCTGGGGAGGTCGGCGAAGGAGATTCTCTTCTGTCCACACTCCTGCCTCCAGTCGTTGTAGGGGCGCAGCCCGTGGTCCCTTCCTCGCTGGATGTTCAAGGCGGCGATGTCGTAGCCTTGGAAGGGGGACTCTTCAAACAGGTGGTCAGTCATCTCTGTAAAACAACGGCTGACGTGTGTAAGGTAGATGTCGTAGCCTTTATAGGGGGACTCTTCAAACAAGTGGTCAGTCATCTCTGTAAATCAACAGCTGACGTATGTAAGGTAGATGTCACAGGACTTCAAATAGGGACTTTTCAAATAGGTGGTCAGTCATTTCTGCAATACAACAGCTGACGTATGTATGGTAGCTGACGTAGCCTTAATCAGGCGGCAAGTCATTTTTGTCAAACAACGGCTGATGGAATGTGTGCTGGTTTTCGTAACCTTCATACATTCGGTCAGTCATTTCTGTAAAAAATTGGCTGACTAATGGGTCACTCAGTTCAGGAAGCAATCAAAGGGGACTTCTTCAAAGTGGTGATCAGTCATTTATGCAAAATAGCTACTGAACTAACTGCGTACGAACGTAAGCTGTCGTAACCATTTAACGGGGATTTCTCGAAAGTATAATGTGAGAAAACGGCAAACATGTTTGTTCTTCCCAGAGCAGTCAGTTCGATTTTATTGTCTGGGTGCATGAACTCTGTCTTTGCCTGCCTGCCTGCCTGCCTGCATGTCTGTCTGCCTGTCTGTCTGCCTGTCTGTCTGTCTGTCTGCCTGTCTGTTCCTTAGCGCTATACAAATTATTACTTTAGAACCACTGGCATGTTTACCATCGTTTTTGCTCGGCTGGCTTAGTTGTCTTGTGATGTTGATCTTTTTTAGGGGGAGGCACAGAAGCTGTAAACTGAATGCTTTTATTCTGACCCCTTCATACAAAGCACCCCCCCAACCACCACCACCACCACCACTAAACACACACACACACACACACACACACACACACAACACACACACACACACACACACACACACACGATTCGCCAAAATAGATGCGTGTCCCATAGAACCCACCTACACCTACTGTAGAGTATCTATGGTCCACGTTCTCCGACCTGTTGCCCACCTGTAGAGTGCCAGCTGCCCATGTTCTCCGACCTGTTGACCCACCTGTAGAGTACCAGCGGTCCACGTTCTCCGACCTGTTGACCCACCTGTAGAGTACCAGCGGTCCACGTTCTCCGACCTGTTGACCCACCTGTAGAGTACCAGCGGTCCACGTTCTCCGACCTGTTGCCCACATACACCCACCTGTAGAGTACCAGCGGTCCACGTTCTCCGACCTGTTGCCCACATACACCCACCTGTAGAGTACCAGCGGTCCACGTTCTCCGACCTGTTGCCCACATACACCCACCTGTAGAGTACCAGCGGTCCACGTTCTCCGACCTGTTGACCCACCTGTAGAGTACCAGCGGTCCACGTTCTCCGACCTGTTGACCCACCTGTAGAGTACCAGCGGTCCACGTTCTCCGACCTGTTGACCCACCTGTAGAGTACCAGCGGTCCACGTTCTCCGACCTGTTGACCCACCTGTAGAGTACCAGCGGTCCACGTTCTCCGACCTGTTGACCCACCTGTAGAGTACCAGCGGTCCACGTTCTCCGACCTGTTGACCCACCTGTAGAGTACCAGCGGTCCACGTTCTCCGACCTGTTGACCCACCTGTAGAGTACCAGCGGTCCACGTTCTCCGACCTGTTGCCCACGAGCCCCTCCACGAGACTGTCGAGGTGCTGCAGTACGTAGAAGGGCCGCTTGAACAGCTGGGAGGCCGTCACGTACTTCCCGTCGATCACCAGCCCGTCCGGGACCATGGAGTGGCCAAAGCGGAAGGCGGCCGTGGCGAAGACGTTGTAGAGGCCGGCGTCGCAGCTGTCGTCGTAGGCGAAGTTGGAGTTCAGGCCGTGCGTGCTCATTGCGTCAGGGCCGATAATGGCAGGGAGGTACTCTGGGAATGTGAAGAAAAAAATTGAAAAACAAATTGAGGTGACACCTGAATGAGTCCAGGTAGGGTTTCTGTCGGAGAGGAGGGGGGAAGGTCATTTCGTTTCGATGGACCGAAGACAGAGAAGGCGCGCGAACCAACAGTGGAGAGTCCGGTGCGAGAGAAATGTGGAGGTTGAGAGTATCAGAAACAGAGCAGAAGAGTATGGTAGGGTGTGTAAAGTTCAAGACAGTCACCGAGATAAGACGGAACAGTGCACGTGATACATTTACAGCAGAGAGTGTTTATCGAGGTTGGAAGCGGAGCATGATGATGATACCTGGTTTTGCCGTAATCATAGAGAATTGAATGGTGATGAACAGTTTGCATGCACAGTGCCTTCTCCTCCTTTGCTTGGAAGAGTGGCCAGATCCGAGAGACAAAGAGAGAGGGGGAGAGATGGCTGGAGAGAGAGAGAGTTTGAGAGAGAGAGAGAGTTTGAGAGAGAGAGAGAGAGAGAGAGAGAGAGAGAGAGAGAGAGAGAGAGAGAGAGAGAGAGAGAGAGAGAGAGAGAGTTGAAGAGGAGAGGGGGAGAGGGGAGGAGAAAGAGAGAGAGAGAGAGAGAGAGAGAGAGAGAGAGAGAGAGAGAGAGAGTTGAGAGAGAGAGAGAGAGAGAGAGAAGAGAGAGAGATGAGAAGACAGATCAACAGACAGACAGACAGACAGACCAACAGGACAGAGAGAATGTGGTTGAAAAAGAGAGAAAAAGAGTTGTACAATATTGACTTCATATGTTATTTTCTTCGTTTTTAACTTCAGAAGAAAAAAAACTGCCTTAAAAAGTTAAGGTTTGCCTAATACACGCGCTTGAACTTAACAAAACTCTCAAGGACACGCTGAAGAAATATACCGTAAGTACAGTGCGAAAGTACCCTTACGAAAGTCCCAATGACACTGAGAAAAGAAAAAAGATAACAGAAACGATGTGCCGATAATACCATTGTAAGTACGAATATATACGCTTACAAAAGTCTCTGTGTGGCACTGAACACAACACAAACACCCAAATACAACAGAAACTGTGTTCCCAAATACCGTTGTAAGTGATATGCTGCAGGACGGCGATGACGATCTTCCTGGCGGTGTAGAACAACTGGTCGTTGTCCCATGACTTGTGTCTGTCAGCCAGCTCCCCAGCAACGTAGTTGTGGTAACGAAGGAAGATGGTGTGTAGGGCACCCAAACTCGGGTACACGTTGACACGGGAGTCACCTGGAAAAGGACTCGTAGAACTTTACGAACTAGACGTGCAGGGCACCCAAACCCGGGTACACGTTGACACGGGAGTCACGTAGAAAATGACGTCATTGTAGCTACAAACAAGATGTGTAGGGCACCCAAACCCGGGTACACGATTGACACGGGAGTCGCCTAGAGAATGACGTATGTGGTTATGAACAAGATGTGTAGGGCACCCAAACCCGGCTACACGTTGACACAGGAGTCGCCTAGAAAATGACGTACTTGTGGTTATGAATAAGATGTGTAGGGCACCCAAACCCGGGTACACGTTGACACGGAAGTCACCTAGAAAATGACGTTGTTATGGTAACGAACAAATAAGATGTGCAGGGTACCCAAACCCGGGTACACGCTGACACGGGAGTCACGTAGAAAATGACGTCACTGTAGCTACAAACAAGATGTGGAGGGCACCCAGACCCGGGTACACGTTGACACGGGAGTCACCTAGAAAACGACGTAGTTATGGTAACGAATGAATAATATATGTAGGGCACCCAACGCGAGTACACGTTGACACGGGAGTCACACAGAAAATGACGTAGTTATGGTAACGAGGATGGTGTGAAGGGCGTCTAGATCTTTGTACACGTTGATGCAGGAGTCAAGCAGAGATATCGGGGTGGGGCAGTCACAAAATGTAGTCGTGGTAACGAACAAACAAGATATGTAGGGGATCTAGGCCCGGGTACATGTGGACTTAAGAGTTACCTACAAAATGACGAGGTGGTGGTAACGAACAAACAAGGTATGTAGGGGATCTAGGCCCGGGTACATGTGGACTTAAGAGTTACCTACAAAATGACGAGGTGGTGGTAACGAATAAACAAGGTATGTAGGGGATCTAGATCCGGGTACATGTGGACTTAAGAGTCACCTACAAAATGACGAGGTGGTGGTAACGAACAAACAAGGTATGTAGGGGATCTAGATCCGGGTACATGTGGACTTAAGAGTCACCTACAAAATGACGAGGTGGTGGTAACGAACAAACAAGGTATGTAGGGGATCTAGATCCGGGTACATGTGGACTTAAGAGTCACCTACAAAATGACGAGGGGGTGGTAACGAACAAACAAGGTATGTAGGGGATCTAGATCCGGGTACATGTGGACTTAAGAGTCACCTACAAAATGACGAGGTGTGGTAACGAACAAAAGTGGTGTGCAGGCATCCAAGGCCCGGGTACACGTTCACAAGACAGTCACCTAGCATATACTTATTGACGTATACGCAGACAAATAGACGTACACGCAAAATCTCGTCGGCTCTGGGTGAGCCTCCGAAATTGAAGCTAAAAGAACAAAAGAAAGAAAGCGAAAGTAAATAAATGTACGTTTTCTTGATTATTGTTACGATGAAGAGTGGGGACGTTACCGGCTTTGAGACAGTAGAACAAAAGAAAGCAAGCGAAGGTAAGTAAATGTACGTTTTCTTGATTATTGTTGCGAAGGTAAGCAAATGTACGTTTTCTTGATTATTGTTACGATGAAGAGTGGGGACGTTACCGGCTTTGAGGCAGTAGTCCTTAGCGGACTCTTTGATGCAGTAGTTTTCACTGGACTCTGGCAGGTTGTTGGTGTTCTTCACTCGCAGTTTCCCTGCACAAAATGTCACGCGTTTTCATAATCAGACATTATGAGAGAGAGAGAGAGAGAGAGAGAGAGAGAGAGAGAGAGAGAGAGAGAGAGAGAGAGAGAGAGAGAGAGAGAGAGAGAGAGAGAGAGACAGAGACAGAGAGACAGAGACAGAGACAGAGACAGAGAGAAGGAGGGGGGTGGGGTGGAGAGATAGAGTGAGTTTGTGCGTGTAGTGGTGAGCGAGTGAGTTTGTGCGTGCGTGCGTGTGTGTGTTTATGTACACCTGTTGGGAGAGAGGGAGGTCTGCGTTGTGTTGATACGTGTAACTATTTTCCATGACACCTTGTTATCCGCTGTAAATTCACGTATTTAGATACAGACATGTGATAATAACAATATAATTATGCATGTTATACATGACTAAATGTGCACTTTATGTTCTTTATGGCAATACGTTATGTCAAAACATTGTTATTATTATCGTATCCATGATGCTGTTTCAGTGAATATTTCCTACCTCCACTGGTGTCCCTGAGAGCGTCCATTTCGGTCTCGTTTCGTCCATAAACATTTGTGCCATCAATGAAGGACGAGAGTTCGTTCATCTGCTGACGAACGTCTGAACAACATGCAACAACACAATACGTTTTTGGGATAGACCAAGAACGCTAACATGACGATGACATGTGTGTGTGTGTGTGTGTGTGTGTGTGTGTGTGTGTGTGTGTGTGTGTGTGTGTGTGTGTGTGTGTGTGTGTGTGTGTGTTGGAAAGTGCGATCATAATAATCGTGTGTGTGTGTGTGTGTGTGTGTGTGTGTGTGTGTTGGAAAGTGCGATCATAATAATCGTGTCTGGTCTAAGGGAAACCACTCTCAATCGTGCTGTATGATTGCTTCCCTTCGGAGACTAGTAAAAACAAACAAAAAAACAAAAAACGCTCATTTTACGACAGTGTTTGTTATGTGCCACTGACTAAACTACAACAGTGAGTATAAACCAATACCCAGATGACGATGGCATCATCATAAAAGGTGGAATCAAACTCTGTTTGTGGATTACAATATGCATGAACTGTGTGTGTGTGTGTGTGTGTGTGTGTGTGAGAGAGAGAGAGAGAGAGAGAGAGAGAGAGAGAGAGAGAGAGAGAGAGAGAGAGAGAGAGAGAGAGAGAGGCAGACAGACTTTGTTTCCTTATTGCTTCAGACAAAGTGCATAACAACGGTCCAAAGTCCAATGGTCTGTGTTGGTGTGAGCGTGCGTGCGTTCGTATGTCAGTCGCATGCTTGGATTTTCCTTGTTTTTACTTTGATGCTCGCTTGTCACCTACTCACTGCATTTACATTACATTCAGTCCGCCAACAACTCACCTTTCACATAGACAGGGAAGGAGCGGACAAACTCCATGCAGCGATGCTCAATGTTTTTGAAGTGACGATCATTTGGCGGTACGATGATCGGAAAACAGGCGCCCCTGGCCAGAGCACATTGAAAGGTAAGAGTTATCCGCCGTTGTCATTTTTGTTTCGGTTTTACTGTGCGTGTTTTTCAACGGTTAAATCGGCGGACACGTGTCAAACATTTTCGCAAGTAAAATATTCCTTGAACCCCAGTAGTTTCTGTTTCATTTTTCGCCTGTAGCTTTCGCCCGTTCGTGCTCTGAGCTTGCAGCAATAAATTATTTCCTCACGCGTACGTAAGGACGTGTTTGACAATCCTCCAGAAACAAAGTTTGGCACATTGACGGCTGTCTTTAAATTTAAAAAAATTTAAAAATTAAAATATGTAAGTCGAACCGCTCCTATTGTCCGCAGGCGTCTAACATGAGATTGTCTAGAATTCGCTACCTCGTGTAATTAGATACATCCAGTCAACCACTGCCTTTAAAAAACGTCTAACATGAGATTGTCTAGAATTCGCTACCTCGTGTAATTAGATACATCCAGTCAACCACTGCCTTTAAAAAACGCTCTGAAGACCCATCCGTTTAAACCCTACTACTGCTAGCAAATTCTCTGTCTTTTCAACTTGTTTTTAAATTATTTCAGTTGATTGGTGTGTGTGTGTGTGTGTGTGTGTGTGTGTGTGTGTGTGTGTGTGTGTGTGTGTGTGTGTGTGTGTACGTGTGTGTACGTGTGTGTGTATGTACGTGCGTGCGTGCGTGCGTGCGAGCGTGTGTGTGTGTGTGCGTGCGAGCGTGCGTGCGAGCGTGCGTGCGTGCGAGCGTGTGTGTGTGTGTGCGTGCGTGCGTGCGTGCGTGCGTGTGCGTGCGTGTAACTTGCTAAACCCGCAGCGGCACATGGGCCAGACCTGTGTGTTGACTGAATGGACGCTCAGTCCGGCATTTTTTGCAAGGCTACACACAGTGCATGTAAAGGTGGGAAAATCTGTTGGACTCCTTCAAAACTACTCCTATGCTCAATTTCCAGCTGAACTGGTCGGCGGACGTCTAAACCGCTCGACCGTGAGCGGTGACGTCACGCAGTCTCACCCGGAGTTGACGTCAGGATGCAGCGCGCCACCTGTGACGAGGAAGTTGGAGCAGCACTTGGCTGAAGTCATGTGTACAGCGTCTGAAACAAGTTCACAAACGCAGTCAGTCAATCTGTCAGTGATCATAGTTCAGGAGCTGTGTGAGAGCCGAGGTGGCCGTCCTGGGCTGTCCGTCCTAACGAGCCTTCTGGTTTCCGTGGACGTAAAGCTATATTGAACCGTGCTTCGGCATTGGTCACAGCTTGTCCCTAATATGTCAACTGACATCTGAGGACATCAAGCAACACTTCATCATCATCATGATCTGTCAGTGAATCAATGAATCAGATACGTAACGAAATCATTTACAGGAAAGACAAAGAGCTTCTGGAGCATAGAGCTCCGGTAACATATGGAGCTTCGGGAGCATAGAACTCCGGGACATACAGAGCTTTGGGAACATAGAGCTCCGGGAACATACAGAGCTTCGGGAACATAGAGCTCCGGGAATATATATATATATATACACAGAGAGAGAGAGAGAGAGAGAGAGAGAGAGAGAGAGAGAGAGAAGAGAGAGAGTTTGGAGAATATTAAGCTCTGGGATCAGTATGAAAGAGCTTCGGAAAGACAGCTCCGGGAATGAAAACATACGTCCCCACCCACCCACCTATCAGAGCTCTGGGAATGAAAACACGATCCCAACAGACTCACCCGTCAGAGCTCCGGCAATGAAAACTCGATCCCCACCCACCTACCCGTCAAAGCTCCGGGAATGAAAACATGATCCCAACCGACTCACCTGTCAAATCTCCGGCAATAAAAACTCTATCCCCTCCTACCCACCCGTCAAAGCTCCGGGAATGAAAACACGATCACCACCCATCCACCCACCCGTCAGAGCTCCGGAAATGAAGACACGAACCCCACCCACACACCCGTCAAAGCTCCGGGAATGAAGACACGAACCCCACCCACACACCCGTCAAAGCTACGGGAATGAAAATACGATCCTCACCCACACACCCGTCAAAGCTCCGGGAATGAAAATACGACCCACCCCCCCCCCCCCCCCCCACACACACCCATCAAAGCTCCGGGAATGAAAATACGACCCCCCCCCCCCCCACACACACACACACACACACCCGTCAAAGCTCCGGGAATGAAGACACGATCCCCACCCTCCCCGCCGTCCCCACCAAAGGGCAGACTTACCCACGGGCGTGCCGGTGATGTCGTGAGCCAGAAACTGGCCCCAGTCCATCAGCATGACTGTGGCCCTGCGGCTCAGTCGCCGGCGGTCGAAGTCGTGCACCCTCGTGGACACCTCTCGTGGGGAGGGCAGGGGGCCCCCATTCTTCTTCCGCAGCCGCGGCGTCGTCAAGGCTGCCGTTGGGGAAAAAAACGGTTGAGGGTCAAGCGTTTTTGGCCGAGGCCTGTTTTGGTCTATCTTTAATGCTGGCTCATCGTCGCCCAATTTGTAACCCCCCCCCCCCCCCCCCCCCCCACACACACACACACACATTCAACCCATGAGATGAACACAGACTTTGCCGGCTGTAGGACAGAAGCGGTCGCGACTTTTGTTTATTACGAATGACCAATTCGTTTTGCACAGTAAAAAAAACAAAAAAAAAAAACAAACAAAAACGAACGCTAATTTAATAAGACGGTACAACAAAAACGACAGTTAAACGGTGAAAAATGACAATGTACTTATCTAGCTTCAGTTGCGTGTGACACATGTACTTATCAAGTTTCAGTTGCGTGTGACACATGTACTTATCTAGTTTCAGTGGTGTGTGACACTCGTAACACGCCACAACCGAAACTGCATTTTGTTTTAAAAACGCTCGCTGTCATCCTTGTTTCAGATCGTTTTGACAACAGTACAGATCTGAGCGAGACACACGCCCACCGTGAGAGCTATTTCGTGGGCAGCCAAAGCTGCCTTAGTATCGTCATGTTTACCGCAAGACACAGCGAGACACACAAGTGCTGGCTCAGGCTTCAGGCAAAGCCGCTGCCTCAGTGTTGCCATGTCTGCCACAAGACACAGTGACACAGGCAGCGGCAGGCTTAGGCTTAAGACAAAGCTGCCTCAGTGTTGCCATGTCTTCTACAAGACACAGTGACACAGGCAGCGGCAGGCTAAGGCTTCGGGCAAAGCTGCCTCAGTGTTGCCATGTCTGCCACAAGACACAGTGACACAGGAAGCGGCAGGCTTAGGCTTCAAACAAAGCTGCCTCGGCTGTCAGTGCTTGCCATGTCTGTCTGCACAAGACACAGTGACACAGGCAGCGGCAGGCTTAGGCTTCAAACAAAGCTGCCTCAGTGTTGCCATGTCTGCCACAAGACACAGTGACACAGGCAGCGGCAGGCTTAGGCTTCAAACAAAGCTGCCTCAGTGTTGCCATGTCTGCCACAAGACACAATGACACAGGAAGCGATAGGCTTAGGCTTCAAACAAAGCTGCTTCAGTGTTGCCATGTCTGCCACAAGACACAATGACACAGGAAGCGGTAGGCTTAGGCTTCGGGCAAAGCTGCTGCCTCAATATCATCATGCCTGCCTCATGTCTGCCACAAGACACAGATGACACAGGAACGGCTGGCTTAGCTTCAGGCAACAGCTGCCTCAATATTGGCCAGCTGCCTCAAACATCATGCCTGCCGGCTGCTCAAACAAAGCTGCCTCAGTGCTAATATCATCATGCCCGCTCTCAGCGCTGCCACAAGACACAATGACCTAGGCCTCAGGCTTGCCTATCAAGCCAGCTGCCTCATTATCATGCTGCCTCAGGCTCAATGACATCATGCCTGCTGCATGGCTTAGCTCTCAAACAATAGCTGTCATGTCATGCTGCTCACAGACATCAATATCATCAGGGGCCTGCCTCAGGCTGCCTCAAATCATAGCTGCCTCAATATCATCATGCCTGCCTCATGGCTGCCTCAATATCATCATGCCTGCCTCAGGTCCATACATCATGCCTGCCTCATGGCTGCCTCAATATCATCATGCCTGTCAGGCTGCCCAATATCATCATGCCTGCCTCATGGCTGCCTCAATATCATCATGCCTGCCTCAGGCTGCCTCAATATCATCATGCCTGCTCAATACACAGGCCTCAGGCTGCTCCAATATCATCATGCCTGCCTCATGGCTGCCTCAATATCATCATGCCTGCCTCAATATCATATGCCTGCCTCATGGCTGCCTCAATATCATCATGCCTGCCTCAATATCATCATGTGCCTATGCGCCTCAATATCATCATGCCTGCCTCATGGCTGCCTCAATATCATCATGCCTGCCTCACTGGCTGCCTCAATATCATCATGCCTGCCTCATGGCTGCCTCAATATCATCATGCCTGCCTAAACTCTGCCTCCTCATCTGCCTCAATACATCATGCCTGCCTCAATATCATCATGCCTGCCTCAGGCTGCCTCAATATCATCATGCCTGCCTCATGGCTGCCTCAATATCATCATGCCTGCCTCAATATCATCATGCCTGCCTCATGGCTGCCTCAATATCATCATGCCTGCCTCATACGCTGCCTCAATATCATCATGCCTGCCTCATGGCTGCCTCAATATCATCTGCCTGCCTCAATATCATCATGCCTGCCTCATGGCTGCCTCAATATCATCATGCCTGGCCTCAATATCATCATGCCTGCCTCATGGCTGCCTCAATATCATCATGCCTGCCTCATATCATCATTGCCTCATGGCTGCCTCAATATCATCATGCCTGCCTCATGGCTGCCTCAATACCGTCATGCCTGCCTCAATATCATCATGCCTGCCTCATGGCTGCCTCAATATCATCATGCCAGCCTCACGGCTGCCTCAATATCA
This sequence comes from Alviniconcha marisindica, assembly GCA_018857735.1. NCBI lineage: Eukaryota > Metazoa > Mollusca > Gastropoda > Provannidae > Alviniconcha > Alviniconcha marisindica. The sequence continues at coordinate 1,278,179 of JABMCL010000020.1, read as the reverse complement.
TCATGCCTGCCTCATGGCTGCCTCAATATCATCATGCCTGCCTCATGGCTGCCTCAATATCATCATGCCTGCCTCATGGCTGCCTCAATATCATCATGCCTGCCTCATGGCTGCCTCAATATCATCATGCCTGCCTCATGGCTGCCTCAATATCATCATCCCGTGCCTCAATATCATCATGCCTGCCTCATGGCTGCCTCAATATCATCATGCCTGCCTCATGGCTGCCTCAATATCATCATGCCTGCCTCAATATCATCATGCCTGCCTCATGGCTGCCTCAATATCATCATGCCTGCCTCAATATCATCATGCCTGCCTCAATATCATCATGCCTGCCTCAATATCATCATGCCTGCCTCGCGGCACGTGGCGTGGGCAGGTGCCGAGTACTTTTGCTCTTTAGACAATTTCACCGTATCTGCCACAACGACACAGACAGGTGTCGGCTTAGGTTTGAGAGGCTGGATGTCACTGTGTCTATTGGCTACTACTAGGCACAGTTTGGTAGGCCTCAGACAAAGCGGTCTTAGCGCAGCAGTGACGTAGACAGGCGCTAGCTAATTACAGGTTTCACAAGTGTGGCGTGGGAGTGAAACAGTAGGACTTTCACCCAGAAAGTGTGTGTAAGTTTCACTGCAGGTGCTGTGCGTTCTCCCTCAGTTTTAGTCTTCGGCAA
>JABMCL010000020.1:1192500-1270000 GCA_018857735.1 Alviniconcha marisindica | reverse complement strand
AAAAAAACTTATTTGCAGTTAACAAACAACCGTACATACATTTTTGTCTGTATCCATACTGAAAATTGGTTTCACTTGCTCGACATCTCATACTCACAGGATACCGACATTATGAAAAGCATAATCTTTTACGATCTATTCTTTTGTAACAAAATAGGGAAAACATAGATCGCTTTCAGAGTCTCAAATTAAAGAAAAGCATACCCACACACAAATCAATATTATATAAACAAAAAAACATAATCAAACAAAGCATAATAAAAAACACGTGAACGCTCTTGCACACCCACATACATACATTATAAACAAACAAAAACAATCACACAAAGCATAATGAAACACACGCACATGATCGCGCGCGCACACCCACATACACATAAGAACGCGCGCATACTCACACACAGCGCCAACAAAGAACCCCCCCCCACACACACACACACCTCCTTTTGTCTCCCCCCCCCCCCCCCCTTCCCGTTACAGTCCTTCTGTGCGCCCGTGTGTGTGTGTGTGTGTGTATGTGCGCGCGCGTGCGTGAGTGTGCGTGCGTGCGTGCGTGTGTGTGTGTGGTGTACGAAGAATGCTATATAAAAATTCTTTTTGAGGTTTTACATGTACATTTTTGTTGATCTTGTAAAGCGCGGTGCGCTCCACTCTTGTCAGTGAGATACGGCGCCAAGCAAATGACTACTGTTATCAGTATCGTATTCGTCTTTTCCAGCATTGTACAAATTCATACGTGCACGTGCGCTGAATGTGAGCACAACACCGATAATCGCTAAACTGGTTTTGTTGTTGTTGTTTGTAGTCCATGCAGTACTAGAGGTGTGGCAAACAGCTGGGAACATAGATTACAGTACCAATGCTCCGCACGGCAGCGGCGTGGACAGGGAGCAGGGATAGCTCAGTGGTTAGAGCATCGGACTCGTGATCGAAAGGTCCCGGATTCAAGTCCCGGCAGGAGCGGCGGGAGAATTTTCTTCTCCAGGCTCAACTTTCTGTGCTGACTCTTATTTCGGTATCCGTTCCACCCCCGTGTTACCGCAGCAGCACGTAAAAGATCCCGGTTCATTCTGCCAAAAGTGCAGGTGGCAGGTTACAGCTAAACACGCATACACCTTACGTATGTGGCTTTGCATGAAGTGACATGGAGCATGGTTGTATGGTGTACACAGACCTTGCGCCGAGACGGCAGCAGTTTCATGTGGCACCAGCCATGCCAGCGCTGTAAGTACACCACTTCGGTGGATATTTAAAAAAACGCGCTATAAAAAGCTAGTACTCATGTAGAATTACACGCGAGCGCAGTGAGTCTGCCTAAGAGAGCGGAGAATAGCGCTATATAAGCGATCATCAATCAATCAACGCAGTACTAGAGGTGTGGCAAACAGCTGGGAACATAGATTACAGTACCAATGCTCCGCACGGCAGCGGCGTGGACAGGGAGCGGGGATAGCTCAGTGGTTAGAGCATCGGACTCGTGATCGAAAGGTCCCGGGTTCAAGTCCCGGCAGGAGCGGCGGGAGAATTTTCTTCTCCAGGTCCACTTTCTGTGCTGACTCTTATTTCAGTATCCGTTCCACCCCCGTGTTACCGCAGTAGCACGTAAAAGATCCCGGTCATTCTGCCAAAAGTGCAGGTGGCAGGTTACAGCTAAACACACCCACACCCTACCTATGTGGCTTTGAATGAAGTGACACCGTAAACTGGTGCATGGTTGAATGGTGTACACAGAACTTGCGCCGAAACGGCAGCATTGCCCCTGGCACCAGCCATGCAACCCAGAAAAATCCACAGAGCGCTACCAGTACACCACTTCAGTGGATATTAATAATACGCGCTATAAAAGGATACAGTCACTCATTCAGAATCGCATGCCAATGTGCGCAGAGTCTGCTCGAGAACTGAGTAAGTAAGTAAGTAATTTGGTGTTTTACGCCCAGTCATCGAGAGCAGAGAATAGCGCTATATAAAAGCTGTGAATAATAATAATAATAATAATAATAATAATAATAATAATAATAATAATAATAATGAACATCGCCTGGTGTGGCTGTGTGCAGCTGACAGCACGTTGAAATCCGCCTGCCACCATCCTCACTCACAGATTCAGTGAGCTTGCTACAAAAAGTGAAAAGTGGAATGGTAAACTGGCGTGACTGTGTGCAGCTGACAGCACGTTGAAATCCGCCTGCCACACATGCCATCATCCTCACAGATTCAGTGAGCTTGCTACAAAAAGTGAAAAGTGGAATGGGAAACCCGGACTGAAATGCGTCGATGGTCGGCATCCACCTTCGAAAACTCCTGTGGGTGTACTGCCCTGAACATACCGGAGTGAAGGGAAATGACTGAGCAGATAGATCGCATGGCGGTCAAAGCAACCCTCACAAGGGCTAGCTTTTCGGAAGATCTAAAGTGTTGAGAAGCTTGAGACACCACCTGCGGGCACAAAGCCAAGGACATCACACCGCTGATCGCCTGGAGGAGAGAGGCGTGGAAAGAGGAAGCGCTAGACGATCTTCCTTGAAAGGACGCGAGAGGGCCATCGTCAGTCAGACGAACATTGGAACCGTTTCAAAGGCAACGTTGGGGAAACTTCTGAGAGACGGGGTGGAGCGCATATGGGCTTTTCCGAGCGCACAAATACCATCTTGAGCTGAACTGAAATCCACCTACTAACCAACACAGTAAGCAAGCAACCATGGAGCGGAAACAAAGTTAAGCCCCGTCGCCGTATCGGACAAGAGAGGTCCGGCATTGGGGTTTTCTCTGTTCACGACTTTAGCTGTCACTGTTGCGACATGGACTCTGGTCTGGCTAGTATACTCGGCCGGAGGCAGAATGGAGTATTTGGCAAAGCCTAGCACTCGGCCGGAGGCAGAATGGAGTATTTGGCAAAGCCTAGTACTCGGCCGGAGGCAGAATGGAGTATTTGGCAAAGCCTGGTACTCGGCCGGAAGCAGAATGGAGTATTTGGCAAAGCCTAGTACTCGGCCGGAGGCAGAATGGAGTATTTGGCAAGAATGGATATTTGGCAAAGCCTAGTACTCGGCCGGAGGCAGAATGGAGTATTTGGCAAAGCCTAGTACTCGGCCGGAATTAGAATGGAGTATTTGGCAAAGCCTAGTACTCAGCCGGAGGCTGAATGGAGTATTTGGCAAAGAATGGAGTATTTGGCAAAGCCTAGTACTCGGCCGGAGGCAGAATGGAGTATTTGGCAAAGCCTAGTACTCGGCCGGAGGCAGAATGGAGTATCTGGCAAAGAATGGAGTATTTGGCAAAGCCTAGTACTCGGCCGGAATTAGAATGGAGTATTTGGCAAAGCCTAGTACTCGGCCGGAGGCAGAATGGAGTATTTGGCAAAGAATGGAGTATTTGGCAAAGCCTAGTACTCGGCCGGAGGCAGAATGGAGTATTTGGCAAAGCCTAGTACTCGGCCGGACACAGAATCGAGTAGGTTATTCGGCAGAGCCTAGTACTCGGCCGGAGGCAAAATGGAGTCTCCGGCAAAGCATTCCAGTGCCTGTGGCGTCTCATAATCCTCTTTACCTGCATTTTATTTTGTCTGGGAAGGGGCTGAGTGGGGTGCAATCGCAGCAACATTAGTTCGTTGCTTTCTGTCTGCTAGCACTGTGTTGTTTTTAACCCTAAAGCAACCTCCCCCCCTCCCCCCCCCTCCCAGGCCCCCTTCCCTAATTAGGCACGCAGTGAAGATAACATCTCGCCAGTGAATACAGGTATTAGTTTTTCCTGCTCAGTCTATGTATCCCTCTGGTGTAAATATGTATGTTGGAGTTTGGGGTAGGGGGTTGAGAGGGGGGTTGGGGATGGGGTTTGAAGAAGAGGGGTTGTTTGTATACACGTGTGCTCGCCAGTGTATACAGGTATTCGTTTTTCCTGCTCAGTCCGTGTACCCCTCCGGTGTAAATATGTATGTTGGAGGTTGGGGTGGGGGTTTGGGGTTTGGGGTGGTTTGAAGAAGAGGGGTTGCTGGTACGTGTGCGTGTTTGTGCGACTTGTGTATGACAAATTTCTTCTGGTGGTGGCGACAAAGGGGTCGGTCGGGAACACGACAGAGCTGTCCGTTCCTTCCTCGGGCAGGTTTCTAGTCCCCAATTGTCACGCGTGGGTTGACTGCAGTTAAGTACCAATAAAAGATAACATCTTGCCAGAGAAAGAAACACTACAAATTACAAAATGCCCGGCCAGTCTTGTTTACTACATGATGCACAGTGTGTTTTCGGTCCCATTTCACAGGGTCTTTATTGATGGTTCTAAATTGCTCCGTTTTGTATCTTCTTTGAATCAGTGGACTTTCGTATCAGCTAATCATGCTGCGAGCATATATGGCTCACTGCCTCTTCGTCAGAAAGACAGTAACATTTCACACACTGCATGGTGATAAATAAAGCATATCCGGAACACATACTTCAACACAGCAACTGACAAAATCTAAATATTTATTTTGAGTTAAAAACAAACAGTATTGATTAGAAAAAATCCATACGAGCATCACATACAATAATGGACTTGAAAAAAAAATCAGCTGACTCAACTGAAGTTTGAACATGTAAATGTGATGGATACATCTCACAAAGACAATGAACACATCATCAAAACAGAAAAACTGGCTGCCAAAACTTGCTTAAAATGAATGTCAACATCATGACCAATGGTGTACACACACACACACACACACACACACACACACGCACGCACACACACGCACATACACACACACGCATACACACACACGCATACACACACACACAGACAAACCAATGTCAGGACTGAATGTCATCAGAACTTAGCAGCCATTTTGGTCCATCTGCATTTCAGCCATATGCATCTCCACACACCGCACAAAGTACATGATGTGTACGGCACACAAAATACATCGTGCAGCTGTTGTTGAAGCTGCAGGGAAAGGCAGTATCTATCCACCAACACCCAAAGTAACAACTGCCGGGTGCCAGAGACACGGAGCAAAAGGCCGTGTTGGGTGTGGCTAGGGCAGTCTGAGACTTGTCAAAGACAAGTTGTACAAAGTGGGCCAAAGGAACAGCTATCCTGGTCAGTGTTCAGTTATGGCAAGGTTGGTGTTCTCTGTGAGCTGTGGCTAGGTGTGTTCTCTGTCAGTTGTGGTTAGGTCAGTGTTCTCTGTGAGGTGTAGCATTTTCTGTAAGGTGTGGCTAGGACGGCAATCTCTGTGAGCTGTGGCTAGGTCAGTTTTCTCTGTGAGCTGTGGCTAGGTCAGTTTTCTCTGTGAGCTGTGGCTAGGTCAGTGTACTCTGTAAGCTGAGGCTAGGTCTGCGATCTCTGGGAGCTGTGGCTAGGTCAGTGTTCTGTAGGAGCTGTGGCTAGGTCATTGTTCTGTAGGAGCTGTGGCTAGGTCAGTGTTCTGTAGGAGCTGTGGCTAGGTCAGTGTTCTGTAGGAGCTGTGGCTAGGTCAGTGTTCTGTAGGAGCTGTGGTAGGTCAGTGTTCTGTAGGAGCTGTGGCTAGGTCAGTGTTCTGTAGGAGCTGTGGCTAGGTCAGTGTTCTGTAGGAGCTGTGGCTAGGTCAGTGTTCTGTAGGTGTGGCCGAGTCTGTGTCCCAATGAGCTGTCAGTTTTACCTGTGAGGTGTGGCTGCTGCCTTGGTTTGCGAACCACACCCCTTTTTTAAACGCTACGGAGTATACCTCAAACCTACACACTACGATTAGTGCGCATCTTTCTTAATATTTTAGTTCCTACATTTTGTCTTCTACGCCTGAAAAAGGCAATTCTCTTCAAAATGAGTTGCAGCCCACATAATTTTTAACATTTCATTCTGTGTTTGTATCAGTTTCTGGGCCTAAGTTAGCAAAACATGACATGTCATAACAAGCATTTCATTTGGTTTGGTTTGATACCAAGATATGCTGAAAGATCCTGCGACTACAAACTATGTCGTTTCCATGCCATTCAACGCAGAGCAGTCCTTTAAGGCGTAGTGAATGAAAACACTCATGTTTCATCTTTCTGGGGCAGACAGCCAAACAACAAACAGAACATCCTGCATGGCACACATCCCAATAACAGGGATCGCTGGGCAGCGTCGTCGTTGCCTGCACTTCACATTCACAGTCTTAGGGCATTAGGGGGCAACCGCACATTTCTACATTGGGTAGTTGAGCATGACGTCTTGTTTGGCCAACTCCAACAACATAGGGTCGTCGAAGAACTTGTTGATGCTCACGTCCTCACTCAGGCCCTATTGGAAGAAGAGCACAGTGTAAATGCCTCAGTCATCGTATGCTGAAATCTGTCTTTTGGAAACCTTGAAGACAAAATGTCCATGTTCCGAGCTTTGTACGACGTTAAAATGGACAAAGAAAACCTCTACATTATTATCAATGATTTGGTTTTTCCTTGTTAACAGGAGGGAGTCAACAACCAAAATGAGACTGATCTGATGTAACGCACAGTGCAATCTTTTCCCTTGAAACTGGGACCATAAATCCCACTGAAATGAGACTGATCTGATGTAATGCACAGTGCAATCTTTTCCCTTGAAAATGGGACCATAAATCCCACTGAAATGAGACTGATCTGAGTGCAATCTTTTCCCTTGAAACTGGGACCATAAATCCCACTAAAACGAGACTGATCTGATGTAACGCACAGTGCAATCTTTTCCCTTGGAAAACCACTGGGACCATTAAATCCCCACCTAAAACTGGGGACTGATCTGATGTAACGCACACTGCAATCTTTTCCCTTGGAACTGGGACCATAAATCCCACTGAAATGAGACTGATCTGATGTAACACACACTGCAATCTTTTCCCTTGAAACTGGGACCATAAATCCCACTGAAACGAGACCGATCTGATGTAACGCACGCTGCAATCTTTTCCCTTGGAGCTCTAATCCCTCTAGACTCCACTGCTAGCAGAATTCCCATAAGTTTTTGAGAATGTAAAAACTGCGCCACTTTTAGCCACGCAGAACTGGTGGGGCAGCTGCGTGGTGTGGCACACTGACCTTGCGACGCCGCGTCTTGATCATGAACTCTCGGGCAAGGTGGGTGGCAGGCTGGGGCTCCAGAGGGCGGATGATGATGCTCTTGTCCAGCGGGTCACCTGGCACGATCTGCAGCCAATGGAATGAGCTCATGTCAGTGTCAGTGCTGACCTGCCTAGCACAGTTTACCTCCATGTAGACAGCCACATGCATGATGCATTTGGCAAAAATGATGTGGCGGGGGCTGGGGGCAGGGGTGGGGGCGATGGGAGGGGGCTGTGGGGAATGGGACTTGGAGAGCAGATAGTGGGAGGAGATGCAGTGAGGGGGATGATGGTGCTGGAAGGGGTGACGAGGGAGTAGAAAACAAAAGAGGTTTCTGCTGCTGCTGAAAAGATGCAATGTCTTAAAATTTACGAGGATCTAGCAGCCTGTTCTATACCATGTGCATCAGTGCTTTTTGCTTATCATCCAGTACTTGACTGCCTGAGAAAAGCCCTGTCAGCTTCATGAGAATCTATCTATCAAATAGCCAGCTTTTATTCTTTAAAAACAAAATATATATAAGCCTTTTCCTCCTTTCCAAGTAACATTCCTACTAGTTCAACACCCTCCTTTTATTGCTTGCAGCATTTTCTTGAAAGAAAACTGCACACATTCACTGACATAGAAAACAGTGAACACACACTCCGACAAATTTGGTTGCAAAAAAACTTCAGTAGTTCACAAGATACTGTTTGGGGCAAAACATGGATGGCCAAGGTGATGCCAGTAATATATGCTCTCCCTTTAACCATGTGTGTGTGGAGGGGAGGTGGGGAATGGGGGGTGGGGTGGGGTGGGGTGGGGAGCGGAGCGGTTACAATACCAACACTGCAGACAAAATATGGGGAGCAGGTAGACAAGTGTCAGCAGTCCTCTTGTGACGAGACTGTGTTTTACTCCGCCCGTCGTCTGCAGGAAGGAGAGGCGACTCACCTGCCAGTGGTGGAAGACGGAGAGGCAGAAGGCCTGTCCCTGTGTGTGCGTGCGCAGGTCTGTCTCAAAGCCAAAGGAGTCGATGGCTGGGAGGAAAGCCTTGATGGTGTACAGGGGGGACCCGGGCACTGGTGCATCCTGCGTCACGTGACCTCTACAAACAGCAAGCACAATTGTAATGTAAGAGCCAGTAAGAAGGACAACACAAAGCTTCAAATGTTACTATTAGCACCGATGACCCATTGTCTAGTCAAACAAAACGGCTGGAAAACGACCCCACCCCATGCACTGATCAAGGTTCGCGCAAGCGGTTAAAATCAAACCTGTGCCCAGGTCGTCTAACCATGACCAGCACAAAAATCTGAAACTACAAGTTGATTTATAATTCCTCCAGCTATGCAACACACACACACACAAATATACAAATACACACAAATGAGTACCTCACACACACATTTTCTTCTGAAATTTGCAGTCTGTGATAATCATAACAACCCTGACACTGTACACCCTAGAAGTCTCACAAACTCACACAAAAAAAGAAAACCACCATACCTTCTCTTGGCCAACACAGTGTAGACAGCAGACACACAATCAGCCGGCGCTACAACTTCCACAAAGCAGTATGGCTCCATCATTCGGGGTGTTGCCTGCAAAATACACAGGTGTTTTTTTCCCGCAAATGTGAAACTGCCCTTCAGGAGATATGAAGAATATTACTGATGTGTAAAATAATACTGATGATTATACTTCAACGAAACAATAACAATAAAAGTGAAAGCTCGGCTGACTCACTTAAACAACAGCGATAACATAACTCATGATTTTTTCAAACTCTCCTGTGACCCTGAAAACGGGTCATGGTCACTAAAACCAGTATGGATGCATAAAGCTCAACAGAGGTCATCATCATGCAAAGGGTAAAAAATCCCACTAAGTTAAACGCTCTGTTAAAAAAAAGGCAACATTGCATTTTTTTGTCATGGACAGCTCCATGGTTGGATGCATATTCATTACACAGACACACATTTCCATCAACAAGACGAACTCAAGCATCAGCTGACCATGAGAAAAGGGGGAGTAGGCAACGCGACGTGCTGTTGGAATGATCTGACCGCCACCGCGATGGATGGGCTCTCCAGCAATGGTGGCGTCCAGAAGCTTGAACTTCACATTGCGGATCGCTGTCAAAATAACACCATCATCATGAATGCTTGCAACATCCTGAGCTGCCTATGCTATAATTAAAAATAATTAAAAGCCCTCTCCTCCCACCTCCATAACCCCTTCCCCCCGTCCCTAATGAGCTGTACGGTTTCTGTGGACGTCAAGCACCATGTTTACTTACTTACTTACTTACTAGTGAATGACCGTGGACAAGAAAATGCACAACTTCTTTCTTTTTTTTCCATCTAAAGCTGCAATGAACGAATTCAAATACCTGACAATTTACAAGCAGTGACCCAAAACATTGCAATGCGCTGGTAATAATTTCCATACATCTACACTCTCTCACATTCATGTCAGAGAGGTTCCTCTTGTGTCGGTCTTACAGGACTGATTCCGAGTACAGGCTACATGCTGCTCATACAGCAACAGTCCCCACATTCTCCACAAATGGGTCACACTAGTAACACCCCGTAGAAATAACTGTAACCCAAGTCCACACTCAAAGACTGGGTCAAATTTGTCAAATTTGTCACACACAGAGGATCTTCTCTGATGCTGTCCTTGCAAGACTAGTCCTCTCACAAGTCTGCACAGTTTACAGAGCAAGTCCTCACAGACACAGCCCTCTAAGGTTGTCATTGCACACTCTTGTTCTAAGAACAGTCTGCACACTGACCACAGAGAACTCTGGTTCTAAGAACAATACACACACTGACCACAGAGCACTCTGGTTCTAAGAAGTCTGCACACTGACCACAGAGCACTCTGGTTCTAAGAACAATACACACACTGACCACAGAGCACTCTGGTTCTAAGAACAATACACACACTGACCACAGAGCACTCTGGTTCTAAGAACAATACACACACTGACCACAGAGCACTCTGGTTCTAAGAACAATACACACCTGACCACAGAGCACTCTGGTTCTAAGAACAGTCTACACACTGACCACAGAGGCTCTGGTTCTAAGAACAATCTACACACAGAGCTCTGGTTCTAAGAACATCACACACTGACCACAGAGCCTCTGGTTCTAAGAACAGTCTACACACTGACCACAGAGCACTCTGGTTCTAAGAACAGTCTACACACTGACCACAGAGCACTCTGGTTCTAAGAACAATACACACTGACCACAGCGCACTCTGGTTCTAAGAACAATACACACTGACCACAGCGCACTCTGGTTCTAAGAACAGTCTACACACTGACCACACCGCACTCTGGTTCTAAGAACAGCGCACTCTGGTTCTAAGAACAGTCTACACACTGACCACAGCGCACTCTGGTTCTAAGAACAGTCTACACACTGACCAAAGGGCAAGTCGTCACACAAAGCAGTCTCTCTAGTGCTGTCCTTGCAACTCTGGTTTTAAGAACAGTCTACATACATGCTGATCACAGAGCAAGTCTTCACACAAAGCGGTCTCTCTAGTGCTGTCTTTACAATTCTGGTTGAAAGAACAGCCTACATACACACTGATCATAGAGCAAGTTCTCACACAAAGCAGTCTTTCTAACGTTGTCCTTGCTACACTGGTTCCAACAGTTGGTGTGTTCAGTCTCGGATTTTAACGTCCCGTCAATCACACAGGGTCACCTCAGCATGAATAACACTTTCAAATTTTTTCTACACCAGTTCGCCGCATTAGCCAAAACTAAACAGCCAAAAAGTAGGGGGAGGGTTTGGAAAAAATGAAGATGAACAGACCGGGAAGGTAGAAATTAGAACAAGGAAGAAACTCCCGGCAGTGGGTGAAGCATGTATGGCTATATTCTGACCAGCTTCAGGCTTTACAAAAGAGAACATTTGTCAGCTGTGGGTTCTCAACAGAGGAGACCTCGACTTCTGTGTCCGCAGTACCCCAATGCGGTTTGGTTCCGGTAACAATCTACACGCTGACCACCAGGCACACCACGCAAAATGCAAGCAAGTTCTCACGCTCATCACAGAGAGGCCCCTCCCTCGTGGCCCACTGGAAGCCCTGCACGATGCTGTCCTTGACGCCACTCAGAAGGTTCTTGTCCACCTGTCACACACACACACACGATTACCATCTTCAGCTTCCTCACCTGTTTGCACTGCCTGAGGTACTAAAAGGTCCTAAAACACTGAAAACATAACTGGAAGCAGTAGCAGAAAAACTAGCCCCCCCCCCCCAAACATCTCTTTCCTTCACATGGAAATGCATTGTTACCCAATCTCTGCTTAGGATGGAGCTGTCACCACCAAGGGTTGCTTACCTCCAACTCAAGTGTCATTCAATTAATAAGGCCCTGCTTACCGGGACCTGTCATCACAAAGTCTCCGCTTACCTCAGCCGGAGGTTGCATTAAGAAAGCCACAGCTACCTTCTGATGGAAGGCCGTCACTACGAAAGACCAGCTTAGCTCCGATGGAAGGGAGAAAGAAAGCCTTGATTACCACAGTCGGAGGAATGTCACTGTTATTATTATTATTATTGATCGCTTTTATATAGCGCTATTCTCCGCTCTCGAGCAGACTCACTGCACTCGCATGTGATTCTACATGAGTGAATAGCTTTTTATAGTGCGTTTTTTGAATATCCAACGGTGTACTTACAGCGCTGGCATGGCTGGTGCCACAAGAAACTGCTGCCATCTTAGCGTGTTCTGTGTACACCATACAACCATGCACCATGTCACTTCATGCAAAGCCACATACGTAAGGTGTATGCGTGTTTAGCTGTAACCCACCACCTGCGCTTTTGGCAGAATGACTGGGGTCTTTCATATGCTACTGCGGTAACATGGGGGTGGAACGGATACCGAAGTAAGTCAGCACAGAAAGTTGACCCTGGAGAAGAAAATTCTCCCGCCGCTCCAGCAGGGATTCGAACCTGCGACCTTTCGATCACGAGTCCGGCGCTCTAACCACTGAGCTATCCCCACCCCCCAACTGTTGAGTCCCCGCTTACCTCAGAGGGAAGCGTGTCATCCACCAGGATGTTGGGGCCTGTGGCGTCGGGCCCAAAGGCCCAGATGGATCGAGCAGCCAGAATATCCCACTCGTACTTGGTCTGGAAGAACTCTCCCAGCTTTTTGCGGGGCCAGGAGATCTGCACGGCTTCATTCTCAATGTCTTCTGCCAGGCCCTTCTCCAACGGCTCCGCAATCATTGTCAGCTTGTTCCTGTGCAAAAGGTCATGAAACTTGAAAGGAAAATGCCTTCAAAGATCGTCTGGTTATTATGTTAGTTACCTCGCATCTAACACCTAATCAACTGAGTTGGGTTGAAACATAGCATGTGAACTGTCTGGCTGAGAGTATAAGACCTACAAATTAAGGGTAAATTCCCATGAAAAAGCTAGTTTATTAATGCTTCTTGGCTGTGAAACTACAACGGCTGCACACAAAAAGTTTAAACTGACCATAGTTGTTTTTCTTAAATGGTAAAGTTCAGTGACAAATATAGCTGAAGCCCTTGACAGACATGCACTCACTTTTTGTTGGGTGTTTCGGCGAAGCACTTGAGGGATGAAGTCTCCACCACCGTCTCACAGAAACTGACCACAGGGTCTGCCACCTTGATGTCTGAACACACATGCAAGCTGCATTCAGACACCACACAACCACAGCCTCAAAACGCAGGGAACTTAAACTCCTTTTTCTTCCTCCCTAGGTTTATGACTGAGAAGAACAGATGGCTGGACTCTGAAGCCTAGAATGAGTAGAAGTCCATTCAGCTGTGATTCACAAGCATTTATCAGTTTGTTTGTTTTTTAAATCAAAAAAAATCAAAGCACCATTTGTTACTCTCTGACTCACCAAAGTATACCTGATATCACAGTAAACTTGATGGAAAAGAACGGTGGATGGTCGAAGAAGAAAACAGAAAGGTCAAAATATTACCCCTTACTTCAATTTTACAAGGTTTGTTGAACTTTTGAATCCTCTGACTTAGGCAAAAGCAAAACAAACAACAACAAAAAAGACAACAAAACTGGGGGAAATATCCTTCTAAAGCATCACGACTGACTACCATCATCACAAAGCAGAACTGGACAGCAGTTGTCGGTCTAGTGTTGATGGGAAGGTGGCCACTCACCGATTTCGGAGTACATTTTGCGCAGGTCATGCATGACACAATCCAGGTACAGCTCCCCCGTGCCTAGCACAATGTGCTCTCCCGACTCCTCCACCTGACAGGACAAAAAGCAGGTCATGCATGACACGTTTGTCTGTGCCCAGCACTTTCACCTGACACAGAACAAAAAGCAGGTCATGCATGACAGTCCAGGTACATCTTCCCCATGCCCAGCACCTCCATCTGACACAGAACAAAAAGCAGGGCATACATGACAACACAGTCCAGGTACAGCTTTCCCTGTGCCCAGCGTGACGTGCTCTCCTGACTCCTCCACTGACACAGAACAAAAAGCAGGTCATGCATGACAACACAGTCCAGGTACAGCTTTCCCTGTGCCCAGCGTGATGTGCTCTCCTGACTCTTCCGCCCGACACAGGATAAAGAGCAGGTCATGCATGACAACACAGTCCAGGTACAGCTTTCCCTGTGCCCTCCTGACTCTTCCACCCGACACAGGACAGAAAGCAGGTCATGCATGATGACACAGTCCAGGTACAGCTTTCCCTGTGCCCTCCTGATTCTGCCACCCGACACAGGACAGAAAGCAGGTCATGCATGACGACACAGTCCAGGTACAGCTTTCCCTGTGCCCAGCGTGACGTGTTCTCCTGACTCTTCCACTCGACACAGGATAAAGAGCAGGTCAACCAGCTTCATCTCAATGCAGGAGTCATTCTGGTGGTGACACTGTTACAACATTGGGTATAGTCTCCCACTTCCCCCACCTCCTGGGATCTGTCCCCACCAGTATCTCTCTGGAGAAAATTCAGCGTTGAATGAGTTCAACCAAACCAATGACCCCAAGGCTCCATTTCTGTCCGAGTAAAAGGTACTGGGCTTCTTTTCATTGGGAAATGTTGTCAGAAGGCGTCAATTATAATAAAACTGCACCCCCCCCCCCCCCCACCAAAAAAAAGTTACTGATGTTATTACTTCCCTGCTTTTTTCAGTAGGCCTCAGAATTTGGATCACAACGTACATATACTTCAATGTTGTTCAGATACAAAACACCTGGCAGAAAACTGCATGCTGGTCTTTCATTTGCCTGATTCTCCTTTTGGGCAACTTTGAGCTGTTTGTCCACTAAAAAACACATCTCCATCGTCCAGTAAAAAACACAAGAGAAAACATTACTGACCTTGGTGGTCAGGAGAGGGTAACTCTTGTTGACCTTGCGCAGACCATCCAACATCTTTGGGAGCTCAGAGGGGTTCACCGGCTCCACTGCGATCTTCATCACTGACCCCGTGTTGAACTTCAGGGGGCGGAAAATGTACACCTAAAAAAGGCACACAGGAAAAAGGAGGCTTGAACTTCAGGAGGTGGAAACTGTACACCTAAAAAGGCAAACAGGAAACCGGTCTCCTTAAAAAAAGATTTGGAAAGCATGACAACATGCACTACAAACCAGGCAGAATTAAAATACTGGTAACATATTCTACTGCTGCAAGTTCCTGAAGATCAGGGCTCTCTGAGAAAATGCATACACTGCTGACAGAGACTGAAAATTACATACATGACTCAAAATGACACAAATTACATACACGATGACTCAAAATGACACAGATTATACACATGCTGGTGATAATGACTGAAAATGACAGATTACATACATGCCACTGATGATGATTTAAAATAACACTGATTATCATGCCATTTATGCTGATCTAAGGAAAAACTGAGGAAAACCTCCAGATTTTCAATCATCATTTACATAATCTAAACAGGACTAAAAAACTGGCCTTCCATTCATGATGCAACCAAAAGGTGGGTGGTGGTGTAATAATTAGCAATCAAAGACAATCCTACTTCTTCATGAGAGGTCATGTCGGTGATGGTGGAGGTCTTGACAATGGGCTGGTCGATGCCTTCCATCAGGATCCAGTTACCTGCTGACACCCTGTTCACCTCCACTTTGTACCTGTCCACAGCAAAGATGGCAGACCCACTGACTGACTGCTACATGAAAAGAATTAGTACTTCACAATGTGGGTGTGCTTGTGGGTGTCTGTATGTGTGGGGTGTGTGTGAGTGAATCTGCCTGTATGTGAGGGGTGGGGGGGTGGGGAGGTTGTATGAGTGCATGTACCTGTATGTATGTGGTGTATGTGAGTGCATATACCTGTATGTCTATGAGTGCCTGTACCTGTGTGTGTGTGCGCATGCATGTGTGCGTGCGTGTGTGTGTGTGTTGTTATCACAGATATGCATGTACTGGTCCTGTTCAGTGCAAGTTTTTTTGTTTTGTTTTTAGGCTGGAGATGGATTTACGGACCACCAGCCAATCCCCAGGCTCAAAATAACCATCTTCAATTCCACAATGACAGCCCGTGTTCAAAATACACCAGATCAATTATCATCGATTTTTTCCACCACACTCACCTAGCTTCAGAGATCCAAAGCCGGCCAACCTGGCCGAAGCGTGAGTCCTCCTCATCCTGCAGTGTGTAGTTCTCGCCCAGGATTCGAACCTCCTGGTTGGCATGCAGTGTTCCGTTCATGACGCGGCCAAAGACGTGGAAACTGGTGCCATCCTCCGTGGGGAACAGCTTGGTGGTGTGGATCACCAGCGGGCCCTGCATGGTGAGATCAACATTATCACTGTCAAAATTATCCTTTTTGGGGGGGGGGGTTGTGTGTAGTCATATAAGTAACTAAACTTGTTTTTTTATGCCCAGTCAACCAGGAAGGGAAAGACTGTCATTGTCAAAACTATCTCTTTGGGGGTGGGGTGGGTGGACAAGGAGGAGGGCCAATAAGTAACTAAACTTTTTATTTTATGACCAGTCAACTAGGAAGAGGAAGATTTTCTGTCAGAATTATCTCTTGAGAAGGGGTGGGGGAGGGGTGGGGTGGAGGGAGACAAGGGAGACAGCCAATAACTTGTTTTTACAGTCAACCAGGAAGGGGAAGACTCACTGTCAAAATTATCTCTTTTGGGTGGATGGGTGGGGACAAGGGGGACAGGGCCAGTAAGTAACTAAACTAGTTTTTTTTATATGCCCAAACTGAAGGGAGAAAGTTGGGGGGGGAGCACACACAAAGGAAGTAACTGATGACTGAGGCATTATCTTTAGGTCTGAAAGACCGTAACACACCTTAAGACTGGAGAAAACAACGACAACTAAAGACAGGAAAGGCCTCCTCCCTTCACACAGAGCCTACTGTTCCTCCCAAGGCTGAATCCAGTTTTTAATCCCCCAAAGCTGAAGAGAGAGGAGAAGGTTGCGAGAAACCTGATCCCGATGAAGACCATTCTACGTCGGACAGTCAAACAAACAAATCACACTATGAAACTGACACCCAACTCAAACCAACAGGAAACTCACATCTGGCTGGCAGCGGAAAAGTTCCTCGGCCAGGTCAGAATCAGCCGGTCCTGTGTAGGTGTGCTCCACCTTCTTGCGTGCGCTTTGCACTGGTGATGGTATGTGCTCTTCACACATGTCCACGAAACCTACACACACACACAAACACAGAGCTCAGTTGATGTAAGAGTTCTTCACAAAGGTCAATACACACATGCACACTCTCTCTCTCTCTCTCTCTCTCACACACACACACAGGCTCATTTATGGTACAGGTTCTTCAAATAGTTCAACAGAACTTCAGTAAATGAATCGACAAAATCCATTCCCTGCCTTTCAGATATCATGTATTGTTGTTGTAGTATTCCCCAGCTGAACACTCTGCATATGAGCAACTGTATAATTATGATGCTTTGGGCACAGTGATTTCTGCTTGCCTGGAGAATGCTTGCCTGGAGACTTCTTGCTTGAATTTTGACTCCTCATGCAATCTCACGACAAATGTTTCTGTTAGCTTAACCCGTCTTCCAGATACTTTCTTGGAAAGAAACTGCACCAACACTACACATTTTTGACAGGCAAATGGTGAGAAGAAAAAAAGAACGCAATGTTGCTAAATGCACACACTGCTACCACACCACTACAAGAAGAAACCTCAAAGAGATAAATTAAAACAAAAAAACTGGACGGGGAAAAACTTGTGTGAAATGGGTGTATCTGTAGAGAATTGGAGGGAGGAAAAAGATAGGAAGAGGGAAGAGGAAGAGGATTTGGAGGAAACAAGACCTTCATATATCCAACTGTAATTTCAACAAAATATACTCACCACAAAACCAAACCAGGCACATAAAAGGTTTCATATTGTCACATTAAATTTAGCGTTCCTTTTCTGTGTTTGGATCTTGTTTTGGTTTAGCATTTCAAAACAAGATCCGAACATAAAAGCATCATCAGCCAAACACATAAAATGTTCAAAAGAATGCTATTATTATTAAATTTAGCAGACTGTGTTTTTGTCCTAATAAATAGCGTTCTTTTGAACCTTTTAGGTGTTTGGATCTTGAGAAAAAACATAATCAGCCAAACACATAAAAGGTTCAAAAGAATGCTATTATTATTAAATTTAGCAGATGGCGTTTTAGTCCTAACAAATAGCGTTCTTTTGAACCTTTTAGGTGTTTGGATCTTGAGAAAATGTGCTGCAGAAAACCACCAGTGTTACCTGTGAAGTCCCCAAAGAAGCGTCGACACATCAGCCTCATGAGTGGGCGGATGTTAAGTTTCTGCTCCTCCTTGGTCAGGTGTACCCCAAGCTCCTCACATACCCTGGGTAGACACTCGTCCACATCTCCCACCACCTGCACACAACATCAGTGAAGGAATCACCGTGGGTCAGAGCTTTCTGGTTCTCCTGTCAGATGATGCGGTGGTTCTCACTCTCAGGTCTAATCATGAGATCGGTGCACACATTGGTATCATGCGCAGGAGCATATCTACAAATATCAATTTGTCCTTGTCTGCTGAGAAAATCACACGATAAAAACACTGCCTGAATGAAAGTTTATCAACTGAACTAACTTGAAACAAAGCACATCAGGCTTCTAAAGCGCTTGTGTACACGCACTTGTGATTACCCATTAAAATTGCGTACGAATATAATTTTCATTATCGGGGTATGCAGCACTATGTTAGCAATGAAAGTGTTCAGTTCAAAGAAAGGATGGAGTATTACAAACACCGTCATATACAGAAAAACAAAACTATGATTGAAATCACAATGTTTCTAATGGGCCACATGCCTGCTTCTACCTGCACAGAAAAACAAAACAATGACTGAAACCATAATGTTTTTAATGGGCCACATCCCTGCTTCCACCTGCACACATAGGTGTGCACAGCAAACACACACAAAGGAAAATATGCATACTTTTTTTAAAATAAAAACATCATGCCACCTACCTGTGCAAAAATCTTATACAGGGGCTCCAAAATGAACTCCACAAAAGATCGCTGTGAGGAACTGGGAGACGGTTTCTTGCTGAACTTGCGACTGGAGAAAAGAAAAAGAAACAAAAATGGACACACTCTCCAGTACTCTTGTTTGACAATCTTTCTCACTTTTGTGTCATGATTCACTCTGATATAGTCATCATGGCTGACTGGACTTTAAAAATCAATTATTTATTTATCTATCTATGTGACATATGTGCTTCACCTTCACATCGATAAGAGAAATGTTAGCTTAACAATGGCACACTTTCAACACCACTGACAGCTATCAAAAAGGTGTCAAAAACAAATTACTTTACCCTTACATGAAAAATACACACTGATGGTTACTCACGTTTTGTTGTTGAAGTACACATCTCCCCACAATCTCTGTGCGAACTTCTTCTCGTCAAGATCACCTGCAATCATCACCAAAGCAGGCTGATAAAATCCTGACCCAAGGAGCGGCAATTAATAACAATCATGACAACGCTCATTTGTGCACTATTTTTCTGACTGGAACACCTAGCCCATCACATGAAAGGAGGGAATGAGGAATCGGATGCAAGAAGCTAACTCACTCACAGAGAAACGAGCCAACAACAAAACCGACAACTTGCTCACTGAGAAACAGCTCAGAAACAATTGCGGGGCAGATGAACAAGGTCACAGCTGAAGCAGAATGCAGCTGCCTGAACAAAAGGGGGGCACTGCTTTTTTGCATGTTTTCATATCCACGCAGGAAAAACAGCTGCATGCACAAAGTATCCCCTGGATCCGGGTGAACCTCCAAGCTTTATCTGGACAATAAACAACAGCAGAAGACAATACAGAAAACAATCAAAAAGGAGAAAAACAACAGTGAGTGAACTGCAACTCACCAAACGTCTCGGCATAGATGTGCGCAAAGGAGCGCAGGGTGAAACAGAAGCGGTAGTAAGAACTGGCGAAACACACATTGCCAAGGATGGGCGAAACTACGGAGGACGTCTCATCCTCTGCGTACATGCTGAAACACAGTTTTAGGGCAGACTTTAGACAAGACTCACACTTTCCCCGCCTCCTGTCATTGTTTTTCCCCCACCCCTCTTCCTTTCTGTTTAGAACCTAGGATATTTGCATCAGGAAAATTCTAGTTTACTATGTGTATAAAGCACATGTACACAGAACAGGAACGCATTAAAGGCACTATCCCTCACCTCTCCTTCACAGCATTGCTCATTTATCACCAAAGCCAACTACTGGGTTCCATCTGCAAATTTGTGCTAGTTAAGAATCACAATACAGTGCTGCAAAACAGTGGCATGAAACAGAAAATCTGCTGCTTAGTAACTGACAAACATTTGTTCCAATTTTACTTTTGGGTCCAAGTGCAAGAAAGTCTGTTGCCCAAGCATACAAAAATGCAAACCTGATGATTGCATTGATCTCATCCACGATGTGTCGCAGCTTGAAGTAAGCGTCGGTGGGTGGCAGCTTCAGTTCCAGCATGAGACGGTCTACTTTGTTGATACACAGAGTTACTGTCAGCCCCTCTTGTAAGGCATGTTTGATCAGTCTCTCTGTGTTCAGCATCACCTACACACAGTACAGCATTACTGCAATCTCCTTGTGTCAGACATGTTTGATCAGTCTCTCTGTGTTCAGCATCACCTACACACAGTACAGCATTACTGCAATCTCCTTGTGTCAGACATGTTTGATCAGTCTCTCTGTGTTCAGCATCACCTACACACAGTACAGCATTACTGCAATCTCCTTGTGTCAGACATGTGTTTATCAGTCTCTCTGTGTTCAGCATCACCTACACACAGTACAGCATTACTGCAATCTCCTTGTGTCAGACATGTGTGATCAGTCTCTCTGTGTTCAGCATCACCTACACACAGTACAGCATTACTGCAATCTCCTTGTGTCAGACATGTTTGATCAGCATCACCTACCCACAGTCAAGTAACAGTATTATTATAAAAAGTGCAATCTCCTTGTGTCAGGCATGTTTGATCAGTCTCTCCATATTCAGTATCACCTACACGTTGTCAAGTAACAGTATTCAGAAAGTGCAATCATTTTGTGTCAAGCATGTTTGATCAGTCTCTCTGTGTTCAGCATCACCTACACAGTCCAGTAACACTATTACTGCAAAATGTGTAATCTCCTCATGTTAGGCATGTGTAATAAGTCTCTCTGTGTTCAGCATCACCTACACAGTCCAGTAACACTATTACTGCAAAAAGTGCAATCTCCTCGTGTTAGGCATGTGTAATAAATTTGTGTTCAGCATCACCTACACAGTCCAGTAACACTATTAGTATGACTGCAAAAAGTGCAATCTTCTTGTGTTCAGCAAGTTTGATCAGTCTCTTTGTGTTCAGCGTCACCTACACCCAGTCCAGTAACAGCAAAAAGTGCAATCTCCTTGTGTCAGGCACGTCTGATCTCTGTGTTCAGCATCGCCAATACACAGTAAACAAAATGGTCCATTGTTACACACATCACCAAGCCAAATAGTAGTATTATGGCAAAAAGTGGAAGCCCTTCTTGCAAGGTGTGTTAAGGTGTGTTTAATCAGCCTGTGTTGAGCATCACTACACACAGTAAACAAAATGGTCCATTGTTACACACACCACCCTGCCAAATAGTAGTATTGTGGCAAAAAGTGCAAGCCCCTCTTGCAAGGTGTGTTTAATCAGCCTCTACGTGTTTAGCATCACTACACACAGTGAACACAATGGTCCATTGTCAGATGGTGGCCCCGCCTCCATGACAGTGTTACTGCAAGCCATTCTTAAAAGGCACTTTTGATCAGTCTGCATTTAACATTACCTCCGGACAGTAAGCAAAAGGTTCCAGTGCGAGACAGACCAGCCTGTGTACTTAAAAAAAAAAGGCAATATGGATCATTCTGTTAACCAACAGCATTACAAACACATAAAAGTTTCAAAAGAACGCTTATTTATTATTACATCTAGACAACATGATGCTATCGTGTTAGCATCGTGTTGTCTATGTCATAATAAATAAACGTTCTTCTGACTCTTTTATGTGTTTGGATCTTATTTCAGAATGCTAGCAGTCATTCTTGTTTCAGATTTTTTCATTCTTGTTTCAGATTAAAAAAATTCAACAGCATTACTGCAAGTTTAGAGTAGGATGGAAACTCTTGCCAGCTCTAATCAGACTCAGAGTCAAGGATCAACAGAAAGGGGGAAGTGGGGGTGGGGTGGGGTGGGGAAGGAGACAGCGACAGAGAGGGACAGACAGACACACTGAGATGAAGCAAGTTAAGATTTACCCCTTCAGCGGCATCAACAAATATGACAGCACCATCACAGATGCGGAAAGCAGCAGTGACCTCATCAGAAAAATTCACATGACCTGCAAGCAAGCAAACATAGGCGTATCTAAACGAACCAAAACTGAGCAGCAATATTTAGCGACCAGCTCCTGGAAAGAAACTAAGCTCCCCAATAGTGATGATAGAAAATGAAGAGAACATGAACTGCAGTTGACGGAAAATGAAGAGAATATGAACTGCTGTTGATGGGAAATGAAGAGAACATGAACTGTGGTTGATGGAAAATGAAGAGAATATGAACTGTGGTTGATGGAAAATAAAGAGAACATGAACTGTGGTTGATGGAAAATAAACAGGACATAAACTGCAGTTGATAGCAAATGAAGAGAACATGAACTGCAGTTGATGAAAAAATGAAGAGAACATAAACTGCAGTTGATGACAAATGAAGAGGGCATAAACTGTAGTTCTCACCCCCCTTGATTAAAATAGAGTACAGAAACAAAACAAACAAAAGAAGTTATTCTCTCTCTCTCTCTGTCAATATCTCCCCCCAAAAAACAACAACAACAACACAGCAACAACAACAGCACAGTATGCAGTCATGCATGCCCATACAAACCCCTCTAACCTGGTGTATCAAAGATGTTCATGAGAAAGGACTTGTTGCGAGTGTCTGGCAAAACCAGGGTCACTGGTGTGGACTTTGTGCTCACTCCTCTCTGCAAGCAAACAAAGTCAGCTATTACTGTCACAGGGTTCATACAGAAAAATCCTTTAAAAATTCACACACTTTTCACACACTTTTGCAGGATGGCGCGGAAAAGCAGCACAAAGACATGCAACTCTTCCGCACATCCAGTAAAGGGGCGCAGCCCTTACTATAGCTGATGCACTCTATCAGTCAAAACTGATAGGAAGTGCGTTCTTTGTGACTGCGCATGATTTAAAAAAAAACTACTGTTCGGTCTTGGGAAATGCAGTTTCTGACTGATAAGCTGATAGGTTTTCCCTAGTGCTCTGAAGTCCACAAAATTTCACAGACCCCACTCTGTGTTCACAGACTTTCAAGGCCTTGAAAAGCTTATCCCATTTTCCCCAAACTTTCAGACCTTCAAAGACTGTGCGAACCCTGTCAGTCAATAATGTGCATAATTCAGGATACTGACAAGCCTTGTCCAATAAACTCGGCTAAACATGTGTTGGTACAGTGTTAAAAAATAATTAAAAATCCCCTGAGACACATACAATTTTAACACGTTTAAATCAGTTGACTGTCACGACTAAATACAGCTGTACCCACCTCTTGCTCTGTAAACAGGATGTCTGTGTAGCGCATCTGCAACACATGAAAAACAAAACACGATCATACATTTCATAAGAAAGGTTCTTGTACGCAATGTGATGGAAGTAGTGAACCGAACACACTTGCGCCAAAGGTAGGGCGAAGCGCAGCTCTCGCCCACTTGCACCAAAGAGACAGGGTTGTGCAAGGGAGTAAAAAAAAGGCAAGACGTAGTTTTGACCATACATTTTATAAAAATGAATCTGTATTGTGTTCTGCTGAGGTTTACCAGTTCTTACTTTTGATAAGCAATTTGAGTTGATAAACCCCCCAACCCACCCCACTCTTAAAAAAGCAATCCCAAAACAAAACAAACCATGATGAACCGCGGTGATGTATCACAGATGTGACTCTGTGTTGACAACATGAGCAGAAACAGCCAAATCTGGGGGTATCTTCAATAACAGTGTTTTAAGGTGGGATTACTGTCAATCGAGTTTCAACAGAAAGAGAGCGGCATCTAACAGTGTTATGAATGAATGAAAATTGATATATAGCGCATAAAAAAATTCCACACAAAACCTTGCATGTTCACAGCGCCAGATACACACAGTGCATACATGTAAGCTCTCGCAAGCTAAAACTACCAAAGGACACTCATACCAAAAGGTACAAACAGCTCCTACCCACCCACCCCTTCCCAAAAGTGAAACTATACATAGCAGTTAAATGTAAAAATATATACAGTTACAAATAATGATAACAGAAAAAAAGAAAAAAGAAAGAATCACACGCACACACACACGTTATGTTTAGCTTTACTGATACAAGTAACTGAAGCACTCACATCAACGTCATAACCGCCTTCAATTTCAGGGTGGGTCTGCTCCATGAGGCAGTCCACAAAGGACGTCTGGAAAATCAAACAAAAAAACCCCAAAACAATCTACATAATTTGCAAACATTTAATTTCAAATAAATTAACATATAAGGTCGGGTATTTAATCAAAAGATGAATAACCATAGTTTTACCCCCCCCCCCCCCAAGTTTTATAATTTATGTATACAGTTTGTTGATCGTGTAAAGCGCAGTATGCGCGCCCTCGTTGATGAGATTCTGCACTGCAGAAATGACCACTTGTGTTATTATTAAAATGATGAGCAAAGAAAGGAACCACAGAAAGAAAAAGTCAACAGACAAACAAAATAAACTGACCTAATGATAAACTTTTCATCAATCACCTTCATTACACCTCACAAACAAAGGAACGGGAACTTCTAGAAATAACTAGAGAAAGCAAAACAATTTCAACATGCCGAGGCTATTTCTGTCCCTGCATAGCTGGCGAAGGTTTTCTGTCAGCATTCCACGAATGACCTGCATGAATGTGTTACTACAGGTGTCGGCAGTGAGCAGTGTTCACAAAATACCTGTGTAAATGCACTGCATGCAGCTCCACACAAACTGACCTTGCCATGGTGCAGGTGTCCACAGAGAGCAACGTTGCGAATCAGCCCAGGGTTGTCCATCAAATCAGCCAGAAACCTGGACCAGACATCACAATGCTCAGAAAACAATATCCAGATAAACGTACAGGTATACCATGCTGCATGCACATGAACATGTAAATCATTCACTATAAAATAGTTGTTTTTCTTTCACAGGTAGGAATTACTATAAATATGAACACATTGAAAATGAAATTGCATATCTGGACAAATTACAAAGCATGCAATTATTAACATACGAATTACAACTGTGGAAAATAAGAGAAATAAAACATTCAGCAATCAAAAAATCTTAAACACCCTCTGAAGAATCCTGATAACATTTCACTGATTTTGTTAAAGGCTACTCACTTCCTGTATTACTTCAAACAGCTGTATCACAAATATGGTACAGCATACATTTGCAAACACTACACAAAAGTAGTAATAACCAACGATGTCATTTTGTTGAAGGCTACTCACTTCCTGTATTATTTCAAATGGCTGTATCACAAACACTGTACAGCATACATTTGCAAACATTACACAAAAGTAGTAATAACCAAAGATGTCATTTCGTTGTGCGATCCAACTGATAATGATTAACAAACCACACTAAATAAAAGTAAGATGCCCACGGTCAGTCAACCCATCTGCCCCAACTATAATTTGTGCCCCATGTGTGGTTTCTCACGGCATGTTCTAAAACTTCTACCAGCATTCCGAGTCAAGAGCCCACAGGCTTAAGGAAGTTTCAAAGCAAAGCTTACTCCATGTCGTAAGTGGTAGACGGCAAGTCCTGCTCGGCCATGGTGAACTTTTTCTTCTTGACTGGCGCAATGATAGGTTCTGAACAGAGAAGCAAATAAACACACATGTAATATGTATAGATATAAGTCACTATGATTAGTATGATTTTATGAATGACTCAAAAAGTTCATTTCTCTCAGTTAAAGCGTCCACCTTTCAAGATTCATCACCAACATGTGCAATACTCAGGATAGCCACTAACAATAATAATGTCATGTAGGACTAGGATGCTTCAGAGTAACTGGACCATACGCAAGGATCTAATCATCTATTGTCTTAATCTTACGACTTTATGGAAGAACAAACAGAAAGCTCACCTGTGAGAGGCTGTGTATCTTCCTCTTGTACAAGGGTCTGTAAAAGAAGGAAAACACATGCCAGTTTGACAGAATTTGCACAAGCACATAAGCAATAGGCATACATACCTCCCCCCATTACAAGACAAATCAATTTTCCATTTTTATATAATATCTCTGTGTGTGTTACTGTGTATGTATACACACATGTATGTGTGTGATAGTGCCTTTGTGTGTGTGTGTGTGTGTGTGTGTGTGTGTGTGTGTGTGTGTGTGTGTGTGTGTTTGTGACCAATTTATCATCAAGTAACATTTTAAAACATAAACACAATAACTAATTACAGTAATCAAATATATTAACAAAACATATGAACTGCATCAGAACACATAGATCTACATGTATGTATACATACAGTTCCGAAGCTGTGATACTAATTATTATTTTGTTTTACAAGTAACTTGTAGTTAATACTCACAGTCACACTGTCATAGCAGCAATACTCACCTCAACATCTGGCCCATACACTTCCTCAGCAGTGGGATAATACTTTTTGTCTTCATGAAGCACCACCTGCATGTCTGGCTGGTCATCCATGTCATCTTGGTCCATGTCAGCATCCTCCTCCTGTCAACACCAAACCAGTACAGCCCGGTGATATTTCACACATTTAACAAAACAAAAAAATTACTTTATTACAATATTAGGTTTGTGGTTCCACAACTTGTTGTTGATTACTTTAATGATTGTAATTTTAAATTTTTACTAAATCAGTAAATGCTAATGCTAAACTAAAAAGGGGGGAGGGGGGGCAGGGGGCAATGAAATAGTACAGTACTCAGCATTTGTTTTCTCATTATATATATTTGGTAATTAAACTTTTGTCTTTAAAATTAGATTAATAAATCATACATTGATTATTTCAAAAACAGTCATCAACTGCTCAAGTTAACATAGCAGTACTACTACTAATGAGGCAATTTGATTGTACTGCCCTTTGAGAGTTTAAGAATCATACTTTACAAATTCACAAATTAAAAAACATACTGAATTTTTGTCTTTTTTGGTTTGTACTATTGTTAATGTAGCTGATTTTTTCAGATTTAAATTTCTGTCCTAATATATTTACACTATTACACGGTACTAATATTACAAAGAAAAGTGGAACAGGCAAAAAATACATCTCTCTCCACGAGGTCATCATCATCCTGATTATCGTCATCATCCAGATCATCATCATCGCTGTCCAGCTCAGGTCCAATGTAATTTCCAAACTCATCATACAAGTCTTGATCCATGGCTGAGTGGTGGTAGATCTTTCTGAAAGTCTTCCAAGTGTTACTGTAAAATTAAGAAGAAACAGTTGTTAAGTGCAGTTTAAATTACATCAGTGATACTAGTGACAGTCATCAGAGTCTCCTTCAGTTGGTTTAACGGACTAGAAGCAGGAAGGGGGAAAGATGGCAAGACATTCGAACAAAGGTGAAGATGACGGCCCCTCTCCATCATTACCGCCACACAACAGGGTGTTAGTGTTGTTTTTCTTT
Organism: Alviniconcha marisindica; assembly: GCA_018857735.1. Taxonomy (NCBI): domain Eukaryota; kingdom Metazoa; phylum Mollusca; class Gastropoda; family Provannidae; genus Alviniconcha; species Alviniconcha marisindica. The sequence goes on along the minus strand of JABMCL010000020.1, from coordinate 1,242,732 downwards.
ACTCTCAAGTCAAATATATATTGAAGTTCAGGGCCTAGCTGAACTTCTGCCAATGGCTGCAAAAAATAACATGTGCACACACGAAGTGATCCATGAATCATTACCATTAAAAGAATAAAACAATAACACTTTAAAAATAGTGCATCCCTCCAATGGCAAATGCGGCATCGTTACAGATTTACAGTGAACAAAGAATGCGTCAAGCAACTGAATGACTAGATCGACTGCAGTATATTGCCGTTAAACGCAAAAACGACAGCTACATTGCTTCGAGTCAAATCAAGTACAACAGAATAGCATTACTTTTGGCCCAACTCGACGTTCTGAAATCGCAGTATCGCGTGCTTTCCGCCGGACCGGAAGTATTGTTTCCTTCTCGGAAGTAAACTTGTTCGAAACCAAATTTTAAAATATATATTTCTAAAACACTATTAAGGGCTACAAATATTCAGTGTTTTGTAAATTTTCTTTTTGATTAAATTTGTGGCAAATATAGTCTAAAATGCTGACCAAATCTGGCGTACCTTTAGATATAATTTATCGGTTCGTTTTGTATAACTTGGTTCCAATATGGCGGCGCCCTGTTAGCATGATGCTTTCGATTGCAAACGTCTGTAGACTGTAGCACAAGTAGACCGCAAGCGACAGGTGCTTTCGAGAGTCGCAAGTGGTTTTGAATTTGATAGGTGACCATCTGATTACACCACTACGACACGGACTTCGAATCTACGAAATTAGCTGCAGTACAGATAACGAAATTGTACGGTTAGCGGTATACAACATACATACATGTACAATTTACATTTAGTCCCGTCGCTTTCATGTCTTCAAACGGACAGGCGCAATAGTCTAATACGGAATGAATTTATTGTGTCATGTCGAAATAGTGGCAATATCCAATTTAGCCCCGTCGGTCCGTGGTCCTCAATTTGTATGAGATTGAGAATGTGTGTGTGTGTGTGTGTGTGTGTGTGTGTGTGTGTGTGTGTGTGTGTGTGTGTGTGCGCGGCGCGCTAGCTTAGCATGGAATGAACTGATATATATATATATATATATATATATATATATATATATATATATATATATATGTCATTGTAGTGCACACTTCAAGCTCATTCCGTCCACACACACACATTCTCATACAATTTGAGGATGGTGGACTGATGGAAATTGGAAAGTGAATATTGCCGAAATAGTTTATATATATTATATATATTAATTTATTATTAATAACTAATATACAATAATACATGAAATAATTTTGTATTATATATATACATAACATTCTTTTCAACAGAACACACACACACACACACGTGTACACACACAAGCAGGTAAAGAACTGACAGGGAGAAATGTGGGCATCGCTATTAAACTCAGCTTTCCTTAAAAAAAAGCCTAGTGTGTAAAAATAATACAACAAATGAATAATGGTATTTTATCAGGCATTTCTTTTCCAGTTCAGCCACTTGATAGACATTCCAGATGTGTGCTGCAAAGACTCGACAGAAGGCCATTCGACTGAAGGAACTGGAAGGCTGGCTTGAAGATGTAGAAGTGTTTGAGAAACCCAAATGTAAACTAGAGCAGTATCCAACCACACCTCATATAGCAGGTGAAAACAGACACCACTAATTAATTAATACAGAGTTTAAAAAAGAAGAAGAACTTTTGGATTCCAGAGGGGGAAAAAAAGCAGATTGTGTGTGTGTGTGCGCGTGCGTGTGTGTGCATGTGTGTGTGTTAACAAGAATTAGTGTTCCATGAACTTTGATCCTTGCATAGCATTCACTGATATTTAAACTAAAACAGGCTGATCATTTATTATTAGCAAGTTTGTTACAGTGTTAGAAACCCAAATGTAAACTAGAGCAGTACCCAACCACACCTCATATAGCAGGTGAAAACAGACACCACTAATTAATTATTGCAGAGTTTAAAAAAAATTAGAACTTTTGGATTCCAGAGGAAAAAAGAAAGCAGATTGTGTGTGTGTGTGTGTGTGTGTGTGTGTGTGTGTGTGTGTGTGCGTGTGTGCGTGCGTGTGCATATGTGTGTGTGTGTGTGTGTGTGTGTGTGTGTGTGTGTGTGTGTGTGTGTGTTAACAAGAATTAGTGTTACATGAACATTGATCATTCACTAATATTTAAACTAAAACAGGTTGATCATTTATTATTAGCAAGTTTGTTACAGTGTTAGAATCATTCAACATGGTGCACTAACTGCTTTACATCAGTGTACTTTGTAAAATAATTATATGGAGGAAGAGTCAAAGCATTTTTATGTTAACAGTTATTTTTTTATTTTAACTTTAAGTTAGTTAAACTCCTTTAGTTTAACTTTAAGTTAGTTTTGTGTTTACTGTTCAAATGTTGAAACATCCATGACCTTGCTGGAAGTAGTATAGTTGATTTTGGAGTAATCTTTTATTATGAAATTGTGTTTGTTCAGCTTGCGTGCTGCACACAGTTCACACTCGCTATGATGACATTGAAGGACGGAGTGTAGCAGACTTGGGTGTTGGCTGTGGCGTGCTTGGCATTGGCTGCTGCATGCTGGGAGCAAGGTACTTAAAATTGAGATTCGAAGATCTAAAATTTTGTCAGGTGTTTTAGTACTTTTACATGATTACACTTTTAGTTTTACAATATGTTGTAAGCTTTGTGAAAGTAGCATGATCTACTTATGTACTATTGCGTATGGGAACCATTAATGATTAAAATTTAAATGAGGTATGACAGTTTGAAAACTTTCATTTACACATTTCTTGTGCATTTGTCACTTGGCAATAAGATTGTACTTTTAAGACATCACCAAGATTTGAGATACTGAACCACTACCTTAGCCCCTCTCTGTAGCATCAATAAATCATTGAATGTTTGGAATTTTGTGATCCGTAGAAAAATGGCTAGAACAGGGAAGAACTTTCAAAGTTAGGTCATCAGACACTTGCTCATCTCTCCAGTCATCTCTAAGATCTCACCTCTTGAAGCTATCCTACTATTTTGTGCATGCGTACAAGTGTGTGTGTTTTTGGTGTTATTGTTCTTGGCCAAAAGCTGTTTTTTTTAATTTTTATACTATTTTAGTGTCTGAGTTGTTAGTTCTGTTGTTAGTTTTATTTTCAGTGAGCAAGGTTGTTTTGACTATGCCTGATTCCTTGTTCTTTGCTTCATTTCATCCTTATGTGACCCAATGTGGTTGATGGGAAGTTAAAATCCAAGAACTAACAATGTGCTTCAGTTTGGAGAAATAGCACATAAAACTGAAAAGTAGCAATAATGCCAATATTACACATAATATGAGTTTGGTAATAGAACTATGATCTCTTGATCATGGCAAATTCTATGTGTATTATATGTATCTCATTATTAAGTTTCACCTGGGGAAGGTTTACTTATACATATATATATATATGAGAAGAGTCTTGAAATGTGAATTTGCTTATGAGACTATTGACAGAGTATGATTGTCCTGATGTGACCCTATGAGGTTGACAGGACATTAAAGTCCACTTGCTGACTAACTAACCTTTCAATTTCAAAGACCATGCAGTAGGTCAGTAATATTTGGAACATCCATTCTACTTGTTGCCTTTGTGAGTGTGTGTGTGTGTGTGTGTGTGTGTGTGTGTGTGTGTGCGTGCGTGTGTGTGTGTGTGTGAACATGCATGTGCATGTGTGTGTGTGTGTGTGTGTGTGTGTGTGTGCATGTGTGCGTGTGTGTGTGTGTGTGTGTGTGTGTGTGTGTTCATGTGTGTGGGTGGTGTGTGTGTGTGTGTGTGTGTGTGTGGGTGGTGTGTGTGTGTGTGTCCATGCAGGTGTGCATGTTTACATGTGATGATGTGTGTAAAACAACGTAATTGAATTTGAAATCACCAACTTTTATCTTAAACTTAGATGATCTCTGTTGCAGCCATGCTTTTTTTATTTTTATAATGGATATGGGTTGGGAGCTTTGCCTTTGCGGACCTGATGCAACACCCTTACATTACTTTTTACAAATTTTTACCTTTTAAAACTTTTTTTTAAAGGCTGCAAAGGGTAATGGAGCAGTCAGCCCTTAAACTCAGTAAGCTTTTATTCTTTCAAAGGACAATGCTGAAACCAGGGTAGACGGCCTATGGTAGCATGTCAGACTTAAAAATCATCAGCACACCTCTAATCTCTGTTACAGTTATGTTTTGGGTATGGACATTGTTGAGGTCAAGGTAGACTGCCTATGATAGCATATCAGACTTAAAAATCATCAGCACACCTCTAATCTCGGTTACAGTTGTGTTCTGGGTGTGGACATTGTTGAGGTCAAGGTAGACTGCTTATGGTAGCATGTCAGACTTAAAAATCATCAGCACACCTCTAATCTCTGGTTACAGTTGTGTTTTGGGTGTGGACATTGATGAAGGCCATGGTAGACTGCCTGTGATAACATGTCAAACTTAAAAAATCTCTGTTACAGTTAGGTTCTGAGTGTGGACATTGATGAAGTCATGGCAGACTGGCCACGACAGCATGCCAAACTTAAAAAGCATCAACACGCCTCTGATCTCTGTTACAGTTATGTTCTAGGCGTGGACATTGATGAGGAGGCCTTGGCGACCTGCTCCAGCAACATGAAGGAGTTTGACATCTCCAACATGGACCTCTTGCAGAGCAACATCCAGAACCTGCTGACAGAGGTTGGGCGGCTGCGCGGTGCCTTTGACACGGTCGTCATGAATCCGCCGTTTGGAACAAAACATAATGAAGGTGAGGCACAGAGGGTATTAAAGCTGTTCCTCAAAAAGCTCTCTTGGGGCTACAGTCACCTTCATCAAAGTTTGGTCACAGTGATCATGTAGAAGAGGGAAGGGGAGGGGGAGGTAATAGTCTTAGACCCAAACAAAAACGTAAATCAAGTCTTAGAGTTAGACCCAAACAACAGCAGAAATCAAGTCCTAGACCCAAACAACAGCAGAAATCAAGTCCTAGACCCAAACAACAATAGAAATCAAGTCCTCGACCCAAACAACAATGGAAATCAAGTCCTAGACCCAAAGAACAATGGAAATCAAGTCCAAGATGAAAACAACACCGGAAATCAAGTCCTCAACCCAAACAACAACGGAAATCGAGTCCTAGACGAGAGCAACATTGGAAATCAAAATAACAAAGACCCGACAGCAGAATGAAACCCTCATTCCTCATGGTTGGGTTCAACCTGCCTGCAGAATTAGGCACTTGTTCCACAAACTCCTACTTTAGTTGTTTGGGAAAACAGCTACTGTGAGACCATTTTAAAAATGAATTGTCTTTGAATGAAGGGAGATAACTCTTTTATCAACCTCATTCCTCATGGTTGTGTTCAACCTGCTTGCAGAATTAGGCACTTGTTCCACAAACACCTACTTTAGTTGTTTGGGAAAACATCTACTGTGAAACTATTTTTAAACATTAATTTTCTTTGAATGAAGGGAGAGAACTCTGTTATTTCCTGTTGTGTTGACACTCAAATCGGTGAAAATAAGCTGACCGAGCAAAGAAATACTAGTTTTATGAAGCATTGGTTATAGACTTATGGATGATGACAATGAGCATGAAGCTGATGACTCAGACAACAGATGGGAGCTTGATTCTGAAGAAACTGGGGAGGATGAGAGAGAAATGGCATCAGAGTGGTGGCAACACTGCAGTGTTAACTGTCCAAACGTGAGCATTTTTATTGTTCTTCCTGCCTCTTTGCTCCCTCTTACAGTTTTAGTTGCAGTATATTATTTGTGTGTGCATCTGCAGGAATTGACATGGCGTTTTTGCAAGTGGGTCTGTCCGTGTCAAACTCAGCAGTCTACTCTCTTCACAAGACATCTACAAGACAGGTTGGTCACAACAATCATTAATAATTAAAGTATTTGTAAAGTGTTAAATCTTGTCCTTAGAGACTATTCTAAGCGCATACAGGCGCGCACGCGCACACACACTGCTCAATGCAGTACACACTACATACAACACACACACCACACCACACATCCACACACTACACACACACACATTCTACACATGCACACACCAACAAAACACACACACACACACACACACACACCATGCTCATACTACACGCTACATAACACACACACACACACCGCACATACACACACACACACATACATGTACACACACACTATACAACACAGCACACAACACACACACACACACACACACACACACACACACACACACACACACAACACACACACACACACACACACACACACACACACACACACACACACACAGGCACCTGGACACAAGTATACTGACTGTACAAAACTTAATGTACACATAGCTTAAATGGACAACAAAGAGAGACTTGAGGCAGAGGAACACAGCAGCACAGAACAGAAAACCTGGCAGGTCTGTTGCTTTGGGAAAAGAAATATCTTGAGGTTTGATTTATACTTAAAGGAATCCAGTGAGGTTTTTCTATCAGAGAGGAAAGGGAAGGTCATTCCATGTAGAGGAATCAGATCAGTTTTCAAATTCATGATTAGATCATCACAAGCTTTTTTCTGTATGCTGTATCAATAGCTTCTAAGCATCCCATTTGTTGTCATTGTTTAATTATTATTTTTAAATGTATAATCTTTTATACATGTTGTTCAGCCTAAACTTCTGAAGTTGCACTTTTTCATTTTTTCTGTTCTGACATGGAACTGTCACTAGTGTTGAATATAAGCAATAACTTATAACATCAAATAAAGATTTTGGTACACTTGCATTTAAATACAAGGTAGACCTTTAACCCTGACCTTGCACTATAAATATATATGTGACCCTTTCCCTTGAAATCAGTCTCAAGTGGCATTTTGGGTATTTTGAGATGTGTATAATTTTCAGAAACTGTAGCCCCTGCTGATTATTTTATTATTTAAAAGAAGACTGTAGTAAAATAATCACTGAAGTTGTGGCTATTTGAACTTGCTAAGCATTGTGGCAGCCATTTTGAGAAAACGTCCCATGAAAGATTTTGTGTCATTTTCACATATTTACCCTTGCAATGGAGGTTTGGAGTTAGCCAGACCTCCAGAATGTTTCATGGTAATAAATTAGACAGAGGTGTGACATGCTGGGGTTCTTTAGAGGTACCGAGACACAGGCGTATGACATGCTGGGCTACTTTAGAGGTAGAGGTGTATGACATGCTGGGCTACTTTAGAGGTACCGAGACAGGTGTATGACATGCTGGGGTTCTTTAGAGGTACCGAGACAGGTGTATGACATGCTGGGGTTCTTTAGAGGTACCGAGACAGGTGTATGACATGCTGGGGTTCTTTAGAGGTACCGAGACAGGTGTATGACATGCTGGGGTTCTTTAGAGGTACCGAGACAGAGGTGTATGACATGCTGGTGTATGACATGCTGGTGTATGACATGCTGGTGTATGACATGCTGGGGTTCTTTAGAGGTACCGAGACAGGTGTATGACATGCTGGGCTACTTTAGATGTACCAATGCATTTAATTTAGCCAAATGTTGCTCATTTTACATAACACTAGCTTCCTTTACTCCAGAGTAGGAGCATTTAGACCTAGTTTTTAACAACTTTAATGCCATTTCTAAAGGAAAATATCCTAACTGCTTCATAATTTATGGCCTAAAGAACTTAATTCTGCAAAAAAATGAAAATCAGACAGTTTGACCTGCAATGGCTATTTCTGTCTCTAGGGTTGATGGGCAGCTGCAACTTAAGACCCGTTTTGTGGGAGAGGGTCACAGATATGCAGATAGGCAATGCTTGGTATGACTTCTCACTTGTCCACCCATGTTATTTGTATTTTTTATATATATATTTTTTTCTAGCACATCCTCAAGAAGGCAGCTGACTGGGGGGTAGAGGCTGAGGTGATTGCAGAACTGCGGTACAATTTAGCCAACTCGCTCAAGTTCCACAAGAAGAAATCTGTGGATATTGAGGTGGACTTCTACAGGTTTTCACATCCTGCCAAGCCTTATAGCATTGTGTGTGTGTGTGTGTGTGTGTGTGTGTGTGTGTGTGTGTGTGTGTGTGTGTGTGTGTGTGTGTGTGTGCATACACAGCATCTTGTATGTGTGTGGTGCATGCAGTACTGTGTGTGTGGGCTGCTGGTGTATATGATCATGTGTGTGGATGTCTGCTGTGATGTGTATAATTATATATGTGGTATGATGGTGGTGGGCTGTGTTTGTTTTTTTAATCATCTGAAGATGTGGACACATCGTAATGCTGATCCACTTAGCAAATGGGAGAGAGAGAGAGAGACAGAGAGAGAGAGAGAACATTAAGGATGACTGATGCAATAAAAGAAATCAAGAAACCAGTGATATTTTCTTGTGCTTCTTTTAATTGAATGAACTTGATTATTATTTCCACATATTTATCCAGTTTTATAAATGTACCACTTTGGAAGTTTATAACAAAAAACCCATTCTAACTCAACTTGGTGTCATAGTCACTTACACACACTCACAAACACTTATTTTGTCATGTACATTGACATTTCTTTTCCATTGGACAAAAATAAATGTACACACACCTTGCACTAAAACAAGGATGATATGCAGTCAGTGATGGATGGAAATGCTGCATATTAGGAGTGTGTGTGTTTTGATTTTAGGAATGACTGACTGCACATGGGAATGCAACATTTATTAGATACAAAAACCTTATAACTAAAGAGAGTAAACTTACAGCTACTCGATTACGTTAGGAATGACAAAAAAACCGTATGAGAACTAAAGACAGCAAACTTACAGCTGTTTGATTACATCAGGAATGACAAAATAATAAAACCTGGATGGACGGATTTGTGGGGGTGTAAATTTATGTCTAAAAAGTAACAAATCATAACACTATCACACGCTTGTAATGCATCACACAAGGCAGAGCAATGAGATGATCATATTTCAAAAGCATACTGGCGATCACCGCTGGTTTGAAAGGTAGCATGGAAATCAATTTAAAAAAATAAACGTGGGGTAAATATCACAGTCATGTCTGAGGAAGTCCATGAAAAAACTTGGAGCCCTACAATATGACCAATAGTCTCAACTTTAGTCATTTAGTGGTTTTCTTAACAAAACAACACAGCCTTTTACTTACTTTCATGAAACATTTCAGTTCATGGAACTGATTGTGAAAAAAGAACAGGGATTAAAGAAGAAAACTACATGGGGATTTTTCAGTGGAATTCTTCGCATCACCAAAAACTTTAACTAATGCAACCTGTTTTTGTGTTGATTTTCTCCGTCACTGAAAAAATGCACATCAACTAAGTGGGCTGCTAAGTCGGTTACTGAGGTCATTTCACTGTCTAGATATTGAGTACTGCCTCATGTTTTCCGTCGTATGAGCCTCGCCCTCGCACATACAGCCGCTGATGAGTCTCTCCCAGGGAACCTTGGAACAGGATGACCGCTTCGTAGGACTCCGCATGCCTGGCGAATGACAGAGCATCACAGTTTACTTGTACAGTAATAACAGACCAGCATAAATGGTTAAGACTTAGAGACATTCGAAGGAATGGTGACTTCACAAACATTTAAAACAGCACTTGAATGAGAGAACATTAATCACATCAGTTCCTCTTTGTTTCACTGCACATGCACATCCCCTGTTAGATGTTTCCTGTTTCCAACCCCAGTTCTGAAATGACAAAAGTGCTGGCCTTACAGAGGCCTGTATGCTGTGCAGTTCATAGTTTACAATTTTTTTTTTTTTTAAATGTTTAATACGCAGTATGCACACCATTGTTTCTTCTTTATTGAAACAAGCCTTCACACCACTACATCGACAATAAAAAACCCACTTGATCTTCATCCCTGAAGTTTAAGCTTGCACTTATTTGTTGGTGACATAGAGTTTGAGGGGGGCGTTCCACAGATGGACACTGTGAGCTGAGAAACAGCTGGTGCAGGCAGTGCATAAAATGCCTAGAAGGGTGGCCAAGGCAACCCAGCACCCTGATCCTGATACTGATCCGCAAGCTGGCCGAGCCATCTCTCCTCCCCTCCCCCATCCCACTTTTTTTCCAGCTATTTTATATCCTGATCCGCAAGAGGACCAAGCCCATCTCTCCTCCCTTTCCCCCACCCTACTTTTTTTCAGCTATTTTATATCCTGATCCACAAGTGGACTGAGCCCAAAATGCACACCAACGTGGTGTGTGTGTACGTGTGTAGGTGAGTATATGTGAGCGCACGCATATGTGAATTATCACACATACACCTCACAAACCCTCTGCTGATATGCAGTATCTGTCATTGACAACACAGACCCCCCCCCCCCCCCCCCCCCCATATTTAAAAGCAGTGCACGTACTTGGCGGTGAAATAGACAGTGAGGAGAGTCTTGCTCTGGCTAATGTGAGTGATGTGAGCCTCCAGCAATCCATGGATGGGTGTAATCCGAAACGTGTCCTGGATGCACGTCGCTGACCTGCTCTCTGGAAACGTCACAAGAGCAAACACTTTGCAGTCTTCTTGAATTACCATTAAAAAATGGCTGCAATCTTCTTGAACTTCTGTCAAAACATGGCATTTCTCCTACACCAGTACTGATGATTCCAAAAGACTCATGCTACTCTAACCCTTCGATCTTTTTCAGGGATTAGCATTGGTTATTTCAGAACATTCAAGCTACCATTGGTCATTTCAGAACATTCAAGCTACTCTGACTTAATTTTAATATTTTTTCTTATTGTATTTTCTGTCAGCCTGTTTAATAATAATAGTAATACATTTGATTTACATTGTGCCTGTCCCAGTGTAAAAAACAACAAAACAGGTCCAAGCATAGTACAGTGTAGCAACACATCATTTACATAACAGGTTTAAAAAATAAAAAAAAGCACACACATCAAAACAAGATCTGGGTTTGTTTTCATCTGCCAACAAACCATTAGTATTTTTCACACTAACCACTGGTACAGGGAAAAAAACAAGATCTGGGTTTGTTTTCATCTGCCAACAAACCATTAGTATTTTTCATGCTAACCACTGGTAGAGGGAAAAAAACAAGATCTGGGTTTGTTTTTGTCTGCCAACAAACCATTAGTATTTTTCACACTAACCACTGGTACAGGGAAAAAACAAGATCTGGGTTTGTTTTCGTCTGCCAACAAACCATTAGTATTTTTCACGCTAACCATTGGTAGAGGGAAAAAAACCAGATCTGGGTTTGTTTTCGTCTGCCAACAAACCATTAGTATTTTTCACGCTAATCATTGGTAGAGGGAAAAAAACAAGATCTGGGTTTGTTTTTGTCTGCCAACAAACCATTAGTATTTTTCACGCTAACCACTGGTAGAGGGAAAAGGAGAAGGAAGACAGCGACTCACCGAAGCTTGCAACCCAGCGGCAGTGGGCTGCGGTGGAGTTGGAGATGAGGAGCTGCATTTCACGGCGCTGACCGACCAGACATGTGCCAAAGTCCAGCTCGGACTTGGACAGCGTCATCTGAGGTATTGCCACCGTCGCCTGCAGGGCCACTTTCTGGGAAACAGACCACACACGCAGCATAAGGAAACGAACCTTGCATTTTGCTGCTCTCTCTGACGCGGAACAAAATTCCTTGCTTTACCATTGGCGCAGAAACAGGGGTGATTGACACTGTGCTGCTTTTGCAGAATAGCGTTAATCTGTAATTCGCTTTGCAATATGTTGTCAATTTTCAACAACTCTGTTGTCAGCTCTGTAGCATGTGCTTCTGAGTCGAAGCAAGCATGGTGGCTGCATGCACGCTGTGCTACAGAGTCAAAGTTTACGGCAAAGCGTCAAGGACAGAAAGTGACGACAACCACCAAAAAATGAGTAAGTACATATAATCATAATAATGTACATTTATCATGCGCTCATCAACGCCCTGAGCGCTCACATGATACATATTAACCTAAATATGATATTCTATACACATGTAGAGCATAGTTCTACCCAAACAATTTCCATAAAGTATTATTTAAAATAAAAAATAAAATAAAAAAAGCGCACTACACACACACACACACACGCACACACACACACACACACACACACACACACACACACACACACACACACACACACACACTGACTGTAGCAGAAACTGGGTACTGATATTAGTTAGGATGGAAATACTGTGAGAAGAGGAAGGTTTTCAGTTTGGCTTTAAAAGATGACAGGGCTGAGCAAGGGGTACAATGACATATTCAGCATAACGTCCAAAGGCTGGAACCTGAAATCTGCGGCTCTTTCTTTCTCCCAATAATGATTAAATAGCATGAGAGCGCATGGATAAAAATCTGTTGAGTTTCCACCTCAGCAGACTTGACTAATACAATACAATTTGTCGGCCAAGTGTCAATATAATTGCACTAGGAATCATTGTACCCATTCAAAGAGTTACACGACATGCCACAGGCCAGGGGACACTCAATGCTTGTATCCAGCACCTGCTGTGTGGTGTTGTTGAACTCGATGATAAGGTGGTCGTTGATGTCCAGACGGTTGCCGTTGGTGATGCTCTCCCAGTCCTCTGTTTCATGATCACGCTGATAGTCAGACAGCATGGTGGGCGTCACTCGCAGGGCCACCTTGACCTGCGCAGGAAATCAGCGGAGGTCAGTTGTTTTTGTCATCATTTCTGGGCTGCATACCGTCACACCATTTCATACAAATACATTACTGTCATCCTGGCTAAATAACTAAGTTTAAATAAAAATAAATAAAAAGGAGCTCCGTGTAAACAAAAGCACCCGAGTGTCCAAACCATATTTAAACCATACATGCTACAGTCATGACGCTGGTCTGAACATATCAATGATTCCAACTGCTGACACACTTGCAGCATCTTGAGAGTGGGTCTCTACTGTACTACACTGATTTTAGTGACTTGGTGACAATGCTTTATAACCATTGCTTATAACAATGTTTTATAATGTGAATGCATGCGATTTCATCATCTCAGTCACAGAAAATGTGCTGTGGTGCAAGCTGTAGACCCTTCAGCATTTGCAGCAGATTGTACTGGGAGAAAAGCAAGGCAACAGCATTGTCCTATGTACACAACAATACCATGATGTTGTGACCTATGCACTGTCCTATGTACACAACAATACCATGATGTTGTGACCTATGTACACAACAATACCATGATGTTGTGACCTATGCATTGTCCTATGCACACAACAATACCATGATTTTGTGACCTATGCACTGTCCTATGTACACAACAATACCATGATGTTGTGACCTATGCACACAACAATACCATGATGTTGTGACCTATGTACTGTCCTATGTACACAACAATACCATGATGTTGTGACCTATGCACACAACAATACCATGATGTTGTGACCTATGCACTGTCCTATGTACACAACAATACCATGATGTTGTGACCTATGCACTATCCTATGTACACAACAATACCATGATGTTGTGACCTATGCACTATCCTATGTACACAACAATACCATGATGTTGTGACCTATGCACTGTCCTATGTACACAACAATACCATGATGTTGTGACCTATGCACTGTCCTATGTACAAAACAATACCATGATGTTGTGACCTATGCACTGTCCTATGTACAAAACAATACCATGATGTTGTGACCTATGCACTATCCTATGCACACAACAATACCATGATGTTGTGACCTATGCACTATCCTATGCACACAACAATACCATGATGTTGTGACCTATGCACTGTCCTATGTACAAAACAACAATACCATGATGTTGTGACCTATGCACTGTCCTATGTACACAACAATACCATGATGTTGTGACCTATGCACTGTCCTATGTACAAAACAATACCATGATGTTGTGACCTATGCACTGTCCTATGTACAAAACAACAATACCATGATGTTGTGACGGGGGTGAAGGGTGTGGAACCCGGTCTGTAGAGCTCTGGAGTGGCCCTTCTCGCCGTTGCCTTGGTCAAAGTCAACCATGACAAAGGGCGCTGTGACCTTGAGACGGAAGGTCAAGGGTGTCTGGGTGCCATTGGACAGCATCAGGCTGCGTGTGCTGAGCGACTCCTTCAGAATCTGCATCAAGGATAACACATCTATCAGTTCTTGATACAATACTCTTGAACTTCAATGTACCTTTCTGTACGATGCTAAATAAAGGATGACACCTCTATCAACTGTTGATACAATACCCTTGAAGTTCATTGTGCCTTTCTGTATGATGCTAAATAAAGGATAACACCTCTATCAACTGTTTATGCAATACCCTTGAACTTTAGTGTACCTTTCTGTATCATGCTAAATAAAGGATAACACCTCTATCAACTGTTGATACAATGCCTTTGAACTTCATTGCACAACCTTCTGTGATACCTTTCTCTATTACGCTCAATAAAGGATAACACCTCTATCAACACTTGATACAATGCCTTTGAACTTCAGTGCACAACCTTCTGTGATACCTTTCTCTATTACGCTAAACTAAAGGATAACACCTCTATCAACACTTGATACAATGCCTTTGAACTTCAGTGGATAACCTTCTGTGATACCTTTCTCTATTACGCTCAATAAAGGATAACACCTCTATCAACACTTGATACAATGCCTTTGAACTTCAGTGCACAACCTTCTGTGATACCTTTCTCTATTACGCTCAATAAAGGATAACACCTCTATCAACAGTTGATACAATGCCTCTGAACTTCAATGAATAACCTTCTGTGATACCTTTCTCTATTACGCTCACTAAAGGATAACACCTCTATCAACAGTTGATACAATGCCTTTGAACTTCAGTGGATAACCACATGTAATACCTTTCTGCATCCTGTGATACCTTTCTGTATCATGTTAGATACAGAGCGTGTAAAAATGTGCCCTGTGTACATCACAAAAGGGCATCAGTGGGTACAAGGATGATGTACTGCTGATCAATTTTTAAACTGTCAGAAAGCAACACACAGACGAGAATGCAACAGAGCAACAGACTGGCATGGGAAACAGAGCAACACACTATATAAAAGCTAGGAATAATAATAATAATAATCATAACAATAACATGCAAACAGCATGGGAAAGAAAACAACATACAACTTGCATGCAACACAGAGCAACACATAACTTAAATGCAACATAAAGCAGCACAACTTGCAATGTGACACAAAGCAGCACACAGACTGGCATGTGACATGAACTCCTTTACAATTGTGACAATCACCTTGTCACCATCAAGAATGTCGCTCATGGCTGACTGGTAACACATCCCTTCATCATCAGTCTCCTCAATGGTCAACCTGAAACATTGACCAAGTTTTAGCTAGTTGCTGATTGCTTCAATTGATCAAGGCAAAACGATTCAACTCTGGTTCAGTGAAGCCAAAACATATTTTAAGTTTTAAAAAAAGTATAGGGAAAAGATGTGGAGAATAAGTCCCATAAAATACATGATGCAGACGCATTTTGTTTATGCCAGCATGCCTTGATTTAGTTATCAAAGTTTAATTGTGTGTGTGTGTGTGTGTGTGTGTGTGTGTGTGTGTGTGTGTGTGTGTGTGTGTGTGTGTGTGCAATGTAATGGGAAACTACAGTTGTCTTCAAACTGTGATGCCATAATGCAAAATTATGATGGCAACTGAACACTTTTACTTCCACTGGATTCCCTATTTTGATTCCAACCAGAAAGGATGCCACTGAGTTACTCACAACGTACATGATCGTCATATGCACATGAGACATGGGATAGCTCAGTTGACACAGCATTAGACCAAAATTCCAGGCATGGGATTTTTCTCCCAGTCAACTTTTAATGCAGACTATTACAGCGACTATACAGCCCTGCGTGCAATTGCACGCCTCAACATCTGCATGCGTGTTCAAAATCCCACATGCTGGCAGTGGTACCGTTGTTTGGACACATGAAAATACTGCGCACACTGGTAGGAATGGGTTGCATCGCTCTTGCGGTTGCTGTAGCCTTACCGTGTATGGCATCCCAAGTTTCCCACAAGGGATTAATGAAGTGCTACAACAAAAAGGTGTCACGACAAACATCCGTCGTACACTCTGATGCGGGAACTAGGACTAGGAGCGACAGTATCATTTTTCCTGTCTGTCAACTGGCTACTTTGATTTGAAGGCCAAGACCCAGTTAGACTCACAAAAAATTGATAAATTAATCAAATTTAAATTAAAGGATGTTTTATTTGGATATAATGAAACAGAGAACAGCAGTGACATTCTAGCCACCAGTCATGTTATTCTAACAGCAAAAATGTGTGTTAGTAAATACAAATATGGTAAATATTTTGATCTATCACTTTTATTTAAAAGAGAACTAAGTTTGAGAAATGTATTAATAATCAGTCAATATAAATTGTGTACATGAGCAGCTTCTTAAAAAAAACCCCATTGGACTTCAATACCAATGTTCATCAATGATTTACAGCAACAATGAGCTATATATTTCACATCTATATACCTTCGTGTGGAATTGTGTATTTCTAATAGTTTAAATGAAAACCCACACACACAAAAAGAAAGAACTGATGGGTAAGGCCTATGAATCATAAGTAATTTAAAAAAAAAGAAAGGGGTCATGTGTCTGCGTGTTACTGGGGTAAAAACAAAAAAACAAAAAAACTAACAAACAAAAAAAAGACTCACAAGGCAGGTTTGACATGAGCAGAGTAGTCGATTCTCAGCTGCTTTGTCTCATAGGCTTCCAGTCTCTCAACCTTGTCTCCCACATTGCAACGCTGAAAAAAAGAAAGGACGGTAAAACGGACACAATAAACACAAAACAGGCAAAAATGATTTGCTAACGAATACTTATTGCGACTCCCAATTCAAGACAAGAAAAAGATGAAGAAGAAGAAAGGGGGGGGGGGGGGGGGGGGGGAACAACAAAAACCTGGACTGCTTTAAAAAGAAAAAAATCCTGTGCATGTGTTGGAGACATTTTTTTTTCTTCCAGAGGATTTCCCACACTACAGGCAGGCATCACCAAGCAGCGACACAGCCCCCATCCATATGGATGATTGTCAACAGGTTACACAGAACCTTGCTGAGAATTTAACGTATTTGTAAAACTGTCATTAACACTGTGGTGATGGATGACCTTTCCTAATGGCAGATCAGCTATTTTCTTTTGAATGCAAAGTGACCAGCTGGGGTGCAGTAAGGACCCTCTCCCATCCCCTCCACCCCAAAATGCTGTTACGCTGCCCCCTCTCCCCCTCCCCTTTCTGAGAAAAAAAAAGGCAATCCCCTTTTTTCTCTCCTCCTTCCCCTGAAAATCTTTTTTACGTGTCTCTCCTTGCTCCTGAAAATCTTTTTTATGCGTCTCTGCTTGCTCCGGAAAATCTTTTTTACGCGTCTCTCCTTGCTCCTGAAAATAGGTTCCTAAAAAGGAGTGGTTCTCTGTCTGCGTCTCTCCTTGCTCCTGAAAATAGGTTCCTAAAAAGGAGTGGTTCTCTGTCTGCGTCTCTCCTTGCTCCTGAAAACAGGTTCCTAAAAAGGAGTGGTTCTCTGTCTGCGTCTCTCCTTGCTCCTGAAAATAGGTTCCTAAAAAGGAGTGGTTCTCTGTCTGCGTCTCTCCTTGCTCCTGAAAATAGGTTCCTAAAAAGGAGTGGTCCTCTGTCTGCATCTCACACCCCATCCCCACCCAACCCCTGATAATACACAGCTGAAAAGAAGTGGTTCCCTCCTTCCCCCCTCCTCCCTTTCAAAATATACCCCTAAGACAATGGAGCCACCCCCCCCCCCCCAACCAGCCCCCAATCTTAAATACAGCTGGTTCCCCCCCCCCCCACCCCCACCCACCACCTGACATATGCTCTTAAGAAAGGACGGCTCCCCACATCCCGGCACCTTTGCTTTTCTGTCCCTGTTTCTGTCCGTCATTCTATCTAGGTCAGCTCTTTTAAATCTTCCTTGAAAACCTTTCTCTTTAAAAAAAACGTTTCTTCAGTCTCGTTGCCCTGATTGCCCTGATATGCGACTGGTGTGTGTGTGTGTGTGTGTGTTTGTGTGTGCGTCTGCGTGTGTGCATGCATGCGTGTGTGAGTCTGTGTGTGTGTGTGTGCGTGTGTGTGTGCATTCATGTTGTATGCGTTGAATTTTGACAACATGCATTTGAAAAGAATGTGTAGGGCCTGTGCAGGTTAGGCGCTCTAAGTATTCATTATTATTATTATGGCATAACAAATGGTGGTTCTTTTGGGGCCCTCCACTAGAAAATATTCTCTTCAAAGTTGGAAGTACTCCCCCTCCCCTCCCCTCCCCCCAACACCTCCCCCCCCGAAAAAAAAGGAAAAAAGAGGGCTAGATTTGGAAGTCCTTGGTGCATGAAAATATATGGAGAAAGCAGTTCTGAAGCATGGTCCCACAAAAAGGATGCTTTCTCTCTCTTCTTCTTCTTCTTTCATGGTGCCTTATGGTACATAAGTAAGTAAACATGTTGCTTTACATCCACAGATGGCTTCTTAGGGGCAGCAATCATGTGACATAGAAGCCAGAAGACTAATAAGGGATGGGAATGCTCTCCCTTGGGGATGACCCTTTATGAGGGTTCAGCTGTATACCAGAATCAGCAGCAAAAGGAAAGCAAAGAAGAAGATGAGGTAGGAGCCCGTACATCACTGTCAAGGCTGAGGTAACCCAGGGCGTAGCTAATGCAGTCCGTTTCCTGCGCTATGTCCTCGGCTGGCGGAGGGGTGAAGGTCATCTGCACTGTGGCATGACCTTTAGCTGGTATCATCTGCACACATGATGGTTAAAGTTCACATCAGCTGATTGACATAGTTTCCCCCTTCACACACACATGCACGCACGCACGCGCGCACACACACACACACACACCCACGCCCACACCCACACACGCACGCACACACACACGCACACACACGCACACACACACACACACACACACATAAACAGCTGCTTAAATAAACCGAACGCCACTGTTGCAAATAGAGCATAAGAATATGAAAACTGCAGGAAATTGCAACTCGAACGGAAATTATCATCCTGCTCCAGTGGGTACACTAAAGTCTGATGCATCAGAAGCAGATGAAGAAAGAAGAAGAAGAAGAAGAAGCTGTGCACATCCTAATCCAAGCTGCTGAACTGCGCTCACCAGTTGCCGGGGTTGAATGTTGTAGGGAATAAAGGCCTCTGAACCACTGTGAGGGCGCAGGAACAGCGACACAATCTTGGGCGGCCCTTTCTTCCTCTCCTGTCCAGAGCCTCGAGCGCTCACCCTGCGGTTGCCATCAGGGGTGGTGGCGGCAGTTGGCGCTTCACTGACTTCTGTGGTTGTCGTGTCTGGAGAGTCGGGAATCTCTTCCGTTGGTGGTCGCTTGGGTCGTGGGGGTTCTGAAACGCAAGACGAGTGAAACTAACAGGTTGGAGGCTGATGCTAGGGTGCGGGTGGGTCGCAATTCATCAGTGAACTGTGTGTGTATAATTATAGTGCAGTCAAAGCGAGACATGGGCGGGCAATACCCGTGTTTAGCCCTGTCGGTTCTTTTCCCCCTGTGTGTGCGTGTGTGCGTATGTGTGTTTGTGTGTGTGTGTGTGTGTGTGTGTGTGTGTGTGTGTGTGTGTGTGTGTGTGTGTATGGGTGCACATGTGTGCGTGCATATGTGTGCACATGCATGCATGTGTGTGTGCATGCATGTGTGTGTGCATGCATGTGTGCGTGCATGCATATGTACATGTGTGTGTGAGAGAATGCACGTGAGTGTACCTGTGTGTGCCTGTGTTTTTGAGCGCGTGAGCATGTGCGCAAGTGTGCCTGCGTGTACGTATGCGTGCACAAATGCGCCTATGTGTCAGCGTGCGTGTGAGCACAGACGGGATGAATTTCAAAGGGGCACTGCTCTGACATAAACAGCTGTACATAAATTCACTGCTTCATGCCTGTACAGGCCTGTGTACAGTGTTCCAGGACCTGGAACTGAGAGTGATACACGTGGACACTGTCCAGAGACTCACCCGGAGGAGTTGGGATCACTTCAACGCCATTTGCATCGCGGGGTGGGAACGGTCTGCCGTAGGACACAATCAGATCCACCAGCCTCTCAGTGTCCTCCTGGTAGTTGTACGCTTTCCAGTCCATGCGGATGTCTGCCACATGGTGTGCAACAATCACGTTAGGGATTCTTTGGTGCTCGTTAGTGCTCACTACAGCAGCGACCTCCTTCCACTCACCACCCCTGAACACCACCTTCCACCTCACCACCCCTGAACACCACCTTCCACCTCACCATCCCTGAACACCCCTTGCACCTCACCAACCCTGAACACCCCTTCCACCTCACCACCCCTGAACACCCCTTCCACCTCACCATCCCTGAACACCCTTCACACCTCACCACCCCTGAACACCACCTTCCACCTCACCACCCTGAACACCACCTTCCACCTCACCACCCCTGAACACCACCTTCCACCTCACCACCCCTGAACACCCCTTCCACCTCACCACCCCTGAACACCCCTTCCACCTCACCACCCCTGAACACCACCTTCCACCTCACCACCCCTGAACACCACCTTCCACCTCACCACCCCTGAACACCCCTTCCACCTCACCACCCCTGAACACCCCTTCCACCTCACCACCCCTGAACACCCCTTCCACCTCACCACCCCTGAACACCCTCCACCTCACCACCCCTGAACACCACCTTCCACCTCACCACCCCTGAACACCCCTTCCACCTCACCACCCCTGAACACCCCTTCCACCTCACCACCCCTGAACACCCCTTCCACTCACCACCCCTGAACACCACCCACTCACCACCCCTGAACACCCCTTCCACCTCACCACCCCTGAACACCCTTCCACCTCACACCCCTAACACCCCTTCCACCTCACCACCCCTGAACACCCCTTCCACCTCACCACCCCTGAACACCCCTTCCACCTCACCACCCCTGAACACCCCTTCCACCTCACCACCCCTGAACACCCCTTCCACCTCACCACCCCTGAACACCCTTCACCTCACCACCGAACCCCCTTCCACCTCACCACCCCTGACACCTTCCACCTCACCCCCCTGAACACCCCTTCCACCTCACCACCCCTGAACACCCCTTCCACCTCACCACCCCTGAACACCCCTTCCACCTCACCACCCCTGAACACCCCTTCCACCTCACCACCCCTGAACACCCCTTCCACCTCACCACCCCTGAACACCACCTTCCACCTCACCACCCCTGAACACCCTCCTCCCACCTCACCCTCCACCTCACCACCCCTGAACACCACCTTCCACCTCACCACCCCTGAACACCCCTTCCACCTCACCACCCCTGAACACCACCTTCCACCTCACCACCCCTGAACACCCCTTCCATGAAAGCTCCCTTGGGATCCACAGCAAGTTTTTCTAAATTTCCAGACGTTTCGTGCACATGCAGTTTAGTTTTATTTATCTTCGGGGATGTTTAGAAAGGGTGCATTTTTCTGCTAGCGCTCAAGTACAGACGACGCACTACATAAACCATTCTGCTACCATTGCCAATACCATTAAGATTACAACTATTTCTATGTAAACAACAGCACAGTTCCTTAACCGGCTGATCAAAAACATGTTTATCCTTCCTGTCCTTCACCCAGGTAACGGTGAAGCCCTTGCCAAATGCGTGGCAGGATGTCCTACGGGCAGGGAAGAAAAAGTCAAGGTTGTTGCCCTGAAGGCCTACGCTGCAATGTACAGATGTATACACAGGCTGTGGACCGACTGCTGCTCACCAAAGGGACTGGAGTTGTTGATTCTGACGTGGCGAGTGATGGGCGCCGTGCCAGCCACAATTGTGCCAAACCTGCCACAGACCAACATGTACAGCTATCAGGATTTTTTTTTTTTTTTAATGATGTCCACAGTCAACATATCGGTTACATAGTGTGTCTCTCTTCCCTGAAGTTGAAGAGAAAATTCTCTCATACCACACACTTGCAAGATAAAGGAGCAGTTCCACTTTGTGAATATTACAAAGAACCAATGAACCAAACAGAAGCGTATGTAATATGATGGAAGATGTTTTTGACAATGAACCAGAAAGGGGAGAGGGGGGGGGGGAAGAGAGAGAGAGAGAGAGAGAGAGAGAGAGAGAGAGAGAGAGAGAGAGAGAGAGAGAGAGAGAGAGAGAGAGAGAGAGCATATAATTATATGCAGGTATCTAGCGGTGGAAATACAACAATTTTACTTCTAATAAGGTCACACACAACCTGCCCGCCAGGGAACATTTGCTCAGAACTTTGTACAGCAGGTGGAACGGTACATTCTGCTCCTCCTGCATCATAACGCCCACAAAGACTGTCACTCAGGCGGGCACTCCGAGTGGCAGCAAGTTCAGCCAATCCTGCAATTGCCCTACCTAAGAACAGTGGACTGGTCAGGGTTGGCGGCGGTCATCTGGAAGTTGAGTGGACAGCCTACCACTGTCATGGAGATGGGCACAAGGACCACGTCAAGGTCACCAACCTGTCAGGATCAAACAGTGATGTCACTGGAATTCTGTGTGGGATGAGTTCCTAGGATGAGTTCCTAGGACAAGACACACACACCTGCAGGCACACATGCATATGCACACATGCATATGCACATGCACATGCATATGCAAACACATGTGTGCATGCATTCACACACACACACACACACACACACACACACACACACACACACAACACACACACACACCACATGCATGCCCCCCACCCCACCCCCAAATTCCCCCCCCCCCCCCCCTCCCCCCAAAAAAGCAAGGCAGACACACAAAACAAGAACAAGAACAAAATGAAACAAGCAAAACATCCGATTTTTTTTTATCCAACCAACATACAAACGAGAATAACCACCTCAAAATATGACCTTTCTTGAACAGCCAACATTCTCAACAGATGTTCATCAGTACATATTCTGAAATACCTGTGCACATTCTTGAGCCTTTAACATTTTTATATATATATTCACAGTCAGAATAAGTGTTTGTCAAAACACGTAACACATAATCCCTTAGAGTTTTACGTTACAGCTCCACAGAAGTGAACGCTAACTTCACACACAAGCCGGTATCCTGTCATATCCCACCTTACAGATGATGTTGTCAGAGTACTTTCCCCACATGTCGGAATATGCGGTGACCTCGATGATCTGTTCACCGAAAGGCTGCAGGGTGCCGGAGGAGGGTTGGAGCAGGAAGGCTGTGCCGAGGCCTTCACCCAACACCGTCGACTTCAGGTCTGCAACAGAGGGCAGTTCAGGCCACTTCATCACGATGCTGTGCCTGTGAGGGTGAACCCGAGCGAGGCCCACACTCCGAACATCAACCTCCACCAGCATTTCCCCCATCACACCTCTGCCATGGTTGATTAATCATAACAATAAAGAAGATTTCCAGAGCACCCATCTACTGCTCAAGGTGACAGTACACGGCGCTTTACAGTAACAAGACACACACACACGCACACATGCACACATACATGCACACACACACATATACATACACACATGCACACACACACACACACACACACACACACACACACACACACACACACACATGCACGCATGCACACACACATGCATGCACACATGCACACTCACACACACACACATGCATCCATACACACACACACACACACACACACACACACACACACACACCACACATATGCATGCACACATGCATGCACTCACACACCACACACACACACACACACAAAAACAGAGTTGTAATTGATGCTTGAAGTGTGAGTCAAGTCTTGGTTAAAAGCATTTCAGTTCATGCTCCTCTGAATCATTATTAACGGCATTTGCTCAGAGCGTTTGATCCAATACCTGTAAGAACCAAGCCAAAACAAAAACAAAAGACAGAAACCAAAAAATAAGAAGAAAAAAGCAACAACAAAAAAACATATTTAAAATGATTAATTTAAAGACATCTGATTTGTTCCTTTGTCTTCCTATTTTTGGGAAACGTAATTGCTCAGATTCTGCATCAGATGACAATTTGTTTGTGCCGCATGGCAGGATATGCAGCTCACCAGCAACAACCTTGGCTGGTGTTTTGCTCAGGGGGTCTGCCAGGTTGGGTGTGCGTGCCAGCGTGGGTCTGAAACTGCTGCAAAAATGAAAGCAGAATACAGAATTAGTGTCCCACCATCACTGTAAAATCGTAATACAACATCCACTTCATTATCAGCATGTACGTGAAGTGTGAACTGTAAAAAGAGGGCAATTGCTTTTGCAGTAACCTGGCAATCCAACAACAAATTCCCCAGCAGTGGATATCAGCCCGTTGTGCTAATGTGGAAAGGTAACACTCACCTCCACCATGTTTACCCAGAGCAGTGGGCCCATTTTTAGAGGTACTGGAGCATTACTTTGCGACAGCCCCAAACTGCTCTGTTTAACAGTGTAACACTAAACCATATCACACTAATCTACCAATGAGTTACTGCTGCTGAATGCTTTGCACTAAATTTGGGCATCCTTTGAAAAAATATAATTATTATTTGGAAAAGAAAGAAATAGCTAGATACAATGGCACCCATCATAAAAGACTGCCCTGATGAAAGACCACTCCTCTGGTGGAATCTCTGATAAAAGACCACTCTGCAAAAAGCGTGTGTTCAGCGGCTGCCTCGCTCGCAGCACAGGATGAACTTTACCTAGCTGTGAACTGCATTCAAGTAAAGCGCTCCAAACTGTGAAATTTGACAGATCCTTTGCACTCAACAAACCTGTGAGATTCTTTGCGAGATTCTGCAGGTGGTGTAGGCAGCTGGGTGGTGGTGAAGAGTTCCATCTTGACGTTGAATTCCGCGGTGATTGCTGTCTGGTTGCAGATGTACAGGTAGCGCTTCACTGGCTCTCCCATCTGTACCTCCTCCCCAAAGTTGAGGCTGACAGTGTCACTGTGCAGTGGTTAGAAACACGCTATACATGTCACACTGGTAAATGTCAACATGCAGCGGCTATAAAAGGATCACAAAAAGGTTTGAAGTACATTTACTTGGTTGCATCAACATGAAATGAGAGTGTTTTTAATTTTATTTGCCCTTTCTCTTTTCCCCTTTGTCTTTGTGTGTGTGTGTGTGTGTGTGTGTGTGTGTGTGTGTGTGTGTGTGTGTGCACATGCATATGTGCATGTGTGTGTTTATGTGTCTGTGTACACATATGTGCATATCCATGTATTCATGCATATGTGTGTGTGTGTGTGTGTGTGTGTGTGTGTGTGTGTGTGTGTGTGTGTGTGTGTGTGTGTGTGTGTGTGCACATGCATATGTGCATGTGTGTGTTTATGTGTCTGTGTACACATATGTGCATATGCATGTATGCATGCGTATGTGTGTGTGTGTGTGTGTGTGTGTGTGTGTGTGTGTGTGTGTGTGTGTGTGTGTGTGTGTGTGCACATGCATATGTGCATGTGTGTGTTTATGTGCTGTGTATATGTGCATTGCATGTTGCTGCATTGTTGTGTGTGTGTGTGTGTGTGTGTGTGTGTGTGTGTGTGTGTGTGTGTGTGTGTGTGTGTGTGTATGTGTGTGTGCATGCATGTGTGCATGCATGCGTGCGTGTATGTGACCATGGCGTTGGTATGAATTTTGGTATGATCTCATAGTAACAGTCCACTTGTTGTTTGAGTTTGTCCGCTTGTGTTCGTTAACCATCAAACTCTTCAGCTATGCATTCGTAACCAAACTCAAAAACACAGATGGATAGCAACCTGACCAAAGGATATAAGCTGCATACACTCGTCTCGACACTGGGTGTGATCATACAGCAGTTCCTGTTCTCTTCGCCCAAACTTGACAGCATGTTTTTAACTCAAACAGAAGACACATGACCTAATCATGTGCATGATGCGTTTCCACTCTCCAGGTGATGAGGAGGTTGAAAACTGCCCCCCACCTTCCCCACTTCTGTCAAACTGGATGAGGAAGCATGGCCCACATGCAGTTACCTGACAAGTTGCCCATCCTCGGACGTTTTGTACTGGACGGACAGGGATCTGGCGAAGCAGTTGATGTTGAGGAACAATGGCGACTCCTGGCCCTTTATGGTGCACGGCAGTCGCACTTCAGTGAATTCACCCTGTAACATCAAATTGTTATGGAGCACAACCTTGTAATGGGGTCAATGTCATGACGTCTGCTCTTCGGACATGTAAGCGTAACCCTTACACAAGCATGCTCAAACTCCAACGCTTCAATCACAAAACCCACGGCTTTTGCACTTTCTCACACTATGGCCGCCACATCTGGAACAATCT
Organism: Alviniconcha marisindica; assembly: GCA_018857735.1. NCBI lineage: Eukaryota > Metazoa > Mollusca > Gastropoda > Provannidae > Alviniconcha > Alviniconcha marisindica. The sequence goes on along the minus strand of JABMCL010000020.1, from coordinate 1,216,454 downwards.
CCACTATGCTATTCTCTCTTCTTTCAAAGTCAAACTCAAGATATTTCCTTCTCAGAATATTTCAGTTAAGCAACATGTCCTCCACCCCTATCACTCTGTGTGTGTGTGTGTGTGTGTGTGTGTGTGTGTGTGTGTGTGTGTGTGTGTGTGTGTGTGTGTGTGTGTGTGTGTGTGTGTGTGTGTGTGTGTGTGTGTGTGTGTGTGGTGTGTGTGTGTGTGTGTGTGTGTGTGTGTGTGATGTGTGTGTGTGTGTGTGTGTGTGTGTGTGTGTGTGTGTGTGTGTGTGTGTGTGTGTGTGTGTGTGTGTGTGTGTGTGTGTGTGTGTTTTGTGTGTGTGTGTGAGTGCATGTGTGCGTGTGTGCATGAGGTGTGATGTGTGTGTGTGTGTGTGTGTGTGTGGTGTGTGTGTGTGTGTGTGTGTGTGTGTATGTGTGTGTGTGTGTGAGTGTGTGTGTGTGTGTGTGTGTGTGTGTGTGTGTGTGTGTGTGTGTGTGTGTGTGTGTGGGTATGTGTGCGTGTGTGTGTGTGTGTGGTTGTGTGTGTGTGTGTGTGTGTGTGTGCATGTGTGTGTGTGTGATGTGTGTGTGTGTGTGTGTGTGTGTGTGTGTGTGTGTGTGTGTTGTGTGTGTGTGTGTGTGTGTGTGTGTGTGTGTGTGTGTGTGTGTGTGTGTGTGTGTGTGTGTGTGTTGTGTGTGTGTGGTGTCATGTGGTTGTGAGTGATGGTGTGTGTGTGTGTGTGTGTGTGTGTGTGTGTGTGTGTGTGTGTGTGTGTGTGTGTGTGTGTGCGCGTGCATCTTGCACATAGTTATGCTTGAACACTTGTTGTTGTGTACATTATGTGTTAGCTTTTGTTAAACTGTGGATAACACTTTCTACCTCAATGTACATTATGTGTTATGTTTGTTCAGTGCTTTGAGCTGCATGGTAGCTGCTTTACAAATTTCCATTATTATGTCCAACTCTGTAACATCAAATTGTTCTGGAGCACAACCTTATAACAGAGTCAATGTCATGATGTCCAACCCTGTCTAACATTAAATTGCTACGGAGAACAACTTCATAATGGGGTAAATTTCATGGTGTCCAACCACGTAACATTAAAGAAAAATCACAACATCGGGGCAAAGAAAAAAAACTAACGACAGGTAAAAATGCAAGGTGTGCTGGTTTCGAGCATATGTATATGTTTGTTTGTTCGAGTTTGTTTGTTTCTGTTCATTAGCTGTCAGTCTCTTCATCCATGCCCTGGCAACCAAACCAAAATATATAATATAAAACAATGCAATGGGGGGATAATGAAACAGAAGAGTGTGCACTCACAGGTCGGTGAGCGAGGAAACTGAACTGCACTGAATGCTTCTCACGGCTGTGCAATCCTCCTGACCACTCCTCGATGTCGATGTCGCAGTCACCAGCCTGCGCTCCTTCCGCCTGGAGAACACCAACAAGCCGTGTCCATAGTTTCATTGCTTGTGCCATACACCTCAGATCAGTACAGTGAAAAAGTATTTTATGAACACCAACAAGCCGTGTCCATAGTTTCATTGCTTGTGCCATACACCTCAGGTCAAACCTCCTTTGATGTTCTTTCATGCACTTAAAACATTTTATGCAATGTATCAATTCCAACACACAACCGTGAGTGAAAAAGGGCAACTTTACTCATACAGTGCCAGAAATTAAACAGCTTAACAATTGGTGGTCCCACATTAACTGCGTACAATTTCATGCTCTTTGCACTGGCCTCGGCTGGACCACCCGAACTCATGTTGACATCAGCACATATGTATCCACGCATTTCTTATTTAATTAGTAATGACATGTACATCAATATTCAAGGATCATTATAGGCAACAAAAACAGATATTTTTATAGACAAATATCTGTGACCAGACTTTAAGCATGAAGCATTTTGGTCATCAAAATATCAACATCATCATCAAATTACCAACATCTGACCCATCACTAGATCTCATTTCAGTGGTAAACAATTATATTTTGGTTTGGCTGAGAGTTGCTTTATGTCCACAGAAACCATAGACTTATTAGGGATGGGAGCCCAGGACATCCACCTCAACTTTCACACAGCAAATTAAGTAAACATGATGCTTAACGACCACAGAAACCATAAGGCTTATTAGGGATGGGGAAAATGGGGGGAAGGGGGTATGGAGGTGGGGAAAGAGGGAGAGTATATACCTATTGCTACACTGTCACCACCAGAATGACCTGCATTAAGATGGGCAGCGATGACAGCCATTTTAATGTTTCATTAATTGTGAGGGACAAAGTCACAAGACAGTGTCCACAAACCACAACTTTTGAAGAGAAAGGGGAGCCGAAGCGGTATCGAACAGAGGTCCTTCCGCTTGCCAGCCTACTGCCTTACCGCTGGGCCAAACCGGCTCTCAGCTCTGTCATTTACACTCCCCAAGGCCCATTATCCATCCCTATGCCACTGCAAACTATTCTCCGGTGTGGGAGCTGAGGGCCACAGCTGTGGATTCGTGCCAGACACTGCAGCCGTACACCAAGGGAAAATCTTGGGAAACCCCACCTAGGGCAGGTTGTCTCCCTTGCACCGTCGCATCCCTGATGTGAGTAGTGAAAATGTAAATGCAATTCCAAAAACAAATAATAAACAAGTAAAAGCAAAGTAAATGAGATATTGTTTTGGAACGTCAAAGGGCATCCTCTTACTAGAAATGTCCTGGATTTTAATGACGCCTGACAATCTTCAACGAGCCTTCATTTTACAGTCAAAAGTCTCACCACAACTTCTTCCCCTGTCCGGGTGAAGCAGTTCTTTAATTCAAAAGGTCTTTATAATGGCCAGGGTCAGGAATCTGGTGTTCTGTCTTACAGCTATGAGCAGAAGTTGCGCACCTTTCCCCATTCAAACAGAGTCGGCAACAACGTCTGGTTGAAGATGACCACGGTGAAGATGACAGGAACACCAGCATAGACCTCTGGAAGGTTCATGTCACACTCCAGTAAGCACACCATCGGCTGTTGCACTTCAGCGAACACGCCCAGAGAGCTGGAGAAACGAGGACAAAAAAAATAAAAAATGGCAAATTTGAACCAAGATATCCTTAGTAAATCAACTGAACTGAAGCTGCAAACAAACTTCTTTGAAGTCAAGTTGACCATTTTAAATCAAGCAACTGATTTCATTCATTCATGGCCTCAAATCATCCAGTTCAACTGATTACCTGTACATTGATCGAGTTACTGATCTGAAGACAGGTGGAACTGTATGCTTACACTGTGTTTCCATCCTCCACTTCCATAACAAAAGTTCGCTGAACAGTCTTCACTTCTTTAGGCATGAAGCGAACGACCACCTTCTTCTGCTCCAACGGCCGTAACTCGCCACTCTGAGGTTGGAATGTGAAATCGCTGACAGACTGGAACACAACAGCGAAGTACAGGTCAGCATAGTGGTGGTGTCTTTGCTGGACCAAATGGCTCAATACCGCACTATACATAAGTATAACAACAACAGTAATAATAACAACAACAGTAATAATAATAACGTATACTAAGTGCCAAGCCTCCAAAGGAACACAGCCCATTACAACAGAAGAAGAAAAACAAGTTGTGATTTACAGTCAAGGGGAAAGAATCCAAACAAAAAACAACACATAGGTGTAAATAAACATCACCGACAGCGAAAAGTCTCAAGAAGAAAAGAACAATAAAAATCACACTGAAACTGGGCCACGTCATAAAGGAGAGTTGTTGACAATTGTGAAACTCTACAAGCATCACACTGTATCGTCACCAGACCCTGACTCCAGCTTCAGATGCTTGCTTGGCAAAATCCGCATGGCAATGATCTGAGTCAAAGAGGCTACTACATTTGTGAAACTCTACAAGTACCATACCATGTCATCATCTGGCTCCAAGTCCAGTCTCCAAATGATCTGGGAAATGCATTACAAAGAGGCTACTACATTTGTGAAACTCTACAAGTACCATACCATGTCATCATCAGGCTCCAAGTCCAGTCTTGAAATGATCTGGGAAATGCATTACAAAGAGGCTACTACATTTGTGAAACTCTACAAGCAGCATACCATGTCATCATCAGGCTCTAACTCCAGCTTCAGAAGCTTGTCTGGCAAAATCCACACAGCAATGATCTGGGCCAAGCACTAAGAAGAGGTTACTACATTTGTGAAACTACAAGCGTCATACCATGTCATCATCACCAAACTAACTCCAGCTTCAGCAGCTTGATTTTTCAAAGACCGCTTGGCAACGACCTGGGCCATGCACGAAGAAGAGGCTCCTGACATTTGTGAAACTTACAAGCACCACATCACGCCATCACCATACTCCAGAATCTCGTTTGGCAAAGACCACATGGCAATGATCTGGGCCATGCATTACAAAGAGGCTACTACATTTGTGAAACTCTACAAGCAGCATACCATGTCATCATCAGGCTCCAAGTCCAGTCTCAAAATGATCTGGGCCATGCATTACAAAGAGGCTACTACATTTGTGAAACTCTACAACAAGCATACCATGTCATCATCAGGCTCCAAGTCCAGCCTCATGGCCTTGTCTTGCAGAGACCACTTGGTGATGATCTGGGCCTTGCATTACAAAGAGGCTACTACATTTGTGAAACTCTACCAGCAGCATACCATGTCATCATCAGGCTCCAAGTCCAGCCTCATGGGCTTGTCTTGCAGGGACCACTTGGTGATGATCTGGGCCATGCATTACAAAGAGGCTACTACATTTGTGAAACTCTACAAGCGCATACCATGTCATCATCAGGCTCCAAGTCCAGCCTCATGGGCTTGTCTTGCAGGGACCACTTGGTGATGATCTGGGCCATGCATTACAAAGAGGCTACTACATTTGTGAAACTCTACCAGCAGCATACCATGTCATCATCAGGCTCCAAGTCCAGCCTCATGGGCTTGTCTTGCAGGGACCACTTGGTGATGATCTGGGCCATGCATTACAAAGAGGCTACTACATTTGTGAAACTCTACCAGCAGCATACCATGTCATCATCAGGCTCCAAGTCCAGCCTCATGGGCTTGTCTTGCAGGGACCACTTGGTGATGATCTGGGCCTTGCATTACAAAGAGGCTACTACACTTGTGAAACTCTACCAGCAGCATACCATGTCATCATCAGGCTCCAAGTCCAGCCTCATGGGCTTGTCTTGCAGGGACCACTTGGTGATGATCTGGGCCATGCATTACAAAGAGGCTACTACATTTGTGAAACTCTACAAGCAGCATACCATGTCATCATCAGGCTCCAAGTCCAGTCTCAAAATGATCTGGGCCATGCATTACAAAGAGGCTACTACATTTGTGAAACTCTACAAAAAGCATACCATGTCATCATCAGGCTCCAAGTCCAGCCTCATGGCCTTGTCTTGCAGGGACCACTTGGTGATGATCTGGGCCTTGCATTACAAAGAGGCTACTACATTTGTGAAACTCTACCAGCAGCATACCATGTCATCATCAGGCTCCAAGTCCAGCCTCATGGGCTTGTCTTGCAGGGACCACTTGGTGATGATCTGGGCCATGCATTACAAAGAGGCTACTACATTTGTGAAACTCTACAAGCAGCATACCATGTCATCATCAGGCTCCAAGTCCAGCCTCATGGGCTTGTCTTGCAGGGACCACTTGGTGATGATCTGGGCCATGCATTACAAAGAGGCTACTACATTTGTGAAACTCTACCAGCAGCATACCATGTCATCATCAGGCTCCAAGTCCAGCCTCATGGGCTTGTCTTGCAGGGACCACTTGGTGATGATCTGGGCCATGCATTACAAAGAGGCTACTACATTTGTGAAACTCTACCAGCAGCATACCATGTCATCATCAGGCTCCAAGTCCAGCCTCATGGGCTTGTCTTGCAGGGACCACTTGGTGATGATCTGGGCCTTGCATTACAAAGAGGCTACTACACTTGTGAAACTCTACCAGCAGCATACCATGTCATCATCAGGCTCCAAGTCCAGCCTCATGGGCTTGTCTTGCAGGGACCACTTGGTGATGATCTGGGCCATGCATTACAAAGAGGCTACTACATTTGTGAAACTCTACCAGCAGCATACCATGTCATCATCAGGCTCCAAGTCCAGCCTCATGGGCTTGTCTTGCAGGGACCACTTGGTGATGATCTGGGCCATGCATTACAAAGAGGCTACTACATTTGTGAAACTCTACCAGCAGCATACCATGTCATCATCAGGCTCCAAGTCCAGCCTCATGGGCTTGTCTTGCAGGGACCACTTGGTGATGATCTGGGCCATGCATTACAAAGAGGCTACTACATTTGTGAAACTCTACCAGCAGCATACCATGTCATCATCAGGCTCCAAGTCCAGCCTCATGGGCTTGTCTTGCAGGGACCACTTGGTGATGATCTGGGCCATGCATTACAAAGAGGCTACTACATTTGTGAAACTCTACCAGCAGCATACCATGTCATCATCAGGCTCCAAGTCCAGCCTCATGGGCTTGTCTTGCAGGGACCACTTGGTGATGATCTGGGCCATGCATTACAAAGAGGCTACTACATTTGTGAAACTCTACCAGCAGCATACCATGTCATCATCAGGCTCCAAGTCCAGCCTCATGGCCTTGTCTTGCAGGGACCACTTGGTGATGATCTGGGCCTTGTTGGTGAGGGTCAGCTCCTTCTCAGCGGTGTCTCCCAGTCGAACCAGGCCGAAGTTCAGCGAGGGCTCGTCCACCACCACTTCCGGACCCTGGGGGGGCAGCAAAATATGAAATGTCATTCTTCTTCTTCCTTTTCGCGTAAGAAATATTAGACTGATCTTACGATTATCAGGATGACAACACATGTCAGCAAGTTACACCGAAACAAATAACTGACTTCAAAAAAAAAAAAAAAAAAAAAAAAAAAAGGAAGAAAAAAAAGAGAGAAAAGAAGACTACGAAATGCCAGGGGTGGCAGAAAGCCACACATGGAACCCTGTGAAATCGAATCCTCTCACCTTGATTGCTTGTTTTTTCTACATATTGATGTAAAATTCATTCATTCGTGAATTTATTCTCTGTTGAAGGCAATTCCAGCGTGCTGTGTAACACACCAGGAAACCTGCATCTGTAATGATCAATGGCTCATGGCCAGAACAGTCTCCCTAACTGAAGAACATCAGCATGAGAGAAAAAAAGAGGATTTTTTTCTAAAAACCAGTGTGCTGTGTAACACACCAGGAAACCTGCATTTGTAATGATCAATGGCGCATGGCCAGAATAGTCTCCCTAACTGAAGAACATCAGCATGAGAGAAAAAAAAAGAATTTTTTTCCTAAAAACAGCTCTCAAAACCCAAGTCGCTCGTATCTCCAGCCCTGGTATCGCCCCAGGTTACGTCTAGTTTGGCTCTGAACAAACTGCTTTTGGGTTGCTTGGAAGCGCATCAGACTGATGTTATCTCAAAGTTTTTTGGTCTCGATGAGGGTCCGACGGTACAATGACACGCATTCAAATGTTTGGACTCTTCAGCGCCAAATCCAACCCCTCAAGTCACTTCATAAAAAGAGAAACGCCGCCCTCAACTTATACACGCACACAGTGTAAAAGGTTTAACCCCTTCACTGCCCCAGCCTGTGATATTTCTGGGCTGAAAAGTGCCCACATACAATGCCTGCAAACAGTGTAGTTGCTGGTCCTGTAACAAAGCTCCTTTCATTGCTGTGCGTTTTGACAGAAGTCCTTTGATGTGTTCATGCTCAGGCGGGAAAAGGGCCTTCGTGATTTCAAATTTGGCACTTTCATTGGTCGTTTTCGGAGAGAAGGCACGGCAAGCACAGCAGTCAAAGGGTTAAAGAAACCCACTGAAACAATGCTGACAGCATGGTGATGGGTAGTGGGGTGTGGGGGTTGGGGGAGGGGGGCAACAACAAGCTGGGTCAAATAAATCCAGTCTGCACTCAAACCCTATTTGTTTTAACCAGGATCTTAAAAGACAAGGTGGCTGTGACTGGGGGACAGGGGTGGGGCGCGTCTTTCACTGTGGTTCGAAACGGCCCAAGAGCTACCTTGATGGTGGTGTCCACATGCAGGTGCAGAGGTTCTGCCAGGTTGAGCACGTAGCAGTACAGCGTGTGGCTGATGTGTCCTGGTTCTGTCCCCGTCACGCTCAGCTCCAGGTCCATGGCCATGCCGGGGTCTGACGTTTCATGCGCACACAACAATCATGCACACATAGAGCTCGAAAAGTCACACTACATCAATATTTATAATGTCCTGGTTCTGTTACCGTCAGGCTCAACTCCAGGTCCATGGTCATGCCGCCCGGATGTTTCACGTGCACACAACAACCATGCACAAACAGAGCTCGAAAAGTAAGCAAGTAAACATGGTGCTTAACGTCCACAGAAACCACAAGGCTTATTAGGGACGGGGAGAAGTGGGGGAAGGGGGTATGGAGGTGGGGGGAGAGGGAGATTATATACCTATCACTACACTGTCACCACCAGAATGACTTCTGCATTAAGATGGGCAGCCATGAGAGTCATTTTAATGTTTCATTGATTGTGAGGGACAAAGTCACAAGACAGTGTCCACAGACCACAAACTTTGAAGTGAAAGGAGAGCCGAAGCAGATTCGAACTGAGGTCACTCTGCTTACAAGCCTACTGCCTTACTGCTAAGCCAAACCAGCTCTCACTCGAAAAGTCACACTACATCAATATTTATAACACCCAAAGAGTGTCCTAAGTAGGAGTTTTTTTGTTTGTTTTGTTTTTGAGAAATAAATTTATGTGGAAAAAATGTCCAGCCAAACTTAATGTGTGCAAAAAAAACTTTAAGCAATGCTGTCCTATCAGTGGAGAACCCCCCCCCAGAATACGTCATCGAATGGTACATTGAGGGCTGTCTTTGGTGTGTTTTTCCTTTGATTTTCATCCTATATTCAGTTACAATCACAAAATGGCACTTGTGCATAATCCTGACTTAATTTCTGAGAAATCCAACCATGTCTGACACCTGTACGGGGTAAACCTGTAAGCATCAGCGCTACACAGACAAGAGGACTGACCGAGTTCACCGAAGGGTGGCTCCACCTCCAGGATCATCTTGGTGTCAATGACCGGATCCCACTGGAAGGTGACGGTGGAGAAACTGTGGTTGGCCATCTGTCAGCATCAAAAAGAAACATCATCTAACACCTGCTTCACCAACACACTTGCAGTTAACAAGCACAATATTCTATGCAAGCACGACCAGTAATTCAACAGTCAGTATCCAGGACAAAAACAACACGTCCTTCAGCACGGGCCAGTCACTGGATTGATTGATTCTGTATTTACAGTATTATTTTGTGCTTTTCTGATTGTCATGACAGTACTTGTGCTTTTCTGATTGTCATGTTGATATTAATATATGCATTATTTTATAGTACTTGTGATTATTTCTGGGTGTGTAAAATACTTTAATTTTGTTTTGTTTCATCCTGGCTTTTTTGTCATTTTGATGTTGATGTAAGCATTTATAGTACTTGCACTTTTTTTGATTGTCAAGCGGATTTTGATGTTGATAATGTACAGCGCCGAGAGCAATTTTTACGGGGTATAGCGCTATATAAGAGTTATTCTTCTTCTTCTTCTTCTTCTCATATACTGAGAAAAAAGAAAAAGTAAACAAAACACTTCCACAAAACTAGTAGCACCATACACAACTGCCCGTCACCTTTCAAAGGGTGCTGCGACTCTCAAGCCCTCCGTCCTTTTTTAAACACGTGTTGTCTGTCTTCTTTGAGTTTCAGTCCATGGGAAAGGAGACAATCCATTATGCGCAACCAGACTTGTGTGTTTCAGCACTGACACACAATTTGACACAGCGAGCTTGCCGTTTCTATCCGAGTCAGGCCAAAGCAGCATGAGCGTGATGGTAGTGTAGACGCTGATGCACACAAGCCTGACTTCAGCCTACTATTCTTCATCAGCTTGTGAGTGTTCCACAGCATGAGTTGTCTCTCTTCCTGTCATCATGCCTACCATTACAACTACCAGCGGCCTATGTCAGCAAGAAGTTCTGGCGCTAGCATGTCCCACTTCCATAACCATTTCATCGCCTCTTTGCAGCCATGTCCCACTTCCATAACCATTTCATCGCCTCTTTGCAGCCATGACCCACTTCCATCACCATTTCATTGTCTCTTTGCAGCCATGTCCCACTTCCATCACCATTTCATTGCCTCTTTGCAGCCATGTCCCACTTCCATCACCATTTCATCGCCTCTTTGCAGCCATGTCCCACTTCCATCACCATTTCATCGCCTCTTTGCAGCCATGTCCCACTTCCATCACCATTTCATTGTCTCTTTGCAGCCATGACCCACTTCCATCACCATTTCATTGTCTCTTTGCAGCCATGACCCACTTCCATCACCATTTCATCGCCTCTTTGCAGCCATGACCCACTTCCATCACCATTTCATCGCCTCTTTGCAGCCATGACCCACTTCCATCACCATTTCATCGCCTCTTTGCAGCCATGACCCACTTCCATCACCATTTCATCGCCTCTTTGCAGCCATGTCCCACTTCCATCACCATTTCATTGTCTCTTTGCAGCCATGACCCACTTCCATCACTATTTCATCGCCTCTTTGCAGCCATGACCCACTTCCATCACCATTTCATCGCCTCTTTGCAGCCATGACCCACTTCCATCACCATTTCATCGCCTCTTTGCAGCCATGTCCCACTTCCATCACCATTTCATTGTCTCTTTGCAGCCATGACCCACTTCCATCACTATTTCATCGCCTCTTTGCAGCCATGACCCACTTTCATCACTATTTCATCGCCTCTTTGCAGCCATGTCCCACTTCCATCACCATTTCATTGCCTCTTTGCAGCCATGTCCCACTTCCATCACCATTTCATTGTCTCTTTGCAGCCATGACCCACTTCCATCACCATTTCATTGCCTCTTTGCAGCCATGACCCACTTCCATCACCATTTCATCGCCTCTTTGCAGCCATGACCCACTTCCATCACCATTTCATTGCCCTTTGCAGCCATGACCCACTTCCATCACTATTTCATTGCCTCTTTGCAGCCATGACCCACTTCCATCACCATTTCATTGCCTCTTTGCAGCCATGACCCACTTCCATCACCATTTCATTGTCTCTTTGCAGCCATGACCCACTTCCATCACTCATTTCATCGCCTCTTTGCAGCCATGACCCACTTCCATCACCATTTCATTGCCCCTTTGCAGCCATGACCCACTTCCATCACTATTTCATTGCCTCTTTGCAGCCATGACCCACTTCCATCACCATTTCATTGCCTCTTTGCAGCCATGACCCACTTCCATCACTATTTCATTGCCTCTTTGCAGCCATGACCCACTTCCATCACCATTTCATCACCTATCTGCAGCCATGACCCACTTCCATCACCATTTCATTGCCTCTTTGCAACCTGATTTTAGCAGTCACCGATTCACCATCAATGCTGTCAGGGTGAGAGGTAACTCCTCCCAACATCTGCACCAAGGGGAAATAATTAACTCACTGTGAAAAGTTTCTTGACAGTGGAACCAACAAGGTAGCTGCCGGGGAGGTACATGGCATAGGGGTGCAGAACCACGTTCAGAGGTATGCTTCGTCCCTTCAGCTCCACCTCCAGTGCCGTCATGTCATGGAAATGTGGCACTGCAAATCAGAGACGCATGTGCATGTGTTCATGATTCATTCAGTGCACAGTGTACAGATGCAGAAAAAAATGTCCAGAAGCACAATGCATCATTTCAGATCTACCCCAAGTACTGTCATATCATGGAATAGTAGAAGTGGTACTGGCCATCTGAAATCAGTTTAGAGGTAGCAATTAAAGTGTGCCTGAACTTTTTGTGAAATCGAGAGAGAGAGTTGGGGGGGGGGAGAGAGAGAGAGAGAGAGAGAGAGAGAGAGAGAGAGAGAGAGAGAGAGAGAGAGAGAGAGAGAGAGGGGGGAGAGACAAAGACAGAAGACAGAGACATATACAGAGACAGAGAGAGAGAGAGAGAGAGAGAGAGAGAGAGAGAGAGAGAGAGAGAGAGAGAGAGAGAGAGAGAGAGAGAGAGAGAGAGAGAGAGAGAGAGAGACAGACAGACAGACAGACAGACAGACAGACAGACAGACAGACAGACAGACAGACAGACGACAGACAGAGACAGACAGAGACAGAGACAGAGACAGAGACAGAGAGAGTGAGAGATGGATGGTTTATTGTATAATCAATGGATTGACCATAACAATATTGTGGGTGAACAATGATGAACATAATTAAGTTAATAATACATTCAGGCGTATTACGCATTTAGCAAAACCAAAGTCATGAATAAAAAAAAAAATGGATCAAAAGGACACTAAATATAAAAAGGAGTTGTCAAATTAAACATAGACAAATGAGTATTTCTTGTCGGGCAGGCAATTTACCACATGAAAAGATTACAAACTTATATCCACATAGCACAGGCACAGTATGTGCTATAGTATTATTGTATTATGGTAATCATCACTAATGCTTCCATACACTGATGGTAGTGAAATAAACTAAATATTAAGTAATTAACAAACTCTGTTTATCATGTTTTGAAAAAAATACACTTGCACACCTGCATCCATATTTATGTATACTATACAAAAATGCATTCAAACATAGTGGTGACACATGTGAATGCTCACAAGTGCAAATGTGTATGTCAATGTGGATATGAAGACTGACATGTATCCCCCCCTCCCCCCCCCCCACACACACACAATATACTCATGTGTGCAGGTGCCTGTGTGTGCATTTATGCACTTAGAACATTCCCTCTGGATGAGATATTGTGCTTTATAAATTTACTGTTATTATTATTATTTTCGCACTTTATACTTGTTTTTATAATACACACATATACACACTACACTACATCTATTTCGCATATGCCAGGAAGTTATTATCACACACATTGCCTAAATATATGTGTGTGTGTGTGTGACATTGTGCACTCACACAGTGCACTCAAAATCAAGTGCAGTCATGCGCAAAGCAATATCTCTCGGTACACTTTAATTAGTGTGTTTTCCAACTGAGTAATTTGCACGCAGTGTTGCATCACATACTTGTACCATCGCTGTGCACAATCCCCGACACTTCATCGCTGTTTTCATCAGCTGATGTCGTCCCATCCTCACTGACTGTCATGCGTGTGCCCTGACTGGTAGGGGGCACCTGTTGGATCAGCAGGTGAATCACGTTGTGGAAGTCGCTGATCTGCAAAAAGGACAACAGAGTACAATGTGAGGGTCTGGGGACATCTGCTGGATAAGAGGTGGCAGGCAGGCAGGCAGGCAGGCAGGCAGGCACAGACAGTCAGCCAGCTGGTAGCAAGCCAGAACACACACACACACACACACACACACACACACACACACACACACACACACACACACAAACACACTCTCTCTCTCTTTGTCACACACACACACACACACACACACCACACACACACACACACACACACTGCACACACTCTCTCTCTCTCTCTCTCTCTCTCCCCCACACACACACACACACACACACACACACACACACACAACACACACACACACACACACACACACACCACACACACAACATGCACATTCTCTCTCTCTCTCTCTCTCTCACACACACACACACACACACACACACACACACACCACACACACACACACACACACACACACACCACACACACACACACACACACACACACTCCTGCTCACAAGCACTGTCTGCTATGACAAAACCAACGCATAAGTAAACGCCAGCTCACCACGGGAGGAGCAAAGGTGACCTTGAAGTCGGCAACCTCAGCAGGCTCCAGGATGCCGTTGGGAGGATGCACGCTGAAGACAGAGTCCAGCTCCGGCACCCGGTCCTCCTCTGGGTCCCGAACATTGCTCGGAGGTGGCGGAGCACCCTCCACCTCCATCAGATTTACTGGCATCTCCTTGGGCATCTGAGGCTTGTACACCATCCACTGGAACGGCAGCTCCACGTTGCTGCAAGCAAACACAGACAGAGACACGAGTTACTGGCAGTGACGTTTAAGATTTCACAACAGTAGGACTAGCAGAAGCTGGAGAAAAGAGAAAAAAAGAAAGATGTCTGACAGGCAGTGACGTTTAAGATTTCACAACAGTAGGACTAACAGAAAAAAGAAAGATGCCTGACAGGCAGTGACGTTTAAGATTTCACAACAGTAGGACTTGTAGAAGCTGGAGAAAAGAGAAAAAAAGAAAGATGTCTGACAGGCAGTGACGTTTAAGATTTCACAACAGTATGACTAACAGAAGCTGGAGAAAAGAGAAAGAAAGAAAAAGATGTCTGACAGGCAGTGATGTTTAAGATTTCACAACAGTATGACTAACAGAAGCTGGAGAAAAGAGAAAAAAAAGAAAGATGTCTGACAGGCAGTGACGTTTAAGATTTCACAACAGTATGACTAACAGAAGCTGGAGAAAAGAGAAAAAAAGAAAGATGTCTGACAGGCAGTGACGTTTAAGATTTCACAACAGTAGGACTAGCAGAAGCTGGAGAAAAGAGAAAAAAAGAAAGATGTCTGACAGGCAGTGACGTTTAAGATTTCACAACAGTAGGACTAGCAGAAGCTGAAGAAAAGAAACAAAAAAAGCAAAAAGATGGTTGTTGACATGAGACTGGCTACAAGCAGAAATAGCGATGATGATCATGACCTTTCCTGTCATGACGTGAACTGACTCGATGAAGACACATGGCAACCTGTTTAGAACCTGTAAACCCACACATAAGCCACTCGGTCAGCAACAGGCTGCGGTCAACGGTGGTGCGTAGCTCCTCAAGACTTTCACAGACTTTCACCTCAAACGGTGCGTCCTGTGGCCACATTCGGCCGCATTAGAGCGCACCATGGGTTGGGCACATTTGGAGAACCTTTTTTTCTGACGGGTTCCATGTTACAGGAATACCTGCCTGCAACATGGTCACATGTTTTCTCCTGGTCAGCAGACAGTAGCTGGACCATTTTGCTTTATGTCCACAGAAGCGAGGTTGCTTATTAGGGCCGGGGACAGGGGGAGGGGGGAAGGGGATGAAAGAGTGAAGGCTTGACCATGGATAGCACCCGAAAAAGACCGGAGAGGCCGTGGACCACCACCAGAACAATGGAAGTGTTAAGGCGGTGTCCCCTTGCCATTGCACAACGACTAGTGCACCGCGCAATTGCTGTCCAGCTCCACCTCCCTGCTCATGATCTCTTCTGGGCTAACCCGAGGGTCCAGCACCACCTCCCTCCTCTTGATCTCGCCTGGAACCCTGACGGTAGCTGCCATTGCAGTTGTATTTATACACAGGGGTGTGTTGAAGAGTAAATGATGTTACCAGCTTGCATGAGAAATTTACATGTTTTTTTAATGTGTGGGTTGCTGTTGCCATTTTTTTCTCTCTCCCCTCTTTCTGTTTTGCTTTGGATTCCTCACATGACCCAAGAAGGTTCTCCCGCTCTTCCGTTCAGCGTTTAACATGTATAAATAACACACGGCTGCAGTCTTACCCGCAATGCATACAGTCTAAGAATTAAGACGTTGATGCACGGACACATACGTGTAGCAAAACATCAAATCATTTCACTATAACCTTGCTAACACATCTAAATGTACTGTAATTTACCTCTCACCTCCCCAGCCTATTATATGCCCCTAAAAACCTCCAGTGACCCAGGTGAAACGGAGCACCGGTCTCAGACCGCATCACAGCAACCAAAGAAGAAGCAGACCATGAGTCAGACATACACGTCCAGAGAAACGCAATGAAAAGAATCAACAGGGCCGTCACAGTAACACAAACAAGGCCTTCATTTTCCCATAGCTGTGGCCATGGAAATTATTTAACTTCTGACGGAAATGTGACACATGGCGGGTCACCCTGTTATCACGTGTAAATCAAATCACACTGAAATAACCTGTACAAAACAGTTTACAGAGCTGGGGCTATGTAATAATAATCAAGAGGATTTCAAGAGCGCCCATCTACTGCACAAGGTGGGAGCGCAAGGTGCTTTACAATGACACTACCTCCCCCCACACACACTCACCCCCCCCCCCACACACACACCATGTTAATGTTCTTATGACAGTCTGTTTAGCAGGTGGGGAAGAACCAAACAAACCAAGTCCCTTACGTGTGGTTCTGCACAGATATGCTCCTCTCGGTGTAGGTGAAAGGGTTAAGGTCGTCAAACTTGATGAGGTGCTGAGCGGAGCGGTCGCAAAGCTCTCCAGCCTGCGGAATGGCCTCTCCGCGCTCCACCTTCGACAAGGTCACATTGACCACCTGCCCCTCACCTGAAATGATGCACAGCTTATGTGACACCATGCTTGTTTGCTAGACTTGCTTAACCCCTTCACTGCCCCAGCATATGTAAAATTTCTGGGTTGAAAGATGCATGGATGTGCCTGCAAACAGTATATTTTCCGGTCCTATAACACATCTACTTTCAATGCTTTGTGTTTTGATAAAAATCCTTTCAGATGCTAGTGTGAAAAAGAAGACAAAACTTTGCACTTTTATTGGTCGTTTTCAAGTGACATGGCAGCGAAGGGGTTAATGACCGGTTGTCTTCAGGGAGGTACTAGCAGGAACTGAGATCCCAGGAGGTGGGGGAAGGGGTATTTATCACTACATTGTCACCACCAGGATGATTTCTGCATTCAGATGGGCAGCGATGAGAACCATTTTAATGTTTCATTAACTGTGAGGGACAAAGTCACAAGACTGTCCATAAAATTAAGATGGACAGCGATGAGAGCCATTTCAATGTTTCATTAACTGTGAGGGACAAAGTCACAAGACCATCCATAAACCACAACTTTTGTGATATCAGGTGAACTTATCAATGTCTTTTACTTTCCAGCGAAAACCCTGATGAAAGATCACCCTGATAAAAAAAAGAAAAACACCCTGATAAGAGACCACGCTGACAAAAGACTACACTGGTGAAAAACTACCTTGATAAGAGACCACGCTGACAAAAGACCACCCTGTGAAGGACCACCTTGATGAGACTCCCCTGCCCCCTTAAACCCATTCCTTTGTTATCAACTTTCCCATCATATTTCGAAGGATATTGATCTACCACAAATGACCACCCCTTTGTAAGACCACTTTTGTTTGACATTTAGGGTGGTCTTTAACAAACAAACAAAATTTGAATTTTATTGAGGGTGGTCTTTAACAAAAAACATTTTATTGAGGGGGGTCTTAAGGTGGTCTTTAGCAAAAAATACATTTTATTGAGGGTGGTCTTAATGCAGTCTTTAACAACAACAAAATCTTAATTTTACTGAGGGTAGTCTTAAGGTGGTCTTTAACAAAATAATAATCTTAATTCTATTGAAGGTGGTCTTAATGTGGTCTTTAACAAAAAATTTTTTTTATTGAGGGTGGTCCTAAAAAAGGACTTGCACTGTAGTTGTCCATATTATTATGCCTTATATCCAAGTCAAAATGATGGATTTACTATGCTTACCTTTGAGAGTGAGGTGATAGATCTGTTATTTGGGATGGATTAAAATAATAATAATATTGTTTTAGCAGATTTACTATGCTTACTTTGGAGAGTGAAGTAACTGATTTACCATGTTTACTTTTGAAAGTCCAATGGTGGATTTATTATGTTTACCTTTGGAGAGTGAAGTGACTGATTCACAATGCTTACCTTTGAAAGTCCATTGGTGGATTTATTACTTTTACCTTTCAAGAGTGAAGTGACCGATCTGCAGTGCATACCTTTGAGAGTCAAATGACAGATTTACTACGCTTACACTTTGGGGAGTGAAGTGGCTGATTTTTTGTAATGTGTACCTTTGAGAGTGAAGTGCTGAACATGGCAATTGTCACACAGAATGCTGAACTCCTGACTGTAGACGCGAGTGACTGTTGGCTTGAACATGACCTCAATCACTGTTATCTGGCCTCGATCTAGCTCAAGAGTCGAAGGTCGAAGCTCAAAAGGTGGCAACATCACAGATCCATTTTGAATGACAGTCTGCAAGGTTGAGAAATATGGTCCCATATGACTCATGGCATATATTCTAAATCAAACCAATCTTTGTGTGATTTCCAAAGATTTGTTTTTTAACGGAAGTAAACCGTTTACTTGACCTCAGTCACTTCCATCAGGAAACTGCACCAAAACAGCTACATACTCAAAATCTTTACCCTCCAAATCCCAGCCAACTTATGAACAACAGCAGAGGAATATATGAAACAACAACCTCCACAAAAGACGCAACATCTCTTTTTAAAGAAGCACGCTCTTTACAGCAGCACAATATCAATAAATGTTAAAAACAAATAACCAGGTCACCCAACACTGATACATGATTTAAAGCATGAAAAGCATAATAATAATAATGGGTACTTAGAACACCTAACCAGCACAGGCCCTAAGTACTTACACATTCTTTAAATGTACATGTTTTCATGTTTCATGTTTTCAGTGCATACAACATGCACACATGCATGCACACACGCACACACACACACACACACACACACACACACAGCACACACGCACACACACGCACACACACACACACACACACACACACGCATACACACACACACACAAACACACACACACACATGTGCACATGCACAAACACAAACACACACACACTCAAACACACACACACACATGCACACACACACAAACACACACACACACACACACACACACACACACACACACACACACACACACACAGAGTTGTACATGAGGGCAATGTGACGCCATCCCTGACCTTGAAGTTGGTGGCTGGCCAGGCTCCCCGTGGCATTATGCAAAACCTGCCTGGACCACCCTCATTGCGGATGGCAAACTGGGTGACCTGGAAGCCTCTGATCAGGCAGTGGCCCACGTCTAGATTGCGGGGAACTGACCGCAGAGAAAAAGAAAAAAAGAAACATCAACAGACACATAAAAGAAAACATATAACAAATCTTTAATAAGTTCCACTTGGTGCAGAAGTTCTGAAACAAACTACATAATTTACAAAAAGGGAAAACAAAAAAGGCAAGACAGAGGAAAAGGCAGAGAGAGAGAGAGAGAGAGAGAGAGAGAGAGAGAGAGAGAGAGAGAAGAGACAGAAGACAGAGAGAGACAGAGCAGACAGACAGAAGACAGACAGAAGAGCAGACAGACAGACAGAACAGAGACAGACAGAAGAAAGAGAGAGAGAGAGAGAGAGAGAGAGAGAGAGAGAGAGAGAGAGAGAGAGAGAGAGAAGAATGCAGGATGGGTGGAAAGAAGGAAGGGAACAAAGCAAACATATAATCAAAATTCTAATTCCAGATGCAATCTCCATTTCACATAAGCACTTGCTTCATAACAAATTCATTCCTCATTATAACACCTATAACACTATAACACCTTTCCGCACCACCTGATGCAAGCATGGAGGCTTGCAACTTACTGGTGAGAACCGGCGGCTCACGTCGACCTTCCACTTTGATCACCATTTGTTGGGATGACTGGGTCTTGATCACAATCTCATCGTCGTAGTCTTTCAGCGAGTCAGGTGCGAAGCGGATGGGAAAATGGCAGCTCATGCCTGGGGCCACCAGCCCTTTCTCTCCTGGAAACTGACCTGTGGAGAAAGAACGCCGACATCAGAGATGCTATTTCTGCCTGGGCTTGGGCCGTGTCGCAACACCCTGACAGCCAGCAAGAGCACCAAGGCCATGTTGTTATGCACCGCACAGTTATGTGAGGACTGTCTTCAACCCTCATTAGCTCCCTGCATAACAGCATCCACCTTCCAGAAATGGACAGAAATCCTCTGAAGATAGCATGTGGATGCCCATTATGGTAGGGTACTAAAAACAAAGGTCACACGCGCTATCCTCTCACCCTTTGGAATGCATTTGTCAGTGACAATGGCGCGTACCAGGTGATCCCCAGAATGAAGTACTCAAAAATGTGTAGGTAAATACACATACAGCTCTACCAGTGAAATGACTGTCAATTTAAAAACTAAATGTCAGCAACACACAAATTAACCCATCAAATAACACAAAGGGGGTTGTTACCTAATCCCACAGAGAAGTATGAAGATTTGGGTGGATAGGCTTGGCACTGCCTCATCACCGTGGAAACATTCTTCAGCTCCAGAGTGATCTGTTCAGAGGACATCAACAACACTCCCTCAGTAGGCATTATACAAGTTTAATTATCACTAAAGATAATATTAGACCATCGTCCAGTCCATCCACCAGAAAGAGATACAAATAAGTACACCACTTCGGTGGATATTTAAAAAAGCGCTACAAAAAGCTATTCACTCATGTAGAATCACATGCAAGCACAGAGAGTCTGCTCGAGAGCGGAGAATAGCACTATATAAAAGCGATCAATATTAATAATAAATAATAATAATAATGAAGCAACGGCAACATAAACTGTCCATGATGATAGTGATGAAGATGATCTCAGAAAGGTTCAACCCCCTTCCCCCCAACAGAAACAGAAGGGGAAAAATCAAAAGAACAAATGAGTGCACACACAAACACACATACAAAACCACCTCAAAATAAAAACAAGCAACAACAACAACAACAACAAAAAAGGCCAACCCCCCTGTCCAGTGAGTTTGACCTTGAATGAAACTAAGTCAAAGTCGTCAGCACTGGTATAAACAGGTCAAGTCAAACAGAGGTCACTGAACACAGGGTTCCAGGTGAGATCAAGAGGAGGGAGGTGGAGCTGGACCCTCAAGTTAGCCCAGAAGAGATCATGAGCAGGGAGGTGGAGCTGGGCTGCGAAAGTTGGACTTCCTTCACTTCGGGTTGTTCCTCAACAGCAGTGCAACGGACATTGTCCTTGTGACTCTGCCCAGCACGGCAGTTGAAACAGCAATTGTGCAGTGCACTAGTCGCTGCACAATGGCGAGGGGACACCGCCTTAACACTTCCATTGTTCTGGTGGCGGTCCACGTTCTCTCCGGTCTTTTTCGGGTGGTATCTGCGGTGACCTTCACTCTCTTGCCCCCTCCCCCCCCCCCCCCCCCCCCGTCCCTGTCCCTAATAAGCAACCTTGCTTCTGTGGACGTAAAGCAAAATGGTCCTGGTCCAGAGGTCACTGCACTGTGAAGTTTGAATCGTTTCTCCACTGTTTTGGGTTTGATGCCCAACTGGCAAATCATCGCAAAAATCCATGTTTTTTTTCTTGTGCACCCTCCCTCTCCCACCTCCACCCCCCTTTTGATAAACACAAGCAAACCAAAAGCAACAAGAAAAGAAAAGTAAGACAGAAACAGAAACAGAGAGACAATAACAGATGTACCTCATAGACTTGCCCCACTTTGTAGTCCTTGAACACAACTTCAGGGGGAGATGCTAAAAAGACCGGAGCTTCTTCTTCCGGCCTGAAAAGATAAGGACATTTCATGATTTGTAGCTTCTCATCCTCAGTCTGTTTAAGTTTGTTGTAAATTGTTCATAGTGTAAGGGTGCCCATGCATGTGTGTGTGTCTTTTGACTCATCTCTCTGGACAATACTTAACGCCATAGGAATACAGTAATTAAATCAATTTAATGGTAAGTCCCCAAACTGTTAACCATCCATCAAAAAAGACTAGTTTTGTGATAGAAAACCAACTGTGCATTACAATTTTATTTTTTATTTTAGGTTTTCATTTTCGTCTGTTCTGCCTGTTGGGTAAAATGTGCTTCTAGAAAAGCCAATTCCTTCAAGAAAATGGAGTTAATCGGCAAGTGAAGTTTTTCTCTATTAATTACACTCTACTCCTTGACATTTGTGCACAGATCTGCAGCGGAAGCTTGCTGAAAGGCCACCCATCCCTCTTTCGGGACTCTACCTGCAGATTCAACAGACTGGTTACACCATTCTATGGGGCAGAGTTTCAAGACTGTCAAAAGCACTTTCACTAACCCCCCACCCCCCCCCCACCCCCCCTCAATCCTCTCCAAGGGTGCTTACTCTGCCTCCGGTTTGGGCTGAATGTTGATTTCCTTTGGTTTGCGCTTCGACGGCTTGATGATGGCCTTGTTTCCAGTGACAGACGGTGGCAGGTAGCGAGGATTGCGCAGGTAGTTGACCTTGGCTTCCACCAGGGCAAGGTCACCACGATCAAGCTGCCGTTTCTCTGTCCTCATGTAGGTTTTCCACGCCTCTGCTGATGGGAACTTCTCCTCCTGCATGAAAAAGATCATGATATGCGGTCAAGTGCAAATGAGACATAAACGGAACTGAGCATAATACATGAAGCAAATGCAATCATATTTAAAAACCACTGCAACAAAACCCTCATACAAAATTAAGGCATCAAGCCTAGAAGCAAAATAGAGACAGTATGTGAGCCGCTGCACCTCAACTAGAAAATGTGCATAACTCTCCATCCCTCTTTGCAAACACAAAAACCAAACTATCAGAATACGATGTGCATTCTGAATCAAGTACTTCTGATAAGGATGATAAATAACCAACAACACTTCCGTTTACAACCCACACTTCCCAAAATCAGAATATACAGACTTAAGTTTGAACAAACAAATAAAAACAAAAACACAACAAAAAGCAACTCTTACAAAAAGCATCTCTTCCACATACGCTGGAGATGGGAAAGGAACAGACTCCTACCATCTTTGCGGCCTTCTCCTCTGGCTGGACATCTTCAACAGAGTCCAGGTCTGACATGAAGGACGGAAGCTCCATGCTGTCGCCCGGCTTCAAGTTGATGGGGAGAAGCGTCTGTGAATCAAGCAGGTTTTGTCTGCTGTGCTGTTGGGATGACATCGTCTCTCGCGCATAGCATGGGATTGGTGGAGCTGCACAAGGAAAATGATGTATATAATTATTATGGTGGATTAAAACAGGGTGGGAAGAGCTGAGATGGCGTCTCTCGAGCATAGCATGGGATTGGTGGAGCTGCAGAAGGAAAAGGTGATGTACATAATTATTATGGTGGATTAAAACAGGGGGTGGGAAGAGGTGAGATGACATAGCATGGGATTGATGGCCAAAGGTGATGTACATAATTATTATGGTGGATTAAAACAGGGTGGGAAGAGCTGAGATGATATAGCATGGGATTGGTGGCCAAAGGTGATGTACATAATTATTATGGTGGATTAAAACAGGGTGGGAAGAGCTGAGATCACATAGCATGGGATTGGTGGCCAAAGGTGATGTACATAATTATTATGGTGGATTAAAACAGGGTGGGAAGTGTTGGGACAACATGGTCTCTCGTGCATAGCATGGGATGCAGAAGGTAAAAATGATGTCCATATTATGGTGGATTAAAACAGGGTGGGAAGTGCTGGGACAACATGGTCTCTTGCGCATAGCATGGGATGCAGAAGGAAAAAGTGATGTCCACATTATGGTGGATTAAAACAGGGTGGGAAGTGCTGGGACAACATGGTCTCTCGCGCATAGCATGGGATACAGAAGGTAAAAACGATGTCCATATTATGGTGGATTAAAACAGGGTGGGTAGTGCTGGGACAACATGGTCTCTCGTGCATAGCATGGGATGCAGAAGGAAAAAGTGATGTCCACATTATGGTGGATTAAAACAGGGTGGGAAGTGCTGGGACAACATGGTCTCTTGCGCATAGCATGGGATGCAGAAGGAAAAAGTGATGTCCACATTGTGGTGGATTAAAACAGGATGGGAAGTGTTCAGTTTGCTCTGTTGCTGGGTTGACACGGTCTCTTGTGCTAAGCATGGGATTGGCGGTGTGGCGGAAGAAATACGTGATGTGTGTGTGTTTGTGAGAGGATTAGAATTGGATGGGAAGTGTTCTGATGTGTGTGTGTGTGTGTGTGTGTGTGTGTGTGTGGTTGGGGGGGGGGGGGGGGGAGAGAGAGGGGGAAGAGAGGGGTTGCAAGAT